>JAPZDX010000005.1:12158659-12170936 GCA_029783625.1 Naso annulatus | reverse complement strand
CAAGTCTCTTCTGTAGTGGAATTTCCTCACAGTATTATTACGCACACTCGTACAGTGTTGGCTTTCCGGCGAATGCAGGCATAAAATACAAAGCTTACAATTATGTAATGTTCATTCCTTTTGCCAAAGAATAAAAATACTTGACCTTACTTTATGTAAAACATGTCATATGAATTTATGACAATTGCTTTTAAACAAAAGATATATCCTACTTAAAACTGGATGATGCTCTCCCTGAGACAATCAGAACAACACACACAACCAGGACAAATTTGACCTGTTTCACAAGTGACAAAGTAAGTAAACATAACGTCTGTCCATGAGGGAACATGTGAAACATGGCGTCGACTCGGGCAGTTAATTAAGGAAACAGTAGCCTATTACTTTATTAGTTATTATATATGATTAACTTTAACCGACCGATCATGTGCCGATAATATTGTGAATCCCTAGTTAAAGGAAGGGCAGGTCCTCTTTTTTTCATTTTAGGTTTTATAATATGCTCTTGCTTTTCAGTAGTGTTACTTGTGTATTCAAATTCAGAATAAATAACATTTGGTTGACGCATGTTTCTGCATCAAAACGTTTCCCCATGTGACCTGATAGGTTTTGACATGATGACGCTGCAGCATGCAAACTGCCTCGGATGAGGGAGGGGAGGTGAGGGCATCAGCGCTGTAGCCTACGACATCACATTCTGCTAACTGCTGGGTGGGAGTTTACATTTAAAAACCACAGAAAAGACAGAGTCATCCTTCAACACTGTGCTGAGAAATGCAGTGCTACTGAAATGTTTACATGCACTAGTTATTATCAAGCTTCACGCTCCTCTGACCTCTTAACTTGTGATCCATTTAAAAGGCTTGTGGTGTAAAAAAAGGCCTGAGTCAGCCAATCCATCAACACAAAACAACATGTTAGGGACATTAACAAAGCTCCAGCCTGCTGACTTCCCACTTTTCCAGAGCATGACTTTCGATAAAAGAGGTCATCTGAGAACACTTGCAAAAAAATGAAGACCAGCTGCTGTAAAGGTGTTCGATTTTTTTTCCACTCACAGTTTCGCTGTAATGAGTAATATCAGTGTCACCACCGTGGATCGGGTCAATTTCCCCAACTGGCCCACCATGGACAGACCCAGGTAGAACAGAGCTGCCCCCCCGAAAGAGTTGGCCAGGCCATCCACGAACTGAGACATGAAAGCAGGAATGGTCTGGTGCAGGAGAAAGTGAGCGATGATGCCGATGACCACCATGAACACTATGGGGTTCTTCAGGACCTGTAAAACTACAAGTCCCATGATTCGAAGTTTACTCTGCTGGCAGTTTCCCTGATTCTTCCACTTCTGGATCTCGCAGAAGGCAAAGCCAATGGGATTTAGCAGCATCAGGGACACAGGTGCAACCAGGTAGATGTACTGCAGGTACTCCGGTGAGGTACTCTGATACAGGGCCTCAACTATGGATAAAAAAAAAAAATATGGCTCAGTATTAACAAAGTCCACTTGGCTTATATGACTCGCAGTAGGAGCCTGATGAGAGAAAAATCTGAGCGTCACGTGTAAAAACTTCACATTGATTTTACACTCAAATGTTGCACAAACACAAATGTGCAGACACACTGAAGTATTTTGGTTTACACACCAGGGTTGCTCTGTGTTCTCATGCAAAAGTAGGCAAACACCTTAAGTATGCTTGTGTTCACCAAGTGTGACTGAACTTATGGGCCTAACAAACATCTGCATTCAGACACGTCTCTGCAACAGCTGGACTCTTTCCTCTTCCTCTTCTGACTTTAAAGACAAAACAGAAGGAAATAGGTACTACACTTTGAAAGTTCAGGAAATTGGAACAAATAATGCAAATTAAGTTTTAATCACAGAAGTGAGCAAAACAAAAACATACAAACAAACAAAAAAACTTTTTAAAGAGGTCATCACTGCATAACTAAATGAGAGACAAATGTGGCTCAGCAGCAAGTTGATGCTGCTATGGAGTCTGCCTTATTTGAACTGAAGGAAAATTGCCTGAAATGATGCTCTTTCTATTTAAAATTTGCATAAATCCCAATTATTAAATCATACTTAAACGGGCTTGTTTATTAATTTGATATTAACCTGATAAGAGCTTCAGTTAAAGAAGCATATGAACAGACCATTCATGCAGAGTAACTCAGTTTGAGATATTTATACCTTGTATTTCTGCAGATGCTTATGTGTGAGTTCAGAATAATGAATCCTGCATTTCTAAGAAATAAAAACACTACCAATGTTGAAAATATCTTTGCATCACTACTGTGGATTGAGGAGGACATGACGGCAGTGATAACCAAATGTGTGTTCCCAGGAAATGAACAGTATAACAAATAGATAATCACAGTTTTGCTCTGATGGATGGGAAAACATTAAGAACATAATGAACGGTACAGATGCAGCAGTGAATAAAAAGCACTGTTGATGGTGGACTTAAAGGCATTACACTGTACTTACCGATGGGATATCCCAAAGCAAAGTCGTTGCTTTGGGTGGCAAATATTGAAAAGAGGCCAGCTTTGCTGTACCGGCTGTCGGGACTGGCAACTATGAGCGTGAGGACGCACACAATGACAAACACAGTGACTTTGGCGATGAGGATGCTCCACAGAAACGGCCAGATGACGTTACCAAAGTCCAACAGCACCATGTTCTTGAACAGCAAAGCTGGAAGTGCAAATTTGGACACAAAGTTCCCCAGTCCTTTGGCTTGTGTAGAGGTGATGACGTTTGCCCTCCCTGCGATGTATCCACACAGTATTATCCCAAAGCACTCCAGGAGAGCCGGGAACAGCTTGTCAATGGACATGGAGGTGGATGACAGCGCGGTGAAGTCCGGCTCCTCGGTCTCATTTGAGAGGCTGAAGGTGCTGATTGTGCCCGGTGCCTCCATCGCACCTGTCGTCGCTCCAGTGTCAGCTCTCATGCCTGGTTTGCAGTCATGCAAATGTCATTACAGTCGCTGTTTGGCGCCGCCAGATAAGTTACTGAGGGGGGCACAGCCACAGGAAGAGATAACAGAAGCCGTTAAAAACTTAAAACGGCTGGAACGAAGGTGACGGCTCAGCCGATACAATATTACATAACTGAAATGACTAATTAGCGACAGTGGGTTGAGTTTTTATTATTATTATTATTTAGTAGTAGTAGTTGTAAGGTTATTCTCACCTCTGAGCGCAGTTGTGCCCTCTCACGCACCATGTGCCAGTCAAATTTCACAAGGAGTAGCCATGTTAGCCCGCTAGCTGACGTTGGGGATCGAGAGGCGCACGTTATCGTCGGAAATCTTACATAGAGTAAAGTTACGGAGGTACACTATTACACTATGACCAAGTTCAATGTATCAACTCGACTGACATAACTCGGCGCTGCTCACGTCTGGTATTACACAGGTTTTACCGTAGTTCCCACCCAGCAACTTTCGTAATCACCTACCTACTTGTTAGCACCGACTTAACCAATCACATTTTGAAGAAGGGGGAAAGGGGCGGGACTTACTCCTCCTACTCACCACGAGCACGTCCTCAGTTCTCAACATGCAAATAAGCCTTTGAAGTCAGCTTGTTTCCCTCAGCACAGTTTATACAGCAGCTAGACTCATTTTAGCCTACGGTTATGAAGTGTTGGTTTGTGACTAAGTGAGCCACACTTAATCAAGTAATGTACTTAAATTTAAATTCGAGGTATTTACTTGAATGTTTCCATTTTATGCAAATTAATACTTCCACTACACTACATCTCAAAGGTAAATATAGCTTTTACTCCACTTCATTTGTCTGACATATTTAGTTTGGCCACCACTTACTTTTTCTAATTAAAATTTTAAATCATACCTCCAGATTTTGTGATTTTCATTTGAAATTCTCCAACTTCTAAAGCTAAATAAACTGTTTAAAAACCCTCTAAGATCAGCTACAAAATGTGTCTCCACAAAGCTGAAAACAGGTTGTTTTTAGGAATTTATAGAGGTATGTGGTTCTTACATACAAACATATGATGGTCTTGCAATGATGAATTGCTTTAATGCTTTAAAATAACCAACAGCATGAAGTAGCCTTAACAAACCTAAACATCCACTTCTGTAAAATGCAACTTACACAACAATGCAGCAGGGTAATTTAAATCCATAAACATCAGATATAATGGGAAAACACTGACAGTGAACATTTAACTGCAACATGAGAGCTTCTGTTTTTGAGAATTTAAGTACATTTTGCTGATGATACTTGGGCTACATACTTTCAGTTTTATTTCAGTAATGTTTTAAATGCATGATTTTACATTTTGTGTTTTTTTTATAAAGTATACTATTGATATTTCTATTTGGGTAACGGAACTAAATCGTCGACCACTGGGTTTGTGTAACTTAGGGATAACTACGTATACATGTACATATATTTTATATAGAGATAACAAAGTAGTGTGATTACAGATTACACTGTTAATGCAGTAATAAAAGGCATTACTGTTGCTAATTTAGTAATTACATTACAGTTACTGATCAAACAATTATCTAGTTACTTGCATTACTTTAAGTTCTTCAGCAACCATATTTTCACAACTTTGCTGTCGGATGTTTGATTAAAAAGCATTAAAGAGAGATCTTGAGTATTTCCTTTGTCCTTCTTATAGAATAAGGATTTGTTCAGATGTGGCCAGATTTAAGTTTAACTATATATTGTTAACTGACAATTAAGTGACAGTGCATTGCTGGTGATTTTATGGAGTAGTAAGCAAAAGTATTGTAACTAGTAGTGTAACTACTTCCCGTCAGCAATGAGTAATTAAGTAACAGCATGCATTACTTTTTTAAAAGAGTAACTTGTAATGTGTAATACTTCACTTTTGTTAAGTAACTACCCCAACACTGGTGTTTTGTATGTTTCATGAAACAAGCATTATCCTGTAATTTTGGCAAAAGCTGTGAGACAGAGAGGTGACCAGGTGAAAACATGCTTAAAGATTAAAATGCAAGGGTGCAGACTTTGCATTAGTATTTGAATGTCAAATGGAATGTGGTAGAAAAATATGTAACTAAAATGGTGACAGATCCAGGGGGGCATGATCATTCTCTTTGATAAGATGAGCAAAACTACATGACGAAAACACTCCTCTGCAAGTAGAAGTAAGTCCTTCATTTACAACCTTATAAGAATAAGAAAGTATCAGCAACATTTACGCAAAGTATCAAAAGTAAATTCTGCAGAAAAATTGTTCCTCTCATTTTGGAGTATGTGTGGCTTCATTAACGCACAGGTTGCATTTAATGCGGCTGGACGTTGAGCTAATCTTAACTACTGTTTATATTGTTTTAACTATGACAATGCATCACATTGCATGAGATCATCATATATTTGCATTTGTGTTGCTGTCCCATGGGAACTTTTTACAGGACAACATCTCATGAGCTCAGACACACAGCCCCAATTTAGCTTTGTGATGATGTGTTATCCAGTTGATCCAAGGCGGATTTTAAAATAGTTTATTGGTTTTTAGGAGGGGAGAATTTTTCAAGCCATGAAGAAACTCTTAATCCTGCAGTTTATATGCAAAAAATTCTTAATACATGAGAACATGTGAATATGTGAGACAAACGTACTAAAGTAAATAGTACTTTTGCATCTGAGATTCAGTGGAGTAGAAGTATAAAGCCTCTTAATATGGAAATACTCGTGTAAAGTACAGATACCTAAAATGTGCATAGAATAGTACAATACTTGGGAGAATGTACTTAGTTTCCACAACTGTCTAAATAGTGCAATTTGAAAGAATATAAAACCAACGAAGAAATTCATTATTGAAGAAATGTGACTGCTTCACAGCGCAGATGTTTCTATTGTCCAACAGGCCCTGTTTGTGCTTACAAGTAAGGGTCAAGTGCAAATTATCTTAGAAATATCATCTTAATTCCATGTCAGAGTTTATTTGTGATTATTATAATTTCTGCTTTCACATTTTCCACCTTCAGATGTAAAAAATATTTTAAAATGTGCAAAATAACCAGTCAGGTTTTTTTTTAAAGTTAGAGTTATCAGAAAGACAGACAAAAAAACTTTTATTTAGTTGTTCCCCATAAAAACAATTCAAGAAAAAACATTTCTTTTGATTTAACTCAGTATTTCAATAGCACACTTATATTCCATAAAAAGTAAACAACAGTACTCTGTCATAAAAACCAAAAAACAACTACAAAAAAAACAGCACTCTTATACACATGATACTTGTATATATACACTAGGACAGCTCTGCAAAGAACAAAAAACAAACTGAGACATCAAAGATCACAGACTATGATAGCTGCAGGGCTAAACAAAGTTCCAGGTGTCATATTTTAAAAAAACCTGTTAGCTTAGAAGTTGAACAAGTAAAATCAGGCCACAGGCATTTAAAGCATGCTCAGCTCAATGAGACGACCTGCAAACACGCCTAATGTGCCGATGAGACACACAGCCATGAAGACACAGAGCAGAATATGATCCAACACCATGGCCACAAACTTCCACTCCTCAGCAGCCTGGAGAGAGAAGGCGGACAATGTGTCACATACACAAAAGCAGTTAAAAGTCATTCAAGAGTCACATTAGAAACACTGTCTGCATGAGAAAGATTACATTGTTAGACTCCTCATCTGATTTCATGGTTTCTGCAATGTACTTGACTCCTTCAATGGCACTGCGGACATCAGGATTCCTGGTGATGGGTGACTGGTAGGTAGCAGCAGAGGTCTGGTTACCAGAGATGTCTGAGATGTCAATATCAGCACCATAGATACTTTTGGTCTGCTTCTCCTTTCCTGGACGTTTCATTGTCGAGAAGAACATGAGGTTGGGAATGGTTTCAATAAAAACCTGTGGTAAAAGGCAAAAGAAAGCACTATGACAAGGGGTAGCCTCTACAACAGAACAATTGGATTTAATAAAATACTAAAGATGTATCATCTCTCGCCACTAGATGGCAATACAATGCAGAGAAAAACAATAAGGAGTCCTCAGTTTCTGATCATTTAGCTCTACAGTCAAAATAACAGAAGTCCACTCACCATGCGGACCCAGTTTGGCATTGTATGAGTGCTTGGGGAGCGGTGGTGGGTGTTGATGACAATGACAGTGATGATGATGGAGGCGATGACAAAGACCATGGTGAAGAGCATGTACTTCCCAATAAGCGGTACGGCACTAGAGGTAGAGGGGATCAGCTCCACAATAACCAGCAGGAACACAGTCAGAGACAGCAAAACAGAGATGCTGAGAGTCATCTTCTCACCTGGAAGACACAATAAACCATCTTCAGTGCTCCTACTGACTTTAAATTGTCTTACAGGCACAGAACGTCATGCAATATAGAGCTGCTGTTGAAGAAATATATGCAATTAATCACCATTTAGACGGTAGTTTCCTGGCATAGAGGTTAGGATCTAATTAGATTAGAACAGGACAGGATAAATCTGAAGGGTCTGTAGATGAGTTACAGGCAAGAAAAGTTGAAATCATCTAAAAAATACCTTGAAAAAGAAATAGATTTTCTGTTGAGTTTGTCACAGTTGGTTTACATTTAAATTCAATGACGACGGGTCACAAGTTGTGTCACAAGACCCTTAAAATTTAGACAGTAATTTCAGTCCCATACACTGAAGAGTTTTTAATTCAACAGATGTGGAATGAGAGGACAGATGTTTGTATTAAGATGACATTTTGACATATAATAGCAGCAATGTGTTATTTTATATCTTCCGTTTAAAGACATGCTAAAAAATGTAGAGCACAAGCATTAAACAGTGTTGTTTCATGCTTCCCGCATGATACCACATGCAATCTTATTATATTGCCACAAGGGAGAGCTACTCCTTTTAATCCAATACTTTCCACTCAAGCCATCCAATCAGAGTCCACCTCTACAATTTACACAACAGCACAATGACTGAATATTCAGCCATGCATGCAAATCCCATTTAAAGAGTGAGAGGCGTTTTTTTTTTTTTTTGGTTTTGTTTTTTTTCTGTTGCTTCTAAAGCCAGCAACAGCACAAGTAAGCACATTCTGACACCATTTCACAAGTAAAATGCAAAACTTGTTGTTTTAGTTGCGCAGTAAGAGCAGTTATTCCAGAGAGAGCGTCTTTTTGGCACCAGCCTCTCCTTCACACTATCCTGTCAGCAGCCGTATCAGAAACAGGGATCAAGTGATGTATTATACATTAAAGCAAAGGCCTGCTTTCAGACATGACAGCACAGAGGGACCCTGGGTAATGAGGCAGACCTACACACTGGGAACACGGCCAGATGTGCACACAAGCAGTGCAGTTTCTGTAGCAGTCAGTGTGAAGATACCTCAGACCGACTGGCAGAATAAGGAAAAAGGATTTGTCCAACATGATGTCAGTTTTCATCTGTGTTCCTATTAAGATATCATGTCCTATCAACATTGAGGTAATATATGATTTATTTATTTTTTTCAGTTTAACTCAACTTCAATGATTTTGCTTTTTTTTTGCGTATTTTTTAAGAACACATGGTCACAGGTGAGTTTGTCATACCAAGACAGATGTGACAAACTTGGCGTTTCAGGAGTGACTGGCTTTTCCTGTCATCTGAAGAAATAGCCTGGAGTGAAATTTTTGGGGAAAAAGCTTACTTGAAGTTGACAAAAAGTCAGATGAGAAGATCAATACCACTTCTATGTTAGTGTACTGTACATGATATTATGACAGGCAAACTGTTAGCTTAGCTTAGCACAAATAGTAGAAACGGATAACAGCTGGCCTGACTCAGTACAAAGACAACAAAATGCACTTAGATAGCACCTCTTAATGTAACTAAATAACATAGATCTATTATATTTCTTTGGCTTCATTAAAAGGAGAAAGAGTGAATTCAATGTTTTAGGGTCTTGTGGATGATTCTTCGCAGACTATTTCTTGGCAGGTCACTGTGATTTCTTGAAGTCTTGTCTTCCCCATGTGTATGTGTGTATGTGTATGTGTATGTTTATTAAAGGAAAACTATTATGCTTTCCGTCTTTTCTGACCTACAAATGCTGTTACAGTGTCAGATACTTGTGTTAAACCATGCCAGAGCATCACATAATGAGGTACATTTTGGTCATTTGGAAGTGAGCTTTGCAGGCTATTTCAGCTGGCTCTGAAAGCTGTGTTTCAGGAAATTTTTTGAACTCTGTTTTTACAGTGACGTTAATGTGTGCTGGACTTTCTTATACGGGCATGTCCGGGCATACCAGCTCCATGCACACAGGGCTGTGCCTGCTCCTCCCCCGCTCTGCTCAGGCACCGCTGCACTCTGCTCTCTGCTTCAGGGTTTACTTTGTACGATATGACTGCAATTAAGTGTTTTTGTTTTTCTGTTTTTTTCAGATGAATGAAGGCAAGTTAACTTTTTTTTAGCTTTCCTAGGGAGGAAAGCACCAGACAGAAGTCGATCCCATTTCTGTGTGGATTTATTCACAGCACTTCCTTAACATGAACACATGAGCTGGATTAAGGACTGCACTGTTCCCACGATACTTTGCTGTGTTGAAGAGTGAGAAACACATGCTTTCAGTAAAATTTTAGCAGTGTCCTACCTGTGTTTGTATTGTGTTGGTAATCAGACAAAGGGGGTTGTGAGTACAGCAGAGTGCTGAGGTGTGTACGGAGGAGGGAAAGGGGGAGGAGGAAGCTTACACAGACCATTTTGAGAGAATGCAGAAAATAGATGCAAGACAGAGGGCGCGAGTCACATATTTCTGAAGATCTGCAAACTATACTGTTCTGTCAGTTTTATCAAGCTGCTCTGTAGGAGTCCAAAATCAAAATTAAAGATCCAAAAATGAGTATAATATGACCTCTTTAGACAGATAACTATAAGAATGGTGTCCTGTCTTCTCATCTCCCTCTCAGCTGGGAAGTGTTTCCCAATATGTCAATTTATTCCTTTAAATGTAGCCTACAGACTCCTTTAGTCTGGCTAGATGTTTACTTGGAAAACATCTTAAGAACATATTAAAAACACAATGCTTTACATGCATTTCAGAGTCACAATACCGGAGTCTGTAGGAAGATAGAAGACAAGGCCAGTCAAGAAGGAGAAGAGCATGCAGGGGATGATGACGTTGACGATAAAGTACAGTGGGAGCCGCAGCATGAGGAAGTGGTAGGTGATGTCCAGGTAAGGGGTTTCCGGGCAGCAGGCGTAGTATACCCAGTGCTTCCAGCTGCGGAAATCTTTCATCACCCATTCTCCACTTTCCATAAAGTGACTCAGATCAGGGCGGTCACTGTCCTGGTGAGGATAAGCATTAAATAGAGTCAGTGAAAGATGATTTTTTACTCAAATCATTTAAATGTTTCATCTTCACCATTTCTATTTTCATGTGCGAAAATTTTTAGTAATTGAACTGATCATACTAGTTCAGTTATTAGCTTGTCAGTTAGCCTACCCGTAAAACAAATTTAGTAGTATAAGTGTATAGTTGTATAAACAGTTAGCTTAGCCTAGCATGAAACCTGACATTAATCTACACACTATATCCTTATATTTAATCTTTAGAAATATACTAAAGTAGAAAGCAACAAGATGATGTTTTATGGGAAACAAGGAAGTCACTGCTCCAGGAAATTGTCTGGGACAAAACCCTCATGAAACCATAGTATGTTGATTTTCCACTTACGTTTCTGTGTGTATGTAAAATGATAATATGTGTGTTAGAGGTGATACTTGGCTTTTTTATCGAGCTAGCTGTTTCCCCCTTATCTAGTTTTTATGCTAAGATAGGCTAAGCTAACCAGCCATCAGCTTTCTTTTTATATTTAACTGACAGAAATGACAGTGATATTGACATATCATTGAATCTGCAGCAAAAAACAGTCATTTTTTTCTCAAAATGTGGATCAAAAGAAATTGACTGAATTAAATTACAGGATTGACGACGACCAAGTTTCCGTCGTAGGTCCAGGTTCCCAGCTTCATGCTGCAGTTCTGGAGGTCAAAGGGGAAATGCAGCACAATAATCTCACAATAGCTTTTGAAGATGGCAGGTGGGTTCCATGTGATCATTCCTGTGTGCTCCAGCAGCACTTTGGTCTCATGAACGATGGCAAAGTCACCGTCAGCACTGTGGGCACAGATAAACACGGGCAGCATCAACATGAGGAGGAGTAAGTTACATGTTATTAACGAAGGAAGACATCAGGGCCTCAGGATGGGTCAGTGCTGCTGTCGCATGGCCCAGCCAACCAGCGCTCAGCTTGGCACAAGTTGTTGTGGCAGCGGCGCTGGTTGTCAGGGAAAAACAGCAGTGTGTCTGATGCAGCATATGGTGGGGGGAGGAGGGGGTAGATGTGCAATACGGGGTCCAGATTTAGCCTGATGAAATCTGAGCTTTCACACGCTGCATAGTGGAGTAAAGGAAAGATTCAAGAACATCACTGACAGGTGCGTTGATTGTTTTTGGAGGCCTGGATGCTTTAGGTTGCGTCAAGCTTGTTGCAATAAAAAAAGATTTAAGGAGGGAAAAAAAATGACATGACATCAAATATAGCCTGATAACATACTTATTGTAAAGAACCAGATCAGGCCTCCAAATGTCAGTGGAAGGAACTCTGATCTTTCTGATGCCTCCGTAATCCTCTGGGTTCCACTGTAAGTTCACATCTTTCCATTGCTGAAAATACAGACAAGGACACTCAGAACAATGGAAAGTAGTTTAATAATGACAACCGTAATTTAATCATTTTATGAAAACATCTTGCAGATTGTGATGCTACATTTTACAAGTGTTGACACATTTTAATAAACATTTAAAATAAATTTAAAGTACACTTCTCTACCAGGGGTTTCATTCCTAGTCGCTACACAACTTTCTTGCCTCAATTTAATCATAAAAAAATGTTAAGCATCCTATTTTAAATTAACCACTCTAAATCTCACAATCTCTAATTTTGTTTAAGAGGTGTTAGGCTGTTTTCAAATATGTCTCTTTGGGACATGCAGCAATTTACCAGTGTTTAAGAGATAACCATGACAGTTAAAAAGAAATGATTGATATTGAGATAATAAGACACATATGATGATATAGTCCAAATAATGTAGTATCCCTGAAATAATATCTATTTCATCCAGTTCTTTGTAAAGCATTGACGGTAGAGATAATGTACCTTGACACTGGTTGCAATAAACAACAAAAAGGCAAATGTGGATTAAATCTAATAGGAAATCACTCTGACACTACAGAAATAACATTTGTGCAGTATAAT
>JAPZDX010000005.1:12143549-12158293 GCA_029783625.1 Naso annulatus | reverse complement strand
TTGTGCGTAAGTAGACAGAAAACTGATACACTTTTATCCGGTTTGTATTAAGTCACATATGTTCTGGTGACCTAAAAATTTTTAGATTGAATTTTTTTACTTTATTTTCTTTAACAAGGGACAATACGCGTGAATTAACATGACCAGTTGGGTCCATCGTATAGTGTCAAATTTAGCCATACATGCTAATTTCCAACTGCACATAAGCCAGCGGTTGCCAAAAATAAACGCTGGCATTATCCATTTCTGCAAACCATGGTTAATTTAGGTGTTCCATGTATCATATCGACAATGTCTCTATCAAAGTGGCATGTGCCACATGATAATAAGGTGATTTTTCTCAACAGGAACAGGAGAGGTTAGCAAGAAGGCTGCTAGGAAGCAAACCAGATTTTGAGAAAACTTTGAGGTCAAGGATTTTAACCTACCAAAACTTGTCATTTTAATGACCTTCAGGATATTTTCCAGCCATGTTCATGGGGACAACTGTGTATGCAAAGCCAAAACATGATCTTTTCTGACGTGCAATGTAAATAATAATGTTGGTGTGTACTCACTGTGGTGGATTTGGGTTTTAAATTTGACAATACTGCAGTCACATATTCGATTGCACTCGTGTAAGGTACTTAATAGAAAATGTTCTTATGCTCCTTCCTCCACATGTCTGTCTCAAGCACAAGCGGGATCCCCTTTCATTTTTCAGCTGACCTTGAGACGAAGGTCATTTTGCAGCAACGTGTTGTTTTGAATGGTTGAATGATTCTCAAGACATTCAGCCCAGTAAATGAAGGAATCCTCCTGAACATAATTATTCAGGTGATTTCATGTGATGACAGATGGACAAAGGGTTGGAAAGCAGAGTGAAAACAGTACATGCGACCTTGTCAATCAAAGAGCCAGGCTGCACAGAAATTTGCTCATTATTTGTGTTCCTTGAATAGGATCAGCTTACACTGACCTGAGAGCAGTTAAATTAATGCAAAGAGGGTTTAGTATTTGCTTTGTGAATTTTTCTGAAACTTTATCTAAAACTTTAAACTCTAAAGGTAATTCAAGCAAAGTTATAAAGGCACTAAAAAGCAAACATTTAAATAAGTTCTTACCAGCCAGAATCACTAGATGAAAAATGAAAAACACTGTCTTCATTCTTGCCAATAAACCCAGGCATCCAAAAACAGGATCCAACTCGGACGCTTTGCCCGCTGACCACTTGAGAATTGCAAAGGTTTGACCCACCTAAAACATTCTTTCAGCGCTGGCTAATAGCTTGCTCTACAACCTCCAAGCTCTCCACTGGCAGTCTCGTTGTTATTGTCTGACAGCGGATGTGAGTGACTGGCTGCCAATGCTTGTCATTCGAGAGGGCCACATTCTTTGTCATGTGTTATAAGATCAACGTGCCAGAGTAATCCACCACTGAAATATCCCATCGTGAACTTGGCCACACACAACCCCGAGGTGCAAAGACACCCCTCACGCTCGCTGCGCTGAGTTTTTCATGTATCAGTGATTAACTTTTAATACTGCCTCAAAAGACAGTCCTTTGAAAAATCAGGAGGATGTTTTCATGTTGAGTATTTTATCTCCAATGGAAAGACCTACATGTGTGACAGATCATGTTACTTTTGGTGACAAATGACACATTTGAATTTAGGGGTGCCATGTTATTAATGATAACCACGATATTTAACAGTGAAATACTGATATGGTGCTAATAATACACATAATAGTGTAGTGGAAGTAATCCAGTTCATCTGTCTTTCTGTTTTTGCTTTACCAAAGAAGGTTAGGAGGCTGGTATTTGCCATAAAACTGGAGGAATCATTGATGCAATTTTTCTTTTGTACATTTTTGTACAATTATTGTCCTCTCTTACCTCATGTGTACACACTACACTCATATGCAAGAGGCAAAACACAGGAAAATAAAGTTAAAGATAACCGGATTGATACTTTTTTTCAAATTGTCTGCACATATGGCAACAACATTTTTACTGTAAGTTCTTTTTAGGCCAAGATAATAGTGCAGTAAAAATCTGAAAATGCTGACAGTCCTAATTCAAATTGTTAAAGCTTTGGATATTAAAGCCCCTCCAAGGAACTTTCATTTTGTGTTTATCGAAGCGACACATGTGGACAAAAGCAATACTGCTTACAGTCATAAAAATCTTGGCTAGCCTGTGCATTTGTTTTGGTAGAGAGTGAAAGAAACACACCACTCATTGGGACAAAACCATTTCAGCCATAAACACAAAGTATTGAAATTATCTTTAAAAAGAAAAAAAAAAAAAAGGCCTGCTTCCAATTATAGTAAAAAGAGAACAACAGATCGATCATGCTTGTAAACAATAAATCATCTCTTTTGGTCTGTGTGCAGCAAAGTGTTTTGGAGTGTTTTTATGTCTGTTTTTATGCTAACTGTGCTTATTTAAAATATGGGCAAGAATTGATCAAAAGAAGAGACTGGAATTATCTACCATGCTTAAAAACTACTTTCAAAGGAAAATCTGTAACACTCTTCTTTAAGTCTCCCATTTAATCCTAATAAGCAAAAAATAGACATTTAGTAAATGTTTTATAATCATAACACTGTAAACAGCTACATGGACATTTATAAGTCTTTATAAATACACAGAATTTGTTGATGATTCGGCTACTAAAGGCCCATAACTTCTATGAAGGTATACTTTATATTATTAAAACTGTGTTTCACTATTTTGTAGTTTTCTATAACACTTATTTTTTCCTCTAACTATGTTCTTGTGTGTTATGATCTATTTAGTAAAAGTTGCCTTCAAATGCTAAGGAAGTGGACTCATGGATGTGGAAGCTTTATTTCATTTGCTGTATTTTCATCGTGCTCTTATGTTCAATTCCACCTTAAAATAAATAATATGATAATCTTAGATAAATCTGATGTTCAACCAGTGTTGTGTATCCCAGAGCAGGTGTTACACCCATGTCTTTTTTTTCCCCCTTTGCACTACCCCACCATGTCAGGCCTGTGATGGGCTGGGCACCTCAATTTCCTCACATCCCCAATCCGTTCAATCAGCCAGTCACTCAACCACTCGCCTCATTCATCTTACTTAAGGACAAATGGCCATTTTGGCAATGTCTGAATTAAGAGAGATTTGTCTCAACCCACCCCCTCGCTCTGCAATCACTCAGGCCACCTGAATTTACACCATGTAAGATTCACTTTGCCTTCCTCCAAGTCTGCCATTTAACAGAGGACAAGCAGGCATTGTATCTGCTCAGTCGACCTGTGCACTTTCGGTGCTCTGTCCAGTGTTAATTACAACACTTTGAAGGCTCACGGTCTCCAGAGGACTAAAGCCGTGTGTTTATATCTGCTCCACAAGCGATTAGATGTTCACTGAATCTGAATGAAAGCATCCATGTTTTATCTGCAGGGGGTGAAAAAAAAAAAAAACTGGACATACTGGATGTTTATGCCTGGATGAGGATGAAGAGGATTAGAATTTTCATACTGTAGGAGAGATTATGATGTGCGTTTGTTGTGTGATATATTACTGTACATGATGTTCCAACATGAATAAAGAAATGCGTAACATTGGACCTGGAAGAGAATTCATTATTTTATTCTTATTTAACACCTTGATAGCTAACCTGTACTGAATAATTTGTATGAGTATTTCTACTGATACGTTTAGATGAAGTATAATGGACAAAATCACTAGGTAAGTATGGTAAATTACTCAAATAAAACACAACTGTTCATAACAAATAATAATCCTCAAAATCTTTAAAGCAGTATTTATATGTAATAGGCCATGATTCACCCTTTAATATGGTTTTATAATCCATCTTCCTTGTGAAAAATGAGATATTAAATCAAATAACAGGCAGAATAAACATTTTCACACACTCCACATGTGAACTGAATATTTCTTTATATTTCAGTGTTTGAAAATGTATTCAGGTCAGCTGTTTGTGGGAAGCAAAGCATTACCATCCAGTCAACAGAAGAAAGGTCAGTTATCTCATGGATCACAGCCTTTCAAATTTCGTCTCATTACTGAGAATGAGGCACATCCAGCACACAATACATCTGCAGACATTACTCTGGCACGGTGTTATCACGGCATCTGACTGGGCGATAGAAAGCTGGATAGCTTTGTTGGTGGGGTTTACCTCCTTTCACAGTCAATGCCTAATGCAGATGAACGTATGATATATTTAAAATGGCTGATAATGGCGGGGGGGAGGCTAAACGGTTGGATGAAAATCCAATTTTGCCACACAATCACCAGAGACAACTCTGAATTTGGTTCATGTAAACTCAATGTGATGTGGTCATAAAACCCAAGTGATTAGATGTCAAGCAGAGATTGCTTCTCAGACGCTTTGTGGGGAAATTTGAAGCACAAAAGCCTAAACGCAGGGAAGGTCCCAAACACTGTGGTTACATCAAATTGCTCACGTGTCCACAGTCAGAGAAAAAAATATACTTCAACAGGAAATGCAGAATGAAGGCTAAACTGTGTGGAGCTGTGATCCTGTAATGAGCCACCGATGGCTGTGCATGGCTGCTTCTAAGAAATTGCTTGGAAAGACATAACCTGTGGGTAATTAAACCCAAAATGCATAAATTTAATGTGACATTGTTTGCACATATATCCAGCAATTAACTGTTTCCCGAGTACAACAGTGGTGTTGCCTAAAGTATTGCCTGTTTGGTTTTTTATCTCACAGTCAATCAGTGTGACTGATGTGTCATTGGAGGGGCTTATGTAAAGTCGCATGACATTGTTTTTAGGCACAACCTGTCACTCTGAATATGCAGAGTGGAGGACTATCAGTCCTGTCTGCTGGGGTCATCTTGCAGATACGTTCTTCAAATATGTTGTAAAAGGATATAGTGCTGTTATTGCATTTATTTAATAGCGAGAAAAAAAAAATCACATTAGAAGATGAAAAATAATTGTTTGTTTTTGACTTTCTGACTCCCAGCCTGTCTGTTGCGCTTAGCCACAAACTCATGTGTTTCTTCATATCTTCTCAAACCTTTAAAAATGGGTCATAAAAATGTAAATTTTTTTTTTGGAGAGATTTCTTACAACAACAGGGCACGGAGGTTTGTAGGAAACGCTGCTAAAACAGGATTAAATGTTGCTGTTGTTGGGGACTATTTTTAGTGGTGGATTAATACACGTTACATACATAGTCCAAAGGTGAGTATTTATGGTAGCAGGCTGACGTGTGTTGGACTGATCCAAAATAAAATTTATTGTCCATGAGATCAAGCATTTCACGTCACCCGTGTTTTAGTTTTGGACACCAACTGAAAATTCTGACAGAGATTAATGAACTACTGTATAGGCTTTGGCTACACGATCTGTATTTATTGGTGTTTTTGGTCTTTTCATGTGATTTGTTGACAATAGGACAATGTGAGATATTACCTGCCTTATTCTTTCAAGTGAAGACAAATAGAAAAGACAGTATAGACAAACAGAATAGATAGTGAAGAGGCACACAACAGTAAACTGGATTCAGTCTGGAGGGGATTCACATGTGATTTCAGAGGCAGCATCACATTTGCATCATTTCACACATCACCACCTCCGGGCAAAACCTACATGTAGCCCTGTATGAATGTTGTTTACCACTACGAAACATTTGCTGTACAAGAGCTACAGTGCAGCTGCTATAGAAAGAATATTTGTATATCAAAGGTCCTCTCATGACATGTATGTAAGAATACTCGAATATGATTTCAATATTGTTTAAAATCATTTTTCCCACATACAAACTCAAGAAAAGCTCTGAAAAGTAGGTGAAATCAAATCTACTCTTTCTTTCTCATTAAAAAAGGATTGGCGTTTGAACTGGTGACTTACAAAATCTAGCTTTAAGTTAACATTTGAATTTAAAGTTTTAGGGGAAGTGCACATCTCTCTCTTGAGTAGGAAAAAAATTGAAATCGCCATAGTGACAAACTTAAAACAGATAAAAGTCTTTGGAGTCAAATTTTAATAAGAAAAATACATTTTTGAGTTTTTTAAGGAATTTTAAACAACGAAATTAAAGACTACTTAAAGGTCCCATTTCATGTAAAACCGAATTTTCCTCCCTTAGTGACCATAAAGTAACTTGGGGTGCTCGATGAATGGAAGGCTAAGAAAACACTGTCCACCAATAAAGCCACACTAGCCATAAAAGGGAAAAAGCCTCCCAACCAGGTTTTTTTTTTCCCCTAACAATGTGATGTCGTAATGTAACATAAGGCCTTGGAGTGCCACCTTGGCAGTGGCTACGGCACGCCAAATATTTTCCTATGATGTCTTACAGCTGCACTGCCTCAACTCTGTGATTCAGCTTTCAGGTTCCTGAAAGCAACATGTAAGCCGCCTGCAGACCGAAGCTGCAGCAGCGGGTCGATGTTGGGGACAGCTTCACTTAATAAAAGCCAGAAGACAAACAGAGCAGTCATAGGACATTAAAATGAAAACCAGTGGACACTTTCTCCATAAAATGTTACCCGGTTTTACTAATATTGCTATTTGTGTGACATATTATCATGCATCATTTAGTTTTTCGAAGCCATGGGTCACAGTCAAAGTTACATAGTGTTGCTTTAAGGAGGTAAGAGAGAGCAGATACACACATTTGATACATTTTTTTGAAACAGAATTCATGACCTTGTTACAGAATCTCATAAGACACATTTAAAACAGCTAAAATAGCGTGAAATGGGATCTTTAAAATATGAGGGGTGTTGCTCATACTGATGAATCCACAAGGAATTACTGTATCACGCAAATCTTCAGTTCCTCTCAGCTCTACAGAGCTTTCATTGTACTTCAGCTCACTGGTGAACTCTCGCTGCTCTCATTCCTTTGTTGAAGCTGTTTACAGGGAAAAAGAGCCCAATATTAGAGAACCTCCCTCAGACAAAACAGCTGACAGACACAGTTAGAGAGTAGCTGCTAAACATAGAGGAGCATTTAGCAGCTCACGAGACACATATTTCCCTCAGGGCATGGTAGAGACCAAAAACAGCTAAAAGAGAGAGAAATTGAACTCACAATCACCAGGACCCCAGAGACATGACTCCTAATGACGGATAATGTTGCTCCATACCTGCCGAGTCTTAAAAATAAACAGCTGTTTGCTAACATGCTGTGTTTACAGCTTGTTTCTGCTCCACCCTATAAATGTAATGTAGCTGAAATGCACAATGTCAGGTAGATTTTTATTAAGGCCAGACAGATGACTCATCACGTGCTTCATTTCTCAGAGTAAGGTTTAATAAATTAAACTGATCATGCACAGGTTTTGTACAAAAAACATTACAATAAAAAATTAAATTCCACAAATAATGCTGTTTTATAACACGATAAAAATGGTTAAGGTCAGGCAAAAAGCACCAGTGTGCACACATTAACAGGAAAAAGGCTCATTCAACTAATTCAGGTTACATAGAAACAGCTGAGGAGATAAAAAAATACGGCATCATAAAAATTACCCCGGAAAAATCAGTAGCTTATTTTTACATCCAGCTATACAAAGTTTCACAGAAAAAAAAAATACTGCACAGTAGGCAGCTGGGAATGTGGGCTCTAACTACCACAGAACAGACAAAAGCAAAATCACAGCGCTACACGATCTTAACACATGCTGGGTTACCACTACAAAGCAACAAAGACCTTGCACCATGCAAGCCGGCCTCTCGACCGCTGAACATTCCCCCGACAAAAATGGGGAGACATGGAGTAAAAGTTCACCGTCCACTCCCAAAAACAGAGGAGGACAGACATTAGGTCAGTACTCGTTCATACACAGGGTATTTTTTTAAAAAAGGTATCAATCAATGTCATACAAACGACCATTCAAGTCTTCACACAAAAGAATGATTAGATTGCTGTTCTATAAAAGTCCTGATGTGTGTTTAGAAGAGCACATCCTCATTCTTGATGAGCACCTCCACCACTTGTCTCTGGTAGCGGATGTCGTTGAGTGCCGTTATGGCGTCCAGGTTCGGTGCGCGCATGAGTGTGGGTCCGAAGACGATGGCGAGGTTCTCTGCGTTCATCAGGTTGTATTTCTCGTTCTGTGTCACCCTGCAGATATGTTTTACAGTTAGAGACATCGACTGATTCTGGAAGAAACGGGGTTAAAATTGAGACGGGGAGCTGAACATTTGTGTTTTTTAAAAACTTAAAGCAAAACCCTCCCCAGTGTTACTAATATATTTGGTGGAAAAAAACTGCAACACAATACACTATAACTCAAAGTGTGAAAAGAATTTGAGATAGTTTACTCCAATTTAAACCCTAACATGTCAAATGAAAAATGATGTTTTGGTGCTAAAAGTGCAATTAATATTTAAAGAAGTGATGTTTCCTGTTTACTTTTTCCTTTACTTTTAAACCAAAAATTGTCACTGTCACTTTATGCGACTCTTTTTTAAATACTCTTTTTACTCTTTTTTTGCAGTTCTGCCGTCTTTCAACGGTGCATTATGTAACTTTTTTAGAGACAATTTTGGTTATATAGTCCAGATGGGCAATGTGTTTTTTTTGCCCCTTTGTCCTCTCATAAACATTAAAAATAAACATACAAACTTAGTATCAAAAACTGCTCTTTGCGCTTGCCAACTGCTATTTCTTATATTAAGAACTCTGTCTCATGTTTAGAGACGTTTAAGCAAGTTGCTTCTTGGACCTTTAACATGCAATAGGATATCTATAGTCTTCTCTTCCTGTAGAATATTAAAAATAAATAACCATCCCCCCTTTTTTAAAGCCCCTTCTCGTAATGGTTTCGCTCTCGCAGAGGTCACCTGGTCAACAGCTTGTTCACCTTTTTAAATGTGCCATGAGGTACTTCAGAGTTTCCCTGTGTGATGGCGGCAGCAGAGCGAGAGCCTCGCGGAAAGCTTCCAGCTTCTTCTCTGGGTCTGTGAGCTCTGAACAGAAACAGAAAGTAGTGCTGCTGTTAGAGTGGTCAGAATAACCTCTCTGACCTCAGAGAACACAAGCAGAAATCCATTTCCTGTGGGGTCATAAAAGCCATTAGTCTCCTAGAGGAAATCTTTGGCTGCCTGAGATGGGTAATGCAAATGTAAATGCAAATTGTAAATGTGTTTGTGACTACGTGGCTGTGTTATTGGCGCAATTAGAATCGAATTTGTATTCAGGACTTAGGGTCAGTGTTGAGTTTTGAAAGTCATTGTCTGATTCTGAGAAGTCAGAGCAGTTTCAGTTGAGGAACATTATTAATTCATGCTATAAAAAAGCTTTTAGTAGCAGCCACAGATTTGGGCTTTTGCTTGCAACAGCTACATGAAGCGAAAAGAACTTAAAGTAAAATGCATTTCAATACAAAATCTCTTATAATATGTGTTTGCAGTATGTATGTAGATTCACATTTATGGGCTCGGTCTCAACGTAAATCAAACATAAGTTTGTGTTGGAGGTCATTTAATTGAATTCCACCAATAAATGTATTTCTGTTAGTTTGTCCACCGTCTTCAGTTCAGTATGTTACAGCTGATTATGTCATGTGCACATTAACCACGATGAACACATGACACAAATCACACACCATAATCCAAACGAAACAGGTGTGTTTCTGACTCATTTGTCAACTTGCGACTTACTTGCAGCCTCAATGAACCTTGGGTAAGCATCGTATGAGATGACGGGAACAGGCAAATCCCTCAGGTACAGTTTAAGTGCACCCGTAATGATGTTGATGTCTTCATAGGCTTTCCCTGAGATGTCTGTCTTCTCACCATCTGTGATGTTGTGTGATGGAAAAGGGGAGACAAGAAGAAGATTAAGACAGGTCCTGACACTTAAACTGGCAACAGCACTTTTACATCACCGTGTGAACTGAAGAATAAGAACAAAATATCATCCCTCGCTCTGATTTTTTATCATCCGCCTGGTCTGTTTCATTCTGACTTTCCTTCAGTTATGCATGCTTTCCAGAGAGGCCATGGCCTACTTGTGCAGGCAGACTGAACATCACAGTGCTGTGAGCTGGAATGACACTCTGTCATGGATGATCTCCCACATGCCGATCTAGCTAAGAGTTTAGCCCACTGCTACAGGGTTTTCTTATAGTTAAAATTCACACTGCACTGGGCCAAGACAGACTCATTCTCACTAAGTCTACTGCTGAATCCCAACGCCGCGGAAGAGTTTTATGTTTAAAGCAGCGAGAGTACATCCATGGTTTGTAACCCCTGAGGTTTCCCCTGTCTGTCCACACTGTGAAAGCCTGAGAGGGACCCGTCAGGATAAAATCAATAATCCCTTCAAACTGTGTCACCCTCTCATTAACCTGAAATGCGTTGTGCGTCTTATACAAACATACGAAAACAGGCAATGTCAATCAGTCAGAGTGAATTAAAAGAACACATGCAATACCTTTGTCAAATGCCATCTTGACTTCTTCGACTGAATCACTGAATCCTGATATTCTGTAGAGGCCCTCTGACTTCAGTCCTTGAAGAGAAAAACATGACATAAGCAACCTTTCAGACATCGTCAGCGCTGTCGTGGGTAATGTAGAAAAATTTCTCCTGCACGTATCGCTGATGGTAATTTAGGAAATGCCATTTAAACGCTCTTAAATATGCATAAGAAATTAAGGATAAAATGTCCACAATGTGACACAAAGGAACAACATGGGCAGATGCAAATAGTTTTCTGCATCACTGGGCAAAATAATAAAGACATAAATCAAACTTAGCTGAAGACGTGTATTAGAGGGCAGACAAAGAGGGAGCAATGAGTTTCCTACATAGTTGAATGATTTAACCGAAATGCAATCAAATAAGGCAGCAGGAAACAGAGTAATGTATTCCTCATTATATGTTCACAATTACCAGCACACTCATCACTCCATCTCTGTCGTCCCCCCGCCCAAAATACATTAACTCAGTTAGTAATGCAATCAGACTTTTAACACCTCAAACTGAGGAGTATTTGCTGCGTGTTGCTTACTATAAAATTTGGGGAAATCTGTTTCACAAAAAGCGCCATAAATGCAAGATTCATAAACTTTTTTCCAAATGGCTTTTTGAAGAGGTTGAAAGACTCAAAATTCCTTCTGCATAATATCAAGTAAAAATATTTTAAAAGGATTTTTTTTCAAGTGATTGAATTTTAAATTGGTGCAATTAAATATACTTTACCATCATTCAGAATAACTTAAGTGTTTCATGATGTGACAGGACATGAGCCTGATGGGTTGTTTGAGAATAATTACAAAATGTCCTTATGGAAGCAAAGAAAGGCCAAAATAAATGTATCCACTTATGTACACATTTAATCACTGCTGAATACTGAAACACTGATGCTGGAAACTGTGTATGAATGTAGGATGTATTCCCCTTATTGGCATTTCCTGAAGGTATTTTATGCAATTTTCAAGATTTTATATAAATTATTATATTTAAGGTTTCACGGATATTAGTGTCCACAATCCAAGTGGCTCGGATTCAATAAGTCTTCTTTGAATTTAATTGTCAAATTTTAAAAAATCAAGTACTTTCAATTAAACTGATTAATTAATATTCCAAATTTTAAGTTAAGAAATTAAAACTGGAACATTTAGTCCACCATAAACAATCAATCAATCCTGCGTTAAGTGGCTCAGAGATTTGTTCAATCAAAACAAGACATTTTGAAGAGACATTTGTTATCTCTGACTCCAAAACATTCAATGTGAAACTGTCAGCGTGGAAAAAACTGCAATTTTTGAAGTTCACAAATTAGAAATGCTCCTCTAGATTTTTATAAATAAAATTATATTTCATGCAATAAATCCATATGCATTTAAATTTAATTTTAAGTATTCAGTAGTGTCTAAATACCACAATGATATATCCGGGTTGCCCTTAAGATTGAAATTATTTTGACCCTTTATGCTTCCATAAATCTTCCCATCAGTTTGAGCATTTCAGCTTAAATCCCTTGATGTAAAGCCTTCATTCCGCAAATCAGGCTCTGGTTCTATAACTTTTCAGGTAAGATTATTTTAATCATATATCATATATATATATATAATCTATATACATACATTTACATCTTGAGAAAAAAAACAGTCTTATATTGACCTAAACATGTCAACATGCCCTGAACTGACCTCTTGACTCAATCTCTCGGATGCACATGTCCACCACCATCGGCCGCGCTGTATTATAAGCGTTCACCAGGGTCGTGAGGTCACAGCTGTAGATTTTGCGCACGTGTCTCAGGTCTGGCTTGCAGTCGTTGGGCACCAGAGATGAGCATTGTTTGTGGACGTTTAACCCACAATCTACAGAGAGAGAGAAAGCAAGAGAGAGAGAGAGAGAGAGAGAGAGAGAGAGAGAGAAAGAGAGACAAACAGCAGGTTTAATCAATTAAGAAAGTCATGATGGAAGGTTGGCAGACTGCATATTTTTATTTGCACTGTACAGTTTGTTAACCAGTGTACAGAGATGTACTTATTTCTTATATTTCAGTAATTCTATCCCTGAACTGAGGATTATTATGTAAATTCACGTTAAACATCAGGTTAATTTAGATTTGGTTGACCGGTTTCATGTGTGTGCTTTGGCTTAGAGAAGAGTGTTAATTCCCTCAATCAATATTTGACCCCTAAATGTCCCAAGACCACTGGAGAGCTTCTCCCTCTCTACCATACACACGGCATTGGAGTCACCTTGAGCACTGGATAGAGCCAAAGTCACCTCCAGAGCGCCATTTATTTAATTAAAATCAGTGATTAACCACAAGACAGGACGTAAATCTATAAAATGTCTGAGTTTATCTTTTGACATTTGTATAAAAACATGTCTTTGTCAGATGAAATGTATTTGATGATTATCAAATGTGGGGAAATTCTCTTTGTGATCTTTTTTCTCCCTCATATGTGTTCAGATGTGGCCTCACAGAGTGTTCAAATAGCCCATTAGTCGCAATGTCAGTGTAAGTATCCCACATTGCGTTTGGTCTTCAGTCACAGCGGATGGTGCCTGAGGTGCAGCTTTTTCAGGGTAGGAATCACCTTGTCGGGAACAGAGAAGCCCGTGGAGGGACGCAGGGAGACTGCAGCTCTGCTTTGTAACAGAGACGCATGGAGGGAATTAGAGGAACAGTGAAAATGCTGTGGCCTGGAGGAGGGATAGTCAGCGCTGCTGTGTGCTCTATTCTTTTCCAAATCCAAGCTCACACACAATGGCTGTGGAAGCAGCCTATGAGGCGCTGCGGGCTACACTAGACCTACTTTCCCAGACTAAAATGGGGCAGCTCTTCAAGCGTTTAGATCTTTTGAGCCGTCTCCAAGTTATGAAAGGTTTTTTTGGGAGGGATAAGCTGTGTGCTTTTTGATTACAAAAACATAAAAGATGGCATTTTGGTCCCTCAGACGAATCTTTACTTTTTAATTTTATATAACAAAAAAACCTCTGAGAGCAGAGAGTCTGTGCTTCTGGAGGATCTCAGACAATATTTAGATTTAGATTAATATGGGTCCCTGGAGAAATTCACGCAGTCTGCATTTATATGCATTGATGCAGAAATGTAATTACCTTAAGAGATGATTCTCTTAAGGATGTGAGACAGGCAGTGTAATAGAGGAGGTTCTGTCATCAGACACAAGTCTGCGGAGCTCCTGTTGTCCATGTGAGCACACTGTCGGCCTGGGGTCCCAGGTGGGGCGGGTGAGGGTGAAATAGGAGCCCGAGGGACTCCAGGAGCCAGGAGACGGGGGGTGCTGCTTTACTGCACCGTCAGCTCTGTCTCTGTTGCTATGGAGAGGAAGCTGCAGCTCAGTTTTAGCTAAAGGGCTCCGAGAGGAGCTTTATGGTGGCTGGTTGCTAATTTCTAATCAGCACATTATCACCGTGTCTTCCAGCCGAGTTCCAGTTAAAACCAGTCCCTGTCTGACTGGAACTGAAAACAAAAAAAGCACCACTCGTGTTTGTGAGATAGTTTGGTTCTTCCACCAAGTGTTTAAGTTAAATAGGGGTTGAGCTGCTTGACCCAGCTCTTTGGTTGAAGCCACTGAATTTTAATGTGTGTGGAAACAGAGCCCCTTCCCCACGCTCCGAGCTCTGCTCCTCATTAAAGAGACATGCCAGCTTTGTTTTCCTTCATAGGCATGATGGGATGAGGCTGGGGGGCGTACTCTGATGAGGAAATGTGGCACAACAAGCACAAGCAGAGGCTGGCTTCCTGGCACTCAGCCAAACACAGTTCACACATCCAAAAAAGAAAAAAAGGGGGGTGGGAGAACTTTTTTTTTTTTTTTGGTATGCAAATTCGAGCATCATGTGAGACTTTGCTGCCCTACATTCTCGTAGCTGTGGTCGAGTCTGAAGGAATGGTGATGCAGACTGGCTCCAAACATGTGCGCCTTCCCTCGGATTGTTGTCAGCTTTCAAAACCATAACATTAAAAATTAACGTCCGAGCTCTGACAGATTTGTGTGACACACTTTGTTTCATCAATAAAACATCAAAGACACACATCAGACTTTATTATAGCACTACTGTGGGATGTGAAGTGAATCCCAACAACAGCTGCAGTGGAATAAAATCGCAGCAGAGATATTTGACGAGCAAAGTGGCGATAATAACAAAAACCATTGACCTCACAATGACAGGTCGGAGTGTGTGCGTGAGTGTGTGTGTGTGGGTGGGTGGTGAAGAAAAATACAAATTATTCAGCTTTAAGTATGAGTTTTAAGCTGCTGCAGTGAGCTTGCTGTTGCATG
>JAPZDX010000005.1:12089601-12101676 GCA_029783625.1 Naso annulatus | reverse complement strand
TCTTTGCAACAGTGACACACAGTTATACTCTAAAGTCCATTATTTCACTAAACATCTACAGCTCTGCACTGACTGCAAAATTTGACGTGCCGGAGCTGTAAATAGTCCCCATGTCCAAGTAGAGCGGAGAAAATATATGGTATTATTATTTGTGAATGTCACTTTAAAGGGACTTCAATTTTACTGATGTGAATAACCGTCTGTACAACGTTTCAAATTCAAAACGTGATTCACAAACAGTAAATCTGTGTCTAACGCGGCAGAGTGATTTTGTTATTATACTTGCTTGACTAAAATAAAAATCTCAAATTACTGGCTTTGGTTGTTAAGTCAGTTTATTCTTGACACTGGAACAAGGTCATCGTCACCTTGAGGTTCACTCAGCTGTTGTGGAGCTTTAGGACATGACAGAACGTTCCAGAAGAGCTTCTAAACGGACTTTGAGCTGAGCTGAGACGGCCTTGTCAATAAACACTTGGTTACTAATTCTCTTGAATGTGGCATCTGTATTTGTATAGAGATTAATGACTTTGTGTGTGTGTGTGTGGTGGAGGGGGTTTGTGAAGTTGCTTGTTATTATTATTCAGGGAAATCGACTGACATGCCTGTGTGCTGCTTATTACAGTCCATATTGAAAAGAATTTTAAAAATTATTTATATGTGTATCGTAAATACTTTGATGTTTTTCTGGCAAAACAACTGCAACTCCAATAACTAATATGCTAAAAAACACAACATTTGCCAATTTAATTTGATTTCTGGTGTGAACCACGGCCACTTCTGGTCATCTGAATACAGACACAAAGACTGACTGTATAATTTTGTTGGCTGAACAGTTACAGACAGATGATGATGTTTCTGTGCACCGTTACTTTATGTAGAGTCAACCCTAACCCACACTGTATCAAATAGTTAGATAGCTCATATTGCAAACATCATACATACACATTTTATTCACATGCATTACACATGGCAGTTCAGTTGATCCTGCAGAGCCTCAGGAGAAGCTGCAGTGTGGCGAGTTCCTAATGCCTCAGGAAAAGCTTCTGTTTTGTTTTGATTACCACAACAAACAAAGAGCCATTTGGTCAAGGTAGGCCGGAAACCTTTTTTACATATTTGCTGCTGAGTCACAAACTCTTTACTGCATTTTGCCTCTCACTTACAGTTGACACTTGGTGAGGCCTTGAATAAATTTCCCCCCTAGTAGCGTGTATGTGTCGCTTTGCATGTCTGCGTTTGGTTTGCATGTATCTGAGAGAGCTCTGTCAGTGAAAGCTTATTGGTTTTTGCTGGGCAGGAACACAGAACTCTAGTTCAGCGGGTAGAAGTTACTGCGTGCATTCTTAAGTCTTTGATCAGGAAAAAAAAGTCTTGGATTAAAATTCTGCTATAACTCTGAAACACTGAAACAGGACATCAATAAGCGGCAGAACACTCACAGGGATTGTAGTCGGAATATGTACACTTGAGCTTGTAATAGACGCAGGTATAGCAACTGGCATGGTCTGGCCGTTAGGCAGCTGTAAGAGCACAGGGAAGGTGCCAGACACCGGGCTGGAGGAGGGAAAAAAAACAAACCCCAATGAGGAAAATATCAGTGAACCTTGTGATTAACACACAAAACAGAATCTGTCAGAAATCAAAAACAATGATGGCTACTGATGTAACAACACTATGTCATAATCAGGCAACAAATTAAAGTGGAACTGAAACAAAATGAACCTGTTGCATAAAAAATTCAAGCAATAATATTAGGAGAACACGTATTTTGTCATCACATTAGACCTTGTAAGTGACATCAGTCTTGCCCAGATATGGATTTGTGGTTTGGTTGAGCACATTTAAATACATGACATTTTACCTGCCTTGTTGGTTGTTAAATTTAGAACTAGTATTTTGCTACCAAAAAGATGAACTTAAAATTATATTTCTAAATATTTAAACATTACTTTGCAAATCAGTTTGGTTGATTTGGATAAAAAATTCACTTCACCAGCTTAATTGCTGATGAAGGGGCCAAAAGAGATTCCATTAAAATGATAATGTCATAATCTTGTCAATCAGAAGTGTTCAGACTGATCTTTAACAAGTCTACTTCACTTCAGTTTTAATCCAGAAAACTTAACGAAGCTGTGGCTTCATTTCAAAAGCAATTTTTAATTGGATGGTACACATAAATACATTTTCTGGCTGGACAGCTCTGAAGCTTGTGCTCCACTGTTACCCCATAATGTTTTTTCATTTGACTCGACTTTCTCTAAACTTTCAACATGAGCAGGTATCTAATATGTCACAGGCCAAAAACATTAAAGCACCTCATCTGTTTGACAAAGATTTTAAAAAATGTATTAAGTTATTTAGTACGTAATTCACAACTGTGGCCAGTGCATAAGACTCATGACAGATGTGGATGTTGAATACAACAAGAATTATATCTAAAAAAAACAAACAAACAAGAGGCTCAATACACCATACAATTTCTTGCAAGGGCCTAACAAAATGTTGATGTTCAAAAGCCTGTGCTGAACATATACTGTGATTGGCATTATCCCCCCCCAGCCACTCAGAAATTTATTCAGGGCTTGAAGTCCATATTTGAGCATGGCTGATGTTGTTCTTGAAGACAGGACTTATGAAGTGTACAGCAAAAAATTAAAAGGCAGATGCTATTTGCACCCAGATGTCCATAGAAAACAATGCTGTATGCACCCATGTGTTTATTTTATAATTTTGGTGCTTAAACCTAAAATATTGCAGCCAAGAACACACAAAAATAAGTAATTTAAGTCTAAAAATAAAAAGCTGGCATTGGCTTCATATGGGACTCGAATCTGGTCTCCCGCACAGAGCACTGGGCACAATTCCAGCGTTTTTGATCAATATGCAACGTCATCTGGCGACACGTGAAAATAGCCAAATACTTGCTGTTCAATTATTTTCACCAGGTGCAAATAGACTCTCCAAAATAAAAACTCCTGCAGAGCGCAAATAAATCAAAAACAAAACAAGCACATTCCTCATGAAATATGAGCTTACTAAGACAAAACTGCACAAGTATAAATGGAGAAATAAAGACAACTTAATAAAACTATGATTTTTAAAAATGGATGTTTTGAGTTACTTACACTATAGGCCTATTAGTGGATGGGACTTGGGTAATAACAGAGCTAGATGTTGGTGATGGGAGAGCTTGCTGTATTACAACATTAGCCTCTGAGGTTGCTAGAAGTACATTGGGAACTTGGAGGGATGCAGGATGGACTATAGTGGATGTTGGCAGTGAGGCTGGCTGCAAGGATAAATCCTGAAAACATCATACAAGACCTTAGCTGCAGGGAGTGTTTATTAACACCAGATCCTTCTGTAAATTACTTCTTATGATAAAAGTTCTGCTTAAACTGTATTCTTTTCAATATTAGGAAAAAAAAGATCTGAACAAAAAGTAGGAAAAAAAGTATTTTTATTTATGTTAGTAAATTCTGAATTTCTCTAGATAACAATTTTGTGCCGTACCGTTAACAGTTTTTTACAGAATGACACACAAGCATCGTTAAAAGTTGACACAAAGTTAAATCGAATCGAATGAAGCAAATAATCAGATCACTTGATAAGTTAATATTCGTACTGGTGATTTGTAATCTCAGACTAAATTACAGATCAAAGAAGCAGGAGAACGATTTTCATTCATTCTTCATGACATCCTTGTAAACTCTCTGCTATTAAAAAAAAAATACAAGAAGCATCTTTTTCAAAGGCTTTACCTTGTCATCATTCGTAGTAGACTCGGGGTGAGGCAGAGGGCTGTCTCGTTGTGCCTCCAAAGGTGTGGGCTCCTCAATTTTGTTGCGTATGACAGGGGTTGCAAGAGGGGACAGATCCAGTGGTAACTACAGAAAAATGTTAACACACCATCTCAATAAACAGATCAAAGTGACACAAAGAAGTTACATCATCTCCTGACAAGACGTTGGAGGACAAGAACAACCTTTTTAATGTCATCTTCAGTTGCTTTTTTGAAGTCGTGGTCGAACGGACTTGCAAGTTCATTGAAGAGTCCAACCTCCTCGCAGTTCTTCAGGAAGCGGGTAGGTGTAGGGGTTTGGTCTGCAACAGAAGCAAACCTTCAGTGGAAGACTGATATGAATTATCAATTATATTTAAATATTTTAACTTTAAGAGCACTTACCAGCAATGATGACACTGTCATTCCTTGCTGGGCCAAACTTTAGTGTCATCTCATGTTTGTGTTTGTGGACAGCCAAGTGATCCTCATTTGTAAACCTCTATGTAACGTCAAAAAAGAGGACAGGCAGCACAGTGAGACTGTTTGGATAAGTTCTGAAGCATCTGTTTGTAGTTCAAGCTTTTAATAAAGTGCAGTAAGTAATGTTTACCTCAGATATAATTTTTTCCCTTAAATCCTCAGATTACAACGATTAAAACAGTTGTTGCTCTTGCTTCATTAAAAGCTTTGAACATACTTACGTGCTCCAGGTTTTTCTAATGTTCTTTGACATTTACATTTTAATTTTGGCACAATTAATGCTGATCCACTTCACTAAATCAGCTTAATTTGCAAATGCACATCATATCTTTCATGAATACAGGATTTCACTAGCAGGGCTTGTCCTGCTTTTCTTGGGCTTGCATGCATTTTAGACCAAGAAGAACTAAGAAATAATAATTACAAATACATAACCAAATAAATACAATAATTCCATTACTGGCAATGTGGAGAAATCACATATTTTTACATGCGAACAATGAAAAACTCTAGGATGTGCAACTTCTTAGAAAAAAATTATAACAATTGCAACAAACAAATAGGAGCAGTTGAATTAGTTTTAGTAAATTTTGGTACAAAATATAAGTAATCTGTTACCTGTTGCTATAAGCACACTGTACTTATGCATGCATATAGAGGGTAATTTTAAATAGTGGCACACAGAGATGGCTTACCTGTCCACACCCAGGAGCAGTACATTGGAAGGGTTTATCATCACTCATATTAAGGATTTCCTGTTATGTCACCCTAAAATAAAATAGGAAAATGCCATCAAACATAAAGAAAGTGGTGATGTTTTTACCAAGGCTGAACTACAAAAACGAGGATGGGTCTTTCGAGATGTAAAATAAACATTGTGGCTATGGCAAAACTGAATTTAAGCACATGCAGGCTACAGTGCTAATATCGGATAATGACCGACAAACGGACAGCTGGAGTGACACAGTGACGGTGGAAGTCTTGAGAAAGGTCAGCTAGAAATTTGGACAAAGCATGATGGGCGGCTGCTTTGCTTGTTTACACCTCAGTGTCATGAGAAAAGACCTCAATCCTCGGTCCATTCATTTTGGTCCAAAAACGCGGCTGAAGACATCTCGAGCTACTCTTCGCTTACACTCCTACCGCTTTATATGTTTTAAATATTCTCATAATGAAAAGTATTCAGACCAAACCTGTAACGTTATTATAGGGAGCGATTATCTGTTCCAGTTGCTTCCATGGAAAAGCCTGAGCGCTGCGTTAACATACAACCGTCGCCATATTTGGACCTAAATATCACTGTAAACAGAGCAGATGTCAACGTTTATTTCGAGGCCGTTTCGTTAAACCGGAGCTAAAGTTTCACGCGGTGTCAGAAATGATGTCTTTCACAACCGCTTTGTAGGCATTTGCTGTCAGTTTATGTGGTCACTTACCCCTCAGCCACAACCCTTGGTTTCCAAAATCCCACGTCTGTATCAAAATATCGCGAGAGCAGCCGGGCCTCTTCCGTAAGCGTCACGCTTAGACAAAGCCATGTCTGTCCTGCTCATTTTTTATTTTTTACTCGTTATTTTTTATATGTTCTGTACTTGAAATTGTTTGAACATTGTTTCTAAATAAAACCTTAAAAAAAAAAAAAAAAAATCATTATTTTTTGTGTTGGACCGTCACCAAGAATGTTCTTAATACTGACAAGAAATTAAATTAATATCCCCTCCAGATGTGTAAGCATATGTAAGTGCTCTGCTTCCAGCAATTTATTTTTGAATGCTTCTCAAGTTAGTAATTACTAAATGTCTTAAACTCCATTAAAATCTCTTTCTATTGACTTGCCCCGGAGGTCTCAAGCTATGACATCCCTTTTTTGAAAGTTGCACACTGCTTCACAAATATCTCAAAAAAATTTCATTGTTAGTCTCACCATGGTATCCTGTGTTAACTTTTAAAGATAGCATCACTTGTTCAGGATTATTTATTCAATAACTATAACTTACTTGACTTACTTAACTTTTATATTCTCTGGCTACTATCCAGGACTATTAAATTTATCAATGCACACATTTGCTTTCAGCATCATTAAGTGTTTTGTATTATTGATATATTTTTGCTATTATTTTGGAAGTTTTAAGCTGCACCTGTTTTTTGTTTTTGATCAATTTCTGTCCATTTCTCTTTGATATCAAAATTGTTCTTCCTATAAACCATATTAAGTTCATCTCCAGTTCCCATGGTGAAATGTTCAAATGGATTTTGCCTAACAAGAGATCAAAACGAAAGAATGTTCAATTTACAATGAAATTAAATTGGGGAAGGAAAAAAAATGCAGATTCTTTCTCTGGAGAAGCTACCATATTCAACTCTAGTCCAGTAAAAGCAGCCTATTACAGCAAGGCTTTTTGAGGTTCAAAGAAGTCAAAAAAAGCCCTGTATAACTCAATTTAATCATCTATATTTATTTCATGTCATTTACAAAAGCAAGCACCCACTTGCTGCGTAATTACAGTGCTATTTAACTGCAGCTGAACCAAAAATCCATTACGGTGGACCCACTAAACCTTGCAGGTGATGTTCTAAGAAAACAAGGCTGATTCAGAAAAGATGACATTCATGAAAGCTGATTTCTCTCTGCCATTTTAGCATGATATTCCAGACATTGAAGTTACTGCCATTGTTAAATATTCAAATACATGTATTTTAATCACGTAATTTCTTACATTTGTACAATACATGTTTTTCTTATTTCGACAGTGTCTGAAAGATTTGAAAATGTACATTTCCATGACACCAACACGGAACAATTTTGGTAGCCACAATAAAATATGTAGTCACATCTGTAATGAAAGTGTTGATGACAGCAGAGTTTCACATAGCAAACAGGATAAGGAAAGCGACCATCAAACAGAACAGTCCCATGGCTTCAGACAGGGCAAATCCCAGGATGGCATATGAGAACAGCTGCTGCTTCAGAGATGGGTTCCTGCAAACAAGAACAAACTCTCAATACATCAATAAAATACAAAGCATGCCCAAAATATATTAATCCAAGTCCATTTTTACTTTGTCTATGAAAACAAACCTAGCATAGCCAATGATGAGACTGCCGAACACGGTTCCGATTCCAGCTCCGGATCCGGCTACTCCGACTGTAGCAGCTCCAGCTCCAATAAACTTGGCAGCGGTGTCAATGTCCCTGCTGACAGCGCTGGTCTGGAAGCCCCTCAGTGTGACCTGGGTGAGAGGGCTCTGTGGCATCACAGCAACACTGCTCTGGAGCAAAAGAAGACAAAAAACTGTGAGCTTGTATCGTCAAGACTAATGCAATGAGATATGAGCTGGCAACAGTGCTGAAACAAATTGTACTGGTGGTAGGAATATCTGATTAAACAATGACTTAATTCTAATTTAAGTGACGGTATTAAAAGAATTCAAACGCTTTCCATATAATTATTTCAAAGCTTCATACTATTCTTTATGAATATTAAAACTTTTTCTAGCTCGTGGTCAAATTAAACTGAATCACAGTGGGGTCCAAATATTTGAAATGGACACTCTTAAGTGTAACTTCTTTTTTAGGTTTGAAGACTAAAACTCAATAGTTAAAATTACTTCTGAGTATTCAAGTGGTAGAATGACGGTGGCAGTCCCGGCCTTCACAGCCTGGACTTCTTTTTACCTCTGTTTTGGTCTCAGGCCTGGACAGCACAGAGGCAGACAGGGGTCTGTAAAGAGCCCGGGAACCAGCACGGACCTGCAGCAACAGCACAGTGCAAGTTTAACACACAGACAAGATCATTAGGACATGAAACATTGCTGGGCGCTATTCCTAGTCTGCAGGAACATGAGCAGGTGGAAGGCACCTTGAATGTCACTTTGACAATCACTACAATGTACACACTTCATGACCTGTGGCCTTTCTGATCTGAGTACAATGTGTTCTGTCAAAGTCACTCAGTAACATAGAAGTTTCTTGTTAATCTGTATTGCTTACATTTGATTACAAATGTCAGCTGACATCCCCGGACACTGCCCTACAGTAATTTATAGTTGTTAGAAATACTGCTAGAGCTGCCAGAGGCAGAAGTATGACCTTGGAAGACTGTAAACCTTGGCTACATCAATTCAGGGGCTAATAATGTTCAAATGGAAAAGGGGATTCCTTGTGCATCAACTGCACAGCCCTTTTATGAGGTTTCAGGTGAACTCTGCACTGCATTCAGCTAACAGAGGCTTGCAATGACCTTAGCTAACGGCCATTGCAGAAAATGTCCGCTGCGAGCTAAAGCAAAGGCACACTGGCTTTTGTTAAGGAAAATCTGCGTGCACCTTCTTCATTAACAATAACGCTACAATCATAATGCATATAGAGTCTGTAACTCTGAGCCTGAGCATTAACGTTAACTTAGCATGCTAGCATAAACTGCAGATACCCTTGTCAAGCGGCTACAGTCAAGTTCAACCAGAGGCCCACCGGATTTTCTGGTTCTACCAAGAAAGCGGGACTCGAACTCACCGCACGGAAACACACCACACAATGCAAACTCACCAGAGCCGGCGTGGAGACGAATTTTGCACAGGCGTACATTTTCTACTTTAGGTAGTTTTAACCGGTTCGGTCAAATCTGGTTGAAGCCCGGGTCTCTCTGAGGAAGGAAGAGCGGAGAGAAGTAAGGTCATACGAGTGTAAAAATGCTCCAGAGAAAAAATAAATGCGTTCATATGCACATTCACATCCATCCTGCATGCTATCCTCACTTGCGCTCTGCAGAGTTTGGTAAAGAAGGAGGATGAAAGCGGATTTGGAGAGATTCAATTCTCATTCAAACTGCCATTACACACTTACCGACTGCAGAGGTCGAACCACAGTGGAAGAGGACGCATGCGCGATTTGACGTAAGTAGGTTCCCGGATGATGACAAGGGAAGGTCATTTCACCAAAACTTTATTTAAAACAGTCCCTGTAGCAACGTTCATTCACAAAGCTAACTGTGCATTGATTGTATAAGCCTATTTGTTTATTTACAATGTTTATGATGGATGCATTTTCACAGTGTGAATAAAATCAACGTGTCTGATAAGTTCATTATTAAGAAGGATAATAAAGGTGTAGCCTATTTATATGTAATTCTCACGCGTTCTAATGATAGAAATTGACAGCTAGCGTTAATGTTTCTTTTTCTGCTATGTAAACCTGAATGAGCGTCAGTAAAACTGGATGTAGGCCACAAAAATTCAAATTAAGGATAAAATAGGTAAGCATAAAATGCTCCTGAGCGCAATAACCAACCATGGCTCCAAGGGTAAACTGAGCTGTTGGGTCCTATTCAGATAAAAATCTAATAATAAAATGCAACATGTGGCTAAAGCTAACACATGGAGACAAGACAGGTAATTTAAAAAAAAAGGTCTGTACAGACCTGTACATTTAACTCATCTCTTTCCATATGTCTTAGCCACACTCGATCTCATAAGAATTAAAGTGAGGAACTGTACTGTAATTGGTGCCAAAATGTTACATTAAGCACCCTTGAAATTACATAAAGGGAAAATCGAAGGGTAAAACTTGGACTTCATGGGTTATTCTATTTATTTAAAACCATATTCAATGAATTAATAAAATATACAACTTATTAGCCATTAAAATTTTTCTGTAGGAATACAAAATCTATCAGTTTAGTTGTTACCAGTGACATAATGACGCCTGTTACTGAATGTTCTGGCACTGTGGCAGTAGACCTTGGCTAAACTGTGGGAACGACAGTCCACTCCAAGGCTGGAAATTCTTGACCATAGCACGTCTGCGGGTCAAACCAGGAAATAGGGGCAATTCAGAAGAGGTTAGCGTGATCCTGACTAGTTAAAGAGAGACCATGTGCTTCCCCTTCCTGCATACTTGCATACAGGGACAGTGAAGAGCACAGTGACACCTGCTCAGTGGATCAAAAATGTAGCAAAAAAAAAAGGAGAAATCACTGTTTAACAGTATTATTAAACTACATAGTAATAAGTCTGACCCCTGCACAGACAAGTTACTAACTCTGTAAGATGTTCTGTTTTTGTTTTTTTGGTCAAAGGTCAACAGTATGTGAGACTCAAAATTTTCAACTAGTGTTTCAAAATTAGTTTTTCTGTCACAACAAAGTGTGCCTGCTGCTGTTCACTGCTGTCACCTGTTGTGGTGTGAATTTCACACTCCGCCCAGAGAGGCTGGTGGCTCGGGCTCTTGCCTGTGCATCCTACAGGCTGATGGTGGAGCTGTGGCTACCAGCACCGGGTGGATTTGTAATCATGATGAATGGCTCCACAGCAGCTGGTCTGTGATGGAAAGGTAATGAGCACAGGGATTGTGCCTTTGCTGCACACTGGCTTTAAGGAGGGAATGTCCCAGAGCCTCCTCAGGTATGATCACTGCAGTTTGAAGCTGCAGGTTCCTGACCTCACTGAGTCCAAACAAACAGACCATCAAACACATACCGAAGACGACTGTGAAGGATCATAGAACAGCAACTCTCGTCCATCCTGTACTTTTCTATTACGTTCACTTCCACTTTACTATGTTATATTCTATTTTGGTCTATTCTCTTCAGTTCAGTTCTGTTATATCAATTCTATTATTCACTTCTGCTCTGTTATGTTTCATCCTATTTTATTCTGGTCCGTTACATCCTGTTATATTATATAACGTTCTGTCCTATTCTATTATCTTTTACTGTTTTCTGTTCTATGTTGTTTGACTCTGTTATTTTCTTTTTTCTTCCAGTCTACTCTGTTCCGTTCTTGTATTCTGTACCTTTTTGATTAATGTTTTTTGCCTTCCAATCTTCTTTCGTGTTTTGTTCTATTCTGTTGTAGGTAGTGTTTGTTCCACAAGTTAATTTTAAGCTTCTTCACTTTGCAGTAACTGTAGCGAGCCAAGCAGCTCATTTTTAAAAGTGTATTTCAAATTATTGCATATATTATCATGTGTTAGACATAACCTATGCAGTGTTCAAACCAAACATATGTTTCATGACACCACAAAAGAAACATAATATATTCTGGTATAACAATGTCTCATATTTACTAATTATTGTATCATAAAGACACAAATCTGTTACTGCACCATGTCATGCGAAGTCCAGCCTGAGACAGAGAATAAGCTTGAATCTTGCTTGTAGCAGATTGAAACCAGAACAAGGTCATTTCTGTAAAGGTCCAGCAGAGGGTGCAATAGGGTCTAATGTGATCACAGCCTTTGTTGCTGGGGTCACGGTGACTGCACGAAAGAGATGAGAAAACATAGACTTTGCACAATATTGTTCAAGATCCAATGGCAAAAGAATATTTTCTGAACTTGATGTAGGACTAAACAATATCACATAGATAAAATACTTAGTTCTCATTTTTAACACAGTGTACCTGGTTTGATCTAACCTTTTTAATCTTTCTGTTACCTTAGTAGGTGGAGAAAAAGAGCTTTGAGCTCAAAATGTCAAATTAAAGATTTTTTAAAATCACTCTGCTGATGTTTTATTTCTTTTAAAGCAATTGTAGAATGTAAGAATGTATTATAGGCCTGAGTGTAATGCAGTCACTAATAGGTCAGCGCTAACCCCATGGTAAAATATGAAAATTTACAATATATTAATTGCAATACGGCACATATCAAAGTGGCCGTTAACTACTTGAGGTCAATGTCACACTGTCTAATTAACCAGGCAGCGGCTGTGTGGTCCTACATGGCTGTGGAAGGTGGAGAGAGCAGGCGATCTCACGCGGGGGGGGGGGGGGGGGGGGGGGGGGGGGGGGGGGGGGGGGGGGGGGGGGGG
>JAPZDX010000005.1:12070495-12082028 GCA_029783625.1 Naso annulatus | reverse complement strand
TTATTTGGATTCTTGCTGAAAAAGTAACTTAAAGGTATATTATGTAACATTTTAGCAACAATTACAGCACAATTCCTCACTTTAACCTCATGACCTTTTTTGTAAGTGGCTAAAAAAGGAGGTCAAACAGCTTGAAATCATTTGACCTCTGAAGTAACTGCAGTTTTGCTGTTTGTAAAGTTTTTGTAATGTACAAGTCCCATGTGCTCTAGTGGATATGATTCCTGTTTTTTTTTTTTTTACTCAAGCGGCCCAAGTTCAACTAAAGGAAACAGTTTATTGTCACTTTCAGTCAACAGTCATTAAGCTAACGTGCACTCTTGTACTTCTATAGCACTGTTCAAACAAGTCTTCAACCCTGCACATACTTTACACTAATAATTTCGATCTCTATGAATTGCATTGTAATTAGTGCTGACATTGTACACACAGCTCATTTTAAGCAAAAAATTCGTAATGAAAATAGTTGCTCTTGATAAACTAGTCGTTTCAGCTTTATATTGTACATTAGGGGTGTTGATGATAACTGCAAGATTTAAAAAATGTAAGACTGATGTTGTGTTACAAATACATGGATGGTAATAGTGTGAAAAATACAGCACCTTATAAATCATTTGCCTTTCCCTCTGTTACACAACTAAACTGGTTTCTACCCACATAAAACGGAAAACTTCATCAAGAGTAAATGTCATTTTTGTACGATTTTAGCCAGTCGTGGCTACAGAGTTTTGAGCCACCTCCTTATGTTTGTATTTCAAGCGTAATTCATTTGGCAAAAAAAGAGACGAAACACTATAAACAACCTTAAAGATAGCATTGTCATTATAATTATTATTATTATTTCAATTTTCTATAGATACCTTGATAGGCTTGTTATCATGGATTCTTTTTTAATAACAATAATCGTGATGAAAATCTGATATAAAGCCTTATTGTAGTTTAAAAAAAAGCAAATTGTTTAAATATGTATTCCAATGAATGAAAAAAGGATCTAATCACCTAAGTTTCTGTCACACAGCGGGTAAAACTCGGCCTGTCCACTGCACCCACAGGACGAGCACAAGTTTCTTTCAGACTCAGTCCTACTTTTTCTGCCAAACTAGATCATGTCCCAAAATATATCCCCCCCGAAACTTAAAGTTACCTTTGTGTCACTGAGCAAAACTTTTAAAAATCCAGAATCAATAACACCTAAACCTTTTCCCATTTTCAGCAGATGTGTGCAATCTATAAATACACGTGGAGCATGTCCTATTAAATCCTGTGATATGGTAAGGGCCTTAATATTGACCCACTCCTGATTGGAGAGGGTTTTTTTCACACCCTTGCTTATTGTTTTTATGACTCTTTGACTTTAACCCCTTTACTGCTTCGCTGGTTTCATGCACCAAACAATAACTTTTCAATAATTCAATTTATAGCTTGCGATAAATGGAATTCAAAGGACAATGCTGTTGCAAATGAACACGGAGGACGCTTTTGGCTCCAGCAATGCCGCGTTTGCCAGAGGAAAGAGAGAATATTTATTTTACGGTTGCCTCACATTCCCATTAAAACGAGGAAGCTACATTTCCAAGCGTGTGGTATAAATGTAATATAGAGAGTTAAAAGAGACAGATGGTGGAGTGAAACTCTCATGTGGCAACGCTGTGCAACGGTACCACTGCAGCCAGTGCCAATGAAGAAATCCTCCCAACACCATCCAAGGCCAGATTACATCTATTAATACATGTTCATGTGCCTGCTCACATACATGTTCATGTGTGTCCAATCCTGACACACACGTGGCCACATCTTCTTCATCATTTATTTTTAATGCCACAACACTGAGGCGTGATATGTGGAAATGGATCTGAGACGCAAGCACAGAAATGAATTACCCTCCTATTCATTTATCCAGGCCTTTCTGTCAATCAGGGCAATAATCAGATCTAACTCATTCAAATTTTGAGAAAATGAAGGATGCATTCCTTCCAATTTTCAATTTGGAAGTGGCGACTATGGCCATGATGAATGTCTGAATAGTCCATCTTCTTCCTCTCATTTCTCCTAACCTTTCTTGACAGCTTAGATATTGCCTACCTGGTAATTTGCTCTACAATAATTGTTACTGTGAGATTTCCCCCTGCTTTTAACAAGGATTCTTAACACCCTCTGTAGGTGACAAAATGCAATTACAAACACAAGTGCCCCCATCGTGACTGGTCATCAGCAGCTGCCACCTCCATTCCGCAGCCCCAACTGGCTCCATTAATGAAAAAACAAAAACAAACAAAAGACATGCAGACAGATTCAGCAAACATTTGCCACGAATAAAACTTTAATTAAAAGATATGAAGCTGTTTTATTGATTAACAACATCAGTGATTAAAGTGTACGGCTGACATTTTTTTCCAGGCTTGCTGTTACGTTCCCTCTCAGAGATCATTTATTTGTTGCGCGGCCCTGTTTATTGATAAGCGTGTTTGATGAATGCAGATGCGGCCATTTGGAGAGCGTGCTCGCTGATGGAGCGATCATATTGTGCGAAACACCAGGCTCGGGCAAGAACAGCTGTTGCGGCTCCATCCGCTGGGACGCCATGTTTCACCACCACCCCAAGTGCTCTAACAGGCGAGCTGCTGTAAAGCTGCAACCAAGATAATCCCAGCGTCCTAACAACTCTATGAATTTTATGACACATCACTGCAGCTCTCTCATCTCTGTCCAGCACTAAAAGCTTAACTACTGTACTAATTGCTATGGCTATATTCATCTCTCTGATAATCCTTTGGTGATTACATTTTGTGTTCAATAGCAGGCTTATCCTTCAATTAAAGGGATTATTAACCTTTAAAACAGAGCCACGTGGGATTAAACCCTCGAAAGTTAGTGTCAGAAGAAATTTTCTTTTTTGCAAAACAAGCTAAAAAAAGAAGTGCATCATTCCAAATCATAATCAGGAGACTGTGGGCTGGTCGTAAGCCTCATGGCTGCAAAACAATGCATGTTAACAGCAATAAGCCATCATCCATATCTCCTTCCAATTAAAGTCAGACAGAATGCTGACACATTACGCCTGGGGGGCAACAATCAGTGCAAAGAGATGGATAATGATACAGTTCTGACCAGAGAGAATCTAAACATTGTGAGAACAAGGCGAAAGGGTGAATGAGTCAATGATACAAACAACCATAACACAGTGAGATCTTTGCCATGACGAGCCTTCAAGGTTTTTCTCCTCAGGAGCAGGTGAGTTCAAAGTTCAAAGTCAGCCTAAGTGGAGCGTGATTGAAAATCATTGGAGATCTTGAACAATACGAGTGCATTTTCACACTAGGAAGGGGGTGTACTGATGTGGTTTGAGGACAAATCATTGATCGACATGAGGCCTCTTTACGAAAACGTGTGAAAAACTGCAGGGGAGGAACACATGCTCTGATTAGTCTGCAAATACATGAATATTAAAGATGTTAGGTTGATACCTTCCGTGTCATGGTCGCTGCGATGGTCTTCCAATGCGGTACCATTTTGTCTGATCGATATCTGCTCGCATCAATAATGTAGCGGGACTATTTGGCACCAGTGAGGTGAACATGAACCATGAGCGAGAGCCCACGATGCAGAACCTCCCTGAAGCTGAGTCAAGCAGTTAGAATCAAGAGCTGTTTGCCCATGCCAAAGCCACGCTGCATTATCCAGAGCAAGTCTTCATTTGAATGTCCTAATTAGTTAATTAGTTGGTGGTTAAGGATGATATGAGCATCTCATCAATCTCTCTATCTCTAAAAATAAACACCCTGGGACGGCGGCGGTGAGTCATTAGAATACTGATGACTGTGGGAAGTGTCTGTGAGGATTAGAGGTCTGCTTCTGACACTCCATATTTCCACAAACCAGCCGGCTCCATAAAGAAGACTAAAGAGCCATTGCTGTGAGCATTGTATGGATGACAAGCCAAGCATGACATAATGAGTTTACAGAAAGTCTGAGGAGCTCAATTAATGTGTTTTCATGCGTAGCTTTTGGGATCCATTTACTTGTTTATCACTTATGGAGGGAAAATGAGAATTAGACATGAGAATGAAAGTTGATTTCACACGCGCAAATGATTAAAAACAAGTTTATTTTAAGAAAGTATTTGTTGGGGTTTTTAAATTGTATTAAAGAGGCTGTTCTAACTCCTACAAAACTCCTTAGTCGCCATGTGGACCTTAGAACAATTACTATAGGTGATGTAAAAGCAGTGCAGGGTTTGTTCTTTATCTCTGCAGTGGAATATACGACGGAAGGAGGAGAAAAAGGGGAGAAGAGGAGGAAAGAATAGGTTAAAAATAGTTAGTATATGGCAGCATATGACTGAGTTTCCAGGGCTCTGAAAATTCACTCTAATTATTCAACAGTATCCCTCTGTCAGCCTTCCCTATATGCATTCCTTTGCGTGGAAGTACAAGTGACTCCAGCTAATATACATAATTCTGCTACTTAATTGGCACGGATCGGGTGAAAGTGGGCTAGGAAAACTCCTTAGAGACTAATAGGGGCACATATCATTGGCTCCATCAGAACACTAGTCCCATAGGTGATAGAAGTCAGCAAATATTTCATGAGCTGTGCTATCAAAGTACCTCACCTCTGGAGTCCTGCACACTATCCTGCGAGGAACACTCCCGAAAACAGTCCTGCTGTCAGGTGTATTTATAGTAGTTGGACCGATGACTGATGCTAATGCCAAGGACATTATGCGGTGCACTATTGCTGTCATAACAATATATTAGACTTAAACAGTAAGGTTAACTAAACTGGTCATTTAAGCAATAAATGGGCCACTGATGTTTGTCTGCGTCCAGCCGTCCACAGATACAGATTAGGGTTAATATTACAGTAACTCCTGCTGGTTTTCAGAGACATTGTCCTTGAATTAGCATTGTGTTGATTTAAATATTATTGTTGTTAAAGGGAAAGATTTGCTTTGAGGGTAAATGGGGTATTAAGTGAGACTGTCATTAAGAAAAAAGCAAAAGGTTGGGCTTGTGCCAGGAGGGAGCCAAAATAAATGAGAAACTGACACAGGTACAAACACAGTGAGTAACAAACAGAGAAACTACATCATCTAGTAAAAAAAGCACTGATGACTGACGGCATCTATAGCCTGATTAAATTAATATTCCAACAGAAGTCCAAGATCAAGGTTTTGATGCAGCAATAAGAATGTGTTGTGCATATCATAAGTTAGCATATCAAATAAGGCTGCTGTTCTGTAGTTATTCATGTTAGGAAATGAATGCAACTGATGAATAACAACCAAGCTAAACTCGCTAACACTTAAACATGTAGGTAATCTGTATTGTTGGGAGCAGCCATTTTGCATTAGCACTGACGAACTCTGTGTGCTTTGTAAGCGTTACTGACTGTTTAGCTAGCTAGCAACCCACACAGGCACTATCTTGCTGTCATGTTTGAGGAGCTTCTCAGCGTAAACAAAAATGCTGAGTTGTTTTTCTCCCACTCCTATGCTATCCTAGTTTGTATTGCCAGTTAGCGTCATAGCTAACGTCAGGAAGGATATAGCTAATCAGAGGCAGAGGAGACGCGAGTCTTGCCACTAGGCACACTGGGTGGGTGTGTTCAGCGAGTCAGTATAGTCTCCCAGTATTTAACAGGACGAGGTCCACCCTGGTGTTGACGCTGTTACCTCAACATGCTTTCATATAACATTAAAACAAACCAACAGACTGAAGGAGAATTTCGGCATCACCAGGATGACAACAGAGATTACAGAACTGCAATGATATACAGCAGCTCTGACTAAGACTCTGACTCTGTGGACTATGAAGACACAGCAAGCCGGGACAGTGGGTGCAGGGATTTTCACGTCTAACTCAATGATCAACCTAAACAGAGTTGGTGAATATTGGAATGATGATTTTTTTTTTTGCAAAATGAGTTAAAGAGGCAATTAAGCCTGAGACGGGATGGGCCAGCGCTTGCTGGTTAGCAGCAAGCGCTGGCCCATCAGTAGATAGATAGATAGATACCTTGGTACCACTTTACATTAAGTCTCCCCTTATAGAGGGTTATAAATAGTTTATAAAGTAGGTTATTCCTTAGGTTATAAATACCTTGTAAGTCATTAATAAACAGTTATGAGCAAGTCATGGCAATTGGTTTTACAGGTTTATAAATTAGGTAATTAAATAGGTTATAAATACCTTATAAGTCATTAATAAACAGTTACAAACAAATTCTAGCAATTTTTACACATTGATGCAGGCTCACTTTTTGCAAGATTAAATCACTGCTGCACTGCATCTGTTCTGTTAAATCTTAGATCTTGCTAGTTCCTTAGCCACTTTATCATGATGTTTTATCAGTTAGCATGTTCTGTCCCCTTCATGAGATATTTGTTATCCACCAATAGAATTACGGTTAGATGTAAGTGCCTTTTCTTATTGGAAACCTGAATTAAGAAGTTATCCAGCAATCATCTACTACCATAAAGTTGTATTTTGTGATGCTTGGTTGGTATCTCCTTTAGGACAACATTACAGATGTGGCACAGTTGACAGCCTTCCTTAACTTGGTGTACTACTCACCCATTCTTGGTCCCTCTTTGAGATATCTGTGCCCAGCCTGAACCTTCCTTGGTGTCTGTTGTTCACTGAGTTGATTCTCTCCGCACCAAATCTTCATATTTCTTTGCATTGCATTTTTATGACCATTTACAAACGAGTTACTGACATTTATAACTGACAAAAATGAGCCTTATTGTAAAATGTAAAACACATCACCATTTACCAATGAGTAACTAAAATTAATAACTGGTCATTATTAATGACTTATAAAGTATTTATAACCTAATTAACAACCTCATTTATAAACAATGTATATGCCTTTAGAGTAGACTTACAGTAAAGTGGTACTGATAGCTTTCCAACACTGACTGGAACTAACTAAGATGTTTTAGTGGACATTGTAAAGATGGTTGTAGATGTTAAAAAGGATAAATAGTAACCATGACACTGCTCCCCTCTGAGACGTTCTTAAGTACCATTTAGACTTCAGGTTTACCAATGCCCCTTAAATATGAGGGAATCATCTGCCAGCATTCTCTCAAACAGCATGAATTTTAAACTATCCACAGGAGCATTTAACTTTGGGAATGTATTTTGAAGTAATGCTTGTCAGATTATATGCTCAAGTGTTAATATGGTGCATAAGAATGCATGGATGGTTTCATGAACAAACCAACAACACTGAACAATACAGTGTACTCCTATAGGATAAGGCCCTTTAACCTTTAACCTATATTGGATGTAGATGGCCACAAAAAAATAAAAATGACTGGTCTCTTCCTCCTCTGATTGTGCATATTAATCTGTGCCGTCAGCAGCTTTTTACTAAAACCTAAAGCCTTCAGAAACGCCCCACCAACTAGTAAAACAGCACCACAATAAAAGGTTCACACTATATCAAAACAAATTGTGGTCACTAAAGGAATCAATTTCTGACATTTCACCTCTATCAGTGAAGAGTTCACTGACCCTGGCTCTCAAATTTACTGCTCTGTGCAGCCTCAATCAACGTGTTTGTCAGCAACGCATTTTGTCAAAAGTTTTAGTGTAACACATTGCAGATCATGACGTGTATGGATTTAACGGGCCCTTGAGTCAACCTTTCACGTTGGTCACACAGGATAAATATCTTAGCTCTCAGTGTAATAACACAGGGGGGAGATTTGTGGATGAGACCCCCATTTCTAATCTTAGATCTATTAAAGTGCTTCTGAATGAATCATCAAAGGTACTGATGTCACTATGGGCTTGTTAGCTGGATGTTGGAGTCAATAACAATTTGTGATGGGGTTTGTGGGAAGGGTCACAAACAGTAACTTTTATCTATCTACCTATCTATCTATCTATCTATCCAAATAAAACTTTTTTTCAGACTACAATACACTTGATTTTTTCAATTACTGTGAGCTCTTTATAGCGGTCAGGAAAGACGTAAGATACCAGCAAAGAGGAAAACAGCTAATATAATCCCAAATCTTTTTTTCCAGGAACAAACGCAACCTACGAACCACGATCAGAGAGAGGAGAACTACTCAAGCTGAGGATTCCCTCTAAGCAGCAGAGATGACTTTCTCCATCGCGGTGAGAGGCTGTTCGGTTAGCCCGCAGAGAGGGATCATGAGTACAATATTGACTTTAAATTACAGCAATAGCTGCTGCTCATGCTGTCTCAGGACCATGCTGCGGATCAAACACAAAGATCAGGCCAGGATTAGGAGAAAGCCACTGACAAGCACCGAGCTGCCTCTCTGCTGCGGCAGCACGTGTACTCACACAGCACCTCCCGAATCTCACGCTAAGCTCTCCCCCCCGCCTCTCAACATGTTAGACACAGACCTTAGAGTCAGCTCATTTAGATTTCAAAGACAATTGATTGCAAACGAAATGATCTAAACACAGAGGGTGAAGGCGGCCAGTTGTGGGTGTGGGCTTTGTGAGGACAGAACTATTCTGAGGACAGGAGGATGACAGCATTTCCTCCCTGATGGTGAAGACTCTCACGTTTTGCTTACAGGATATAGCCGTGCTCTTGCAACGCCTTGTAACTGGGCTTTTATTTTCCTTTTCCTGGCAGTTAAACACAAATAACAGCATGGATGATGGGCTGGGATTCATTGTCTGTGCTCAGGGAGGAGTGCAGGATATGACTGGTGTGATAAATGATCATGCCTGGTGCCTGGCGTGACAAAGGAACTGCGGCACAATCTGCATGTGCTCCATCCTTTTGCCATCATTAGGTGTAATTGGGACTCATGGCGAGGCGTGTTCTTTTTCTGCTGTGGAAGTATGGGGGAATGAAGCTGCAACTCCTAATAGGACAAGCTACAGAAGGGAGACACGTCGAGGCCACTGCTACACCACTCAGAGAATGTCCCAGTATTACAGTGCTGGCCTAAATGGAAGCTCAACAGATACACTATGTGCTTGTCAAATCACCTTAACTCTAATGTCAGACCCACTCTATTGTCATGTCAAACTACCCTTTTTGATGTTGACCTTCAAGGGTGTACACGCACAGGCTGTTATTGGCAGCTGTCGGAGGAAGGTGGAGCATGTTCCTCCACTCTGAACACAGTGCTCGTGCAAAAGAAAAAAAAAAAAAAAAACACCCAGTCAGGCACTGATTACACTGCTGCTCATTAGCCATAATGGGGATCCATGTGGAATTTACAGCATTGTGTAAAGAGGTTAAAAACAGACTCATGAATCCTAGTATTCATGCAACCTTTTTTCCTGCAGCACTATTATTCATCATTAAGACAAGAATATCCAAACAACGCAGCTGAGTATATACAGAGAGTCGGGACTTAACTGGCAGAGAAATAATAAATGTGGAGAGGTAAATGAGCGTGCAAGTTGCTCCTGTTTGTCAACCAAATACTCCAGAACCCTGACGTGCACTCTTTAAACGAAAGCAAGTTCCAGCAGCAGCAGCAGCAGCAACACAAAGTCTTTGTTTCATGACCTCAGTCTGTATATCCTTTCCCCTCCTTTGAATCAAAGCCCCCACACCATCTTTAGCATTTAGAATTAATTGCACAGTTATCCTCAAATTAATTCCTAACTGTTTTACAACACAGAGAGAGAAAAGGGCAAACCAATTATTATTCTGTTTTCACCTTACAGAGGGGGATATTATGCAAATGATCTTCTCTACATGAGAAGGAAAAGGGGCTTTATTTTCCTCGGCAGATGCTACCTAGACAGTCTAGCGTTCTGTTAGGGGACAGGAAGTGGGGATGCTGTGAAGATCTGATCGCCCCACCTGGCTTCCTACTGACTCCATATCCAAGCAATAATAGAAAACACACTGATTAATTATTTATTCAAAAAAATCTTTTTTTTTTCTCTTTCATATATTTCATGCCGGACAACTAAGGTTAAAAGGAACGTTCCAAGTGCTGTCTGGAAGTATTTTACAACTTCTGCACTTACGAGCTAGAGGTGTTTCTTGATGGAAGACAAAGTCCCGTGGCTATGCAGACCTGCAAAATGTTTTATTTGCTTCTTTCCCAGGAAGAGAATACACACTAAGAGCGAGCAGCGAGCCAGACATCAAGATGTGGCTGACAGGATGGCAATGCTGGGTTTCAGAGAGGACAGGGGGCATCTCACCTCCCTCAGCTGCTCCACCTTTCTGACCACAGCGAGTGTTTATTAATCTGAGACCTTGAGACCGCGTAGAAGTTGCTAAATGAAAACTAAAACACAAACACGCAGCATTTCCAGCTTCTTAACAGTCAAAGGAGGACTAAAATGCTTTGCGGTGAGCTGATTTAAAACCCGCTTCCAAAGTGGAACAAACAAAAGCTTTAATGAGCTGTAATGATGAGCTGAGGTCAAAGCACTTATCATCTTTACAAATCAGGAGAAGATGTGCTCATGGAAATAAGCTCCCATGAGTATCCATCATCACCTCAAAAAACTGCGTGCAGCGGCTCAGCTCCAGGTGCTGGAGCAAATTGGGCTTTCGTTGTGGAATGGATCAAACGCCGGCTCAATATTCATTATTCTCTTTGACTGTGATCTGCTGCAGTTCTGTGAGTGGGTGAGGGTAATTGTGTACCTCATTGTGTGCGTGTTTGGACCAAACTTAATCATGATGTCAGGCTGTTAATAAAAGGTTATTAAAGGAACAAAGATCCAGGTTTTACATATGTTAGGCAGGGGAGGTCTCGGGAACTCCTGTCTCTGAGGTAAACACGGACCTTCATGACAAACGACGCTCACGCTGAGATCAGATAGTTAACAAGAGATCCCCTTATTAACCAGGTCTGCATAGATAATTGGCACTTGAGCCTCACGTTTTGAATCTGGCCTGAGCTGTGTCATTTATCAAGAGCCCGAGCATGCTGTCAGGGCTCCATAATAAGCTGCAGTAACTGATGAATCAAGATTAAGCAGATAGATTGAGAATGAAGGAAGAGAAAATGGGCCACAGCCACATTGCAGGGGGCTTAGCTTGATATTCATAACATTAAAGTGGTGTTATTCCTTACAGCGAGGGATCTACGCTGCATTCGAAGCTATAGTTGTAAAATAGCCCGACAGCCTCATGATGAAGAGTCTCAACGTAGATTGCAACGCTTTGCTCTCATCTGCATATGCTGTGTGCAAGCTGTTTGACCCGGGAGGGGGAATTTGCACGTTGCTGGCTTGACAGGACATTTCGTTCGCCACGTCTGGATATTTATGTTAGAATTCTTCAGAGCTTTTAAAATATATGATAATGTGTTAGGGAAAAAGCATGCACGCGTCAACAAAGTCGATTAATCAGTTGGTCAATCCCCAGACGCTCAATCAGCAACAGATCTGATTTGAGTCAGTTAATGCAAAACATTGCTCTGGTTTAAGCTTTTAAAGTGTGAGAATTTGCTGCTTGTATTTGTGATATATGAAAGTAATTGAATATTTTGGGAGATTTTAACTGTTATTTAAATGGAACAAGCAACTTTAGGAAGTCACCTTCAGTGTTAGGG
>JAPZDX010000005.1:12052801-12065362 GCA_029783625.1 Naso annulatus | reverse complement strand
TTTTTTTTTAATGTCATATGGTGCCAAATATTCCCAGAGGTCCAATAAAACAAAAGAACTTTTACAAAAAACACATTGAAAACACTATTGGGAGTTACATTCTGCAGTCTGCTGTCTCATGTTCTGTGTTCTGTCCGGTTGAAAAATAGTTTTTAAAAAGACGAAACAGTAACTGATAAATCTTTATGTTCAAAGGTGAACTATGATATTAACACTTTTATTCAGGTGCAAAGGGTTTAAATCACTCAGTATTTCATTGTTTACAGATGCAAGGGGACAATGAGCCTTAAAACAGAATTTTATGCAACATTTTATTTTTGTTGGTTACATGAGACTTTGTGAGAGTTTCAAGGGATAAACAAAAAGGAAAGCAATGCAATTGTGTTATTTTAAGGTCGACTTTTTCCCCAGCTAATCATAGCGGATCATAGGAAAAAAAAGTCAAAGATTTATTTTTTTTACATTTGTTGTGAAACCTTCAATTGTTAATTATCAGAATTAGAAATAGTGGACAATTGAAATCTTTCTGAGAATGCCCCACAACAATAAAGCTGTGTCTCATGATGTTCATACATAACGTTCTCAGAGTTCAGACTGTAATTGGCATTGTTTATGGAGAGATTTTTTTGAGATGTGAAATAAGTCACTTTTTCATAAACCGACTTTTTCTTTTTAATTACACAGGATGTATATATTCCCTAAAGAACAATAATAATAATTAAAAAAAATTCTCAAACATGATGATTGTTATCACCATAAACCACTCTGCACGCTGAACACTACACTGCCTGTAAAAGTGTTACTTTGTGGAAAAGTTTGACTTTTTTATGTGAACAGAAAAAGGACACACAACCTTGATATTCCCATTCACCAAATAAATAAATAAATAATAATAATTATTATTATTAGTATTATTATTAATACTGTATTTTCCTCTTCGTAGATCAAAGACAAGTATACATGATTTCCTTTGGGTACTTTTCTCTTTATGAAACAAGGCTGAGGCTTCAGGTTTCTGGTCTAGTGAGCAGACACACAAATCCAGAGTATTTGTTGCACAGAAATATCCTCAACATTGACCGCTAATAATATCAATACATGTCTTTAGTTGCAACATACAGCAGGCTTTCCAGCAGTCGGAAATATACTCATATTTCCTGAACTTCTGAGATTTTCTTCCAAATTACTGAAGATTATGTATAATTTTTTCATCAGAAATCTCACTGTCTTAATATTTTGTGAAAGCACCAAGCCCTTCTATTTCTAATAATTCATGTAGTTTTTAATTTACATGTTTTGCAGTCACATATTTTTTGAAGCGGGGGAGGAAACCCCGTTTTCAAATTTTATTTCAGTTACAAACATCTCAACTGCGGCTTTGACTTGCAGCTGAACATGAACTGTTGTAGAAACAACAGATACATAAATTGTGTTTCGCTATTCAGCCTGATAATATCAAGATATGACTTTTGGTCCATGTCGCCCAGCAATAACCTCAGTGTTGTCTTTGATCATGGCCACGGCAACAGTCAGGAACTTATGAAAGATGATGACATAGTGACTTTGCAGAGAAGTCTTTTATCTGAATGCAGGACTAAATTGGAGCAGCCTGATATCTTGCATGTCTGTCACAGGCCTCCCATGTGGCTCTGATGGGACTGTTAGGGACTGGCGAGGCCAAAGCGGGGCAGGGAGCTACAGCTGGGGGAGGGGAGGATTTACACTTAGGGCCGGAGCTGGGATCCGTCAGTGTGGGTGTGTTGGGTCATCTTCAGCGTGACCTGCCACCTTTGACGGAGCTGTGAGAAGTGCAAACTGACCCTAAATGCTGAGCAGTCGTCCCTCTCTGTCACAAGCCTGCGTCATCTGAATGAACACTGCATACTGCAGTGTAACACCCCTCTATGTGTGCTGTCTCTATGTGCAATTTTTAACTTTGATAGTGATAATCTATGTTTGCATGATAAAAAAGGATAATTATTAGATTTAATGTAAAAAAAATTCTGATTATAAAATGCATCAAAATAAAATCTTCCCCTTTTCTGCATTAAAAAAATGCAGCACTATTTTTTTAATTAAACCCACACAGCAGCGACCTCCACTTAAAGACACATGGATGTAGTTTTTCACAATTGTATGATCTGCCAAAAAGTCCAGTCTCGCCCTTTGTTGAGCATCTACCAAGCAAGAAACGCGGATAATAAAGGTCTCCTTATGATGAGGCTCCAGCACACAGAGCCACAAAAAACTTAAGAAAAAAGATCTATCAAGAGGTGGGAATTACATTGCCCTGTGCTGGGGTGGGAAAAATGAAGCAGGCATTTCTGAGCTGGCTGGCAACATAACCTTCAGAAACATCCTATTTTTCATTAGAGTTGTGTCAGACAGCTATGCCTTTAATAACATTCATCCCCGCACCAAGGAGAGGATAACTCAAGCTTTAGGCACATAATGAATGGGAGAATAGGCCCTGGTGCTGTTAAGAACAGGAGGGCTTGCCAAACAGGCAGAGCTGCACTGCTGCACTCGTGGCAAGCCTTTCACTGCACGGCGTCCTCCTGTATGAACGCAATGCAAATGAACACTCAGACACTTCCTGAGGTGGCTCGCTAATGTGGCCTTGTTAATTACTGTCATTAGAGCGGGGGCTAGAAGAGACGACTAACAAGCCACCGTCCTCATGATCTCTGCATTTGAAAGTCATCTTCGGCGATAAAAACATGTCAGAACCCCAGTAAGAAAATTGCAAATTGCCAAATTTGCTGACAGAGTGAAAAAATTTCTGCTGACTCCGAGAAAGCCTGTCGGTGATGGATGCATTCTTGACACAGTCTTGGTGTTTAGACTTAAGAAATAATGAGTATCAATGTCCCAGCCGTGGAATATGCAAAGATGAAAGAGCGCTGTGTGGGTTTAATTAAGGGAAGCAGAGGCAGGAGCTGCTTTCAAACAGAGTGACCCAACATGATCAGGTTCTTATTGCTGTCATTTCTGTGCTGAAATATGGCCAGTACGGCACCGAGAGTGCTTTAATAAGACCGACGTAATGTCACAGCACAGGAGGCAGCCGGCGCTTTTTAAATGGAGCCCACAGATACTTCTGTGCAGCATGTGCCGGTTTCAGGTTAACATGTGGAACATCACATTCAAATAAGGCCACAGCGAGGCTCTGGATCAGTTTTGCTTTAAGAACAGTTGAATTGTTTTCACTGCATCATTACAACCACAGGGGGTGTGGGCACTCATTGTTTCCACAGTCAAGTAAAGTATTTTGTTTTACAAATGCCCTCCCGCAGTTCTCGCTCCCTACATCGGGGAGGTGTTTCTCATACTTCAGAGAGCAAACCAAAATATCCCCGATTATGTCTGTGATGCATCAAATCCCTGGTGTGGCCTTGAATTTAGTTTCTCCCAAAAAACTGGAGGGTTTCACGGTCAATATATTCAACACACGAGGCCACGTCCGGGCTAATATAGAAGACTTCTCTCCCCCGTTCTCTCCTCTTTCTTTGTTTCACTTTCTCGCTCTCATTCCCTGCTCTGTTTTTCAAACGTCTGTGCTGTTGAGGACAAATCAAAGGCTCTATTTTACTAATGTAACACTGAGCAGACTGTGAGGTGGCTGTGGAGATAATGAGGGACTGCAGAGATGTGAAACAGACAGGCTGAAATGGATAATTAGGACAGAAAGTTTCTGTGATGCCAATGACACTCTACAGGAAATAGGATCATTAAGTTCTATATAAAATCCCTCTATGTACAGTGTATCTATATGAAACTGCTCGTCCTCTTCATCCTTTTCATTACAACTTTTCATTTCATTACAACAGAGCTCTGTTTAACTTAAGGTGCAGCCCTTACCTCTGTTTTAGAGAAATGTCAGAATGTAGCCACTTTAACTATCTTTATAACTATCTGTGAAATATATTTTGCATAATTACTGCTGTGACCTGCCGGAGGAATACACGAATACTTCTTGTCCTCCTGCACGACTGCCCACTTGTACTCATCCTGCAAAATCCAACAGTCTGGTTCTGAAATTGAAGGTGTCGCAGACGGAAGTCGTGGTGTTTGACTGTTAAGATAGCGTGTGAATGAAAAGGACACCCTCGCAGGTCTGTACTTACTTCACATCGTCTCAGAGGCAAACTGGATAATGAGCCGCAATCGCTGTTAAAAGGCGTTTGAGGGAGATATCATGCTATGCTGCTCTATTATGATTAGATTTCTCCTTGACAATATGAAAAGATCAAATCAATATCTACTGAGATTTTGATGATCCACAAGCAACCCCCATCCGGTTCCCCCTCCCCAGGCTCTATTGAGAGAGCATGATCTGACATCACCACGGTAACATCAGGCTTTTCTCTGCTCCTGTGAAAATATGTAACTCCGATTAGTGAAATGCTAAACAAAATGACCCGCGTTTTGGATTCCCTCCCAGACGTTGCTGTCTGGGTGCTGATGACAGGACCGATTGTGTTTCACTTTAAAGCAATTCAATTAGGAGTCATTAGTCCTCTGAGTGATTACCAGTGGCCTATCGATGGCGAGGAAGGACACACTAATTAAAGGGCATTTAAATGTTTCTCGGTGCAGAGTAATGGGGAGAAACACAGCATTTAAAACGCAGTTTGGAGGAAAATATCCTTGCACAGCAAATGACCGACATAACATGTTCACTTTGCTCTTTGCAAATTCCCTTTATAGGCGCATATACAGGAATGGATCCCAGAGGAATACTAAAACATGGCCATACAACAGTCACAGAGAAGCTACCAGCCCTGCTACAACGCAGGTAAATATTCAGATGTTATGGTTTTGCACTTTAGGAAAAAATAAAAAAAAGACAGATAAATAGCCAAACTGATGTAAAATCATGGCAGGTATTTATAGCACATATGTGAAATTGGATATAAGCATTTCACTAAAAAGCAGGGAGTGGATTATCTTTCATTTTTAATTGACTGTCAGTGTTACGCATCTTTGAATTCATTGTATCTGAGATGGATAGGTACTTTCACTGCCTATCATGAAGTTAATAACATTCTTAGATGAATGGTAGTGATTATGTTGAAGAAAGGTGACTTACTTTAAATCCGCTTGCCTTTCCTATAATAGGCTGCTGCTTTTTTAATGCACTCACACTATATACGGTGTAAATCCCCTAAAGTGATGAATGTAGAGAGGCCAACTGCTTAAATTCACTTTAGAAACAACCGTATCCTAATCTAAAAAAATTTGTACACAAATCAATTAATACAGCATTTGCAGAGGTCACAAAATCATGTTTCTTTTACACTCGTGTGTCCAGAGACTCATCATCCGCAGCATAACGACGCTACACCTCTACAGTGTTGAGAGGACTGCTTTGTGTTAACCATAGTGAGAGGGACATTGATTAAAGTATGATAAGAAGAAGCTCCAGTCCCAAGACAGAGCCTTTACAGCTATGATTAAATATGCCGCACCAAGGTAGGACCTATATCTCCGACAGAAGCTCGTGGATCTATATACAGCAAATGATCTTTCCCACTTATACAGAATCAAAGAGTATAACGCAGCTACTTCAATATTAAAACAGATAGAGTCTTAAACTCTACTTTTTAGAATAACCGTTTGTCCTGTTTTGGACGACATCACTGTAGCTATCGCTGCTTTTTTTATTCAGCTAATACACGCCAAAAGTACAAGATGATGCTTTAAAATATTACCAAAAAATGCTTGAAAGGAAACTTACAAATACTCATACTTGTAGATAATAGTAGAAGGTAAGAATGTACATACAATAGTAAATAATATGAGGCTATACTAAGATATAAGTGACTGCTACAGCTTGTTTTCACCATGATGTTATTGTGTTCTTGTAGATGCAATTAAGGGGTTTAACATGATCCAGTGCTATATTACAGGTGGAGAGACTCTTTATATTAAGTACTTATGGACCAGGATTCTCAGCGATCAAACATGTTTTCAGCCAAGCTGGTAAATGCAGCAATGGACAAGACCACACTGAAGAGACAAGAGCCTTCATTAATGATATGATGCCAAAGTTAAATAAGGTTATAGAAATTATCTGCAGGAATTTTACATTTTAATCCATCCAATTTTTCAATCATTTGCAAATCTATACAAAAGTGACGGTACAGTCAAGTTAATTTGTCACATGTCGGCGTCTAATCTTAAATAAAGTTATAATGTAAACAAAGTCAGAAGGGAAACAATATTTCAACAGGGGGCACCACACAATAGACAAGAGCTTTGCTTTTAGTTTAAAGTAGCGTACATGTAAATACTTTGAGCTAAAAACAGCTCAAAGGTATAGAGCAAATTGATCCTAATAGTAAAATTATGTTTGTTTTTCTGCTCAGAATTCAGTTTTGTGTTCTGATCAGTAAAATCTGAAAATAAGTTTTTAGTAAATTAATTAATAAATATGGTGGTCTACACAAACATGCTCTGTTTAGTCAAGGCCTTGTTAGCTTTGATCCTACAGAAGTTTGTTTGCTGTCGCAGATTGACTCTCATCATATGTCAGTCTGTGTATGACTGTTTTCCACTTCAAGGTTATAAAGCCTTGTTAAGACAAGCAGCAAAATATTTATAATTTCATCCCACAAAAGAGAGTTTTGTTACTATTTTTTCAAATAACAAAACTGAAAAACACAACATCTAAAATGATTATGTCCAGGGAAACAGTGCGGGTTTGTGAAGCTTGCAGCAGTCACAATATTTACTTACAGTCCTGTGTATAAAATTCAAATGTATAAAAGTGCACTGGTAAATTTTATGAGATCATTTATGTATTTGCATGAGATTAAACATGTGATTAGAATCCACCGTGTGATGAAGTTTAAACAGGAGGAGTGTTATGTACACACCCCACCACAAAAACTGCTTTGTATTTATTTCTCCTCAGGTCTCTATTTTCAATATTAAAATCAAATGTTCGTCCTTGGACAGGGATATCATTTTATTTCAACTGGAAAATGTTAAAACCTGCAGTAACTGTTCTCAACTGTCAGTATGCAAGTCAAAGAGAGCATGGAGCATTTTTTCAGATTTTGCATCATGTTGGGAAGCCTTGTTGTTTTTTTTGTAAAGCTCGTAATACTTTTCTTTAAAAACCAAATGATCCAATTTTGCACACCAACTACATTCTTCCTTCTAGCTATGCAGCCGAAATAACTGTGAGAAATGTCCCCTTGGTCTGACTTTTATTCCTCACCTTATTCCCAATGTCATTCATTTGCCACTGAAGGTAACAAGCCTTTTCCACTCGGTGCTCTGTAACGGCAGACCTTTAATAGCCATTTCCCGGTGTGGCGAGGGGAGAGAGGGGGAACATGTTTATTTGTGTGTCTGCACATGCCTCTCCAGCGATTCTCTCTGCTCCACTCACCCAGCTGCTGGCTGGAGGAGTGATTCATGGGCCTGACAGATGCCTGGTGCAGCTGGATCTGTCCTTGATCATCCCAAAAGCCTGGACAGCACTGTCATTCACCATTGCCCAAATTATCTCTGTATTGACTGCAGAACCCTCTGTGACAGCACCGTAATGGCTAATTACCCAGGATGCTTTGGGTACTTTTAAACCCCAGAGTGTTCTCTTGCTGTCTTGCCATGCGGCTGCTGCTGCTGCCGCACGCTGCTGTGAGGGCCACCGTTTTCTCAAGCCCCACCTGAGCACCACAGCCTAAGGAACCCACAGCAAAACGTCACAAGAATAAAAGGCAAAACAGCCTCTTTTTAAGAATTTATACAGCAACGCCGAAGCAAGAAAACACTTCTCCCGTGGTATCTCATGGTGTGTGCTGGCATCTCCTGACAGGAGTGAAATGATCACATGATTTTCCCATTTACAGCCTGCTTTTTTTTTGGTTATGTTTCTCTCTGTATGTCAGGGGAATTACTTCGTGAAACACACAGTAACTCATCAAAATATGTCTAATCGTGTTGGAAAGATAAGCTAATTGAAATCTTTCTCAGTTATGAAATGTGAAACTGAGAATATGTTTTAGAAGTAAAAATCTACACACATAAAAAAAAGCTGTCAAAAGTTTTACGTTTTGCTCAAAAAGTCCACCATAAGCATACTCATCTGCAATTCTAAAGCTGCAATGTTGCCTTAGACTTTGAGATGCGTTTCTGAAGGAAGGTGACAAAGGGAGGTGAAAGGAAATGAGCAGAGAGACAGAAAGAGGGAAGGAGAAGGTGAGGGAATAGAGGGTACAAAATCCCATCCTGACTGTTAGAGAAGATGATGAGGTCCCCTGAGAACAGACAGAGCAGAGAGGGAGCAGCTTTTCTTCACAAAGACTCCAGTAATTTGCCACATCCTGTCCGCACGCCCGGCATGGAAGCCACTCTGTCCTTAATTACCGGGATAACAAACCCATCCCCTTCCGGCTCCTCACGGCGCCATTCTCCTCATGTTACTTTCCTCCTCAGCCGGTGCCGCCGCCACCCAGGCTTCCCTGCGCTCCCCCTTCCCATCAGCGTCGGGGCAGAAATGGATGGCTTCTGCCGCTGTCTGCAGACAGTGGAAGGATGGACACCAAATAAAGTGATAAAAGCTGAGAGAATGGCCCTGCCTCGGTCAGCGGCTCTGATCTTGATGGACAGGGGCGCTATAATGACATGGAGGCCTCACCTGGGTAAGCTAGCAGTTCAGACAGCCCTGTTAGCCACATACACAAGGGAAGCCCTTTAGATAAGCCCACTAGCACTGACGGTCTCCAGTCTCCACTGTTGCTGCTATAATATTTTGATTATTCCTCCAAAACAGCTACTGAAATTTTTATCAGTTCAATTTATTTGCAGTCTGAACTATAACTTACAGTTTCCAGAAATTACATTTAGTAAACATTAAAATGCACATCCTAAGACAACGAAAACCTTGTGGCTTGTAATGACACCGCTGTCATGAGAAGACCAGCGTATAGGGGCCGTGGCCTTTTCGTCTGCTCGGCGTCTGTCATCTCCAAGATGGCGCCGCGTCTGCCTCGGCTTTATTTGCATTAGCTTTTTGCATACGTTGCTGCGTTGCATCCTGACTCCACAGATTCAAAACAATGGGGAAGAGCCAGGAGTGACACTACAGTGCTGCCTCACCACAGCACATACAAATACATTCAGCTCAGGGGGAATGACGAGGCTGCATCAGTGCAGTGTTTTGGATCCCTTTCTTCAGTGAGCAGGCTGTGGGAGGGTCTGCTATTCCTGGGGGTGAAGGGGTTAGAGGGATGTGTGTGTCTGTGTTACCAGTCACCTGCTGCTAAATCCTATTAGCAAGGCCCGGGGGTTAAATCAACCATCACCATTAAAGGCCTGTCAGGGGAAAGCCCACAAATAATAGGGCTGATCGCTACAACTCACAAATAATAAGGTGCTTTGATAGAGGATAATCAATTAGGGATAATAGGAGGAGGCTTGACATTCTGGAGACGCCAATGAAAGGGAAAATAGTGACAAAGACAAAAACAAACATTTGAGAGAAATGAGAATTCAGACTTTTGAGCTTATTTTTGAGAAAGCAACATTAAAGCATATATTAAATCACAGATTTTTCATTTGCTTGTTTTTTTTACTTTTTGCCAGTTTGAAATAAACAGATTGCCATTTTAGAGCTATAAAAGACAACAAGTCTGCCTCAATCTCCACAGCTGTTCAGCTGTTAATGATGACGTATTAGTTACTGATGAAAAGAAAAATAAAGGCAGGGTTTTAAGCTAACACAGTAAAGTCACACGGGTGCTACGCAGAAACATTTGGGGCAAAACTCTGGATGTCCAATATCAACTGTGCTTTTCAAAACTGCATAATTTTTCATATTAAATCACGGCTGTATTCAGACTTTTGCAAACATTAGAGGTGTCTGTCTTGACTTTTTCGGCAAACTCAAGGACAAAACAATGTCAAGTTTTGAGGCCTTATCGTCTCTGAGAAAAAACACTGGGAGTGAAAATCATACAGCAGATATTGTTATTCGAGGATTAGCGCGTCAGCCCAAACATTTCCATATGTTTTCTTGAGCGAGGAAAACGAGGTGAGAAAAAAATGGCAAAGCAAGTGTTAAATGAGATGAGAAGTGACAGTTTACATCTCCAGCCACAATTAACACGTTGATGGCGTTTTTCGCCGGGCCCCTCACAGTGATAATGCCTGTTGTCAAATCTGTTTAGCACGCCAAATCTCCTGGAGCCTTCAGCTAGGCAGCAAGCTTTTGACAGATTGAAGGTTCAGAGATAGGCTATCATGACAGATGGAAGCTGGCATCGATGTTCAGCTCTCGCCAATCACAGGGGACCTGCCCCCCTTATTCTGCGGGGCGCAGCTCCGCAACCTTCCCCCCTCTGATGGGAGCAGGGGATGGCATTGTTAAGCAGTGCATCTGTGAGACTCAGTCTCCTCTGATGGAAGCATAAGGCAAAGAGCTCTAAAGCAAAAGACGGCCACTGCTGTAAGCGCATTTCAGATATGATGGGAGGCTAGCTCAAGGGACTTGTGAAAAGAAAAAGTTTGAAACATTTTGAGGAGCAGGAGACGGAGCCAGGAGGGAAAAGAGCGACTGCAGCAGGCTTCAGCTTTTCAGTAATGCCGTCATTAAATTTAATTATTGCCTAAATGCTCGCAAATGCTCTGCATAGTCACAGCAGAGTGGAGTCAGACAGAAACGTTTACTTGATCAGTCTTTATATCTGATTAGCAGAATGACATTTTCCTTCTGACCAACAGAATCTCACCTGTTAAACACTCAATAGTGAGAGGGAAAATCAATTTAGCTAGCCTTGGCTTGTGTATAAAGTCCTCCTTAGAACTCATACTACAGTATGATTACCCTTAATGAGATCCACCTGAAACAGTGGCACAGGAGAAACTCATTAAACGGAGCTTGTTCTAATCAGACAGGCTTATATGGATTTTGCAGACACCAGAAATTGTTCTGAAAAAGAAAAATACACCAGGGCCTCTGAAACAGAAGAAGGGATCCGATAATTAAGTGTCTGCTATGCGCTGATGATATCACAAGTGTTAATGATCACTATAATGACAGTTCACGCTGCACCCAGTTGATTTACAATACACCTACTGTGAGGCACCACTGCGACAAACACTGCAGCAAACACACCCAAGCGAAAACAGTTTAGTATAGACTAAAAAGCCATAAGCTAGACCCAATAGGCACTTTTAGGGAAAGGAATGAAATGCTTACTCGCACAATAAAAATCTGCAGGTAGATAACTTTGAGATGCAGCCTTGTTGGTTTACTTGCTGGCAGACAGCCCTCTAAGTTGTTTGGTCTCTCCCTCCCTGTTTAGGCGAACACATTGTTGATTCAGACCCATCATGTTGAGGCTTGAGGTCACCCTGTCTCAGGCTTGGCTAGTTAGCAGCAGCCCACCTGATGGCCCAGAGGAAATCACAGCAGCCGCACTCACAGGAGAGGGCCTGACAGCCAGGCCCCGCACCAGAGAGAGGGGTCCAGCCAGGGGGGTGGAGAGAGGAGGGTCAGTATGGGGGGAAGGGGGGAGGAGAGAAAGGGAGAGGGTTCTAGAAAGAAGGGGGAAGGGAAGCGGGGGGGGTGCCTTCAAACATAGCGAGGGATGAGAGACAGCTAAAGAGGGCGCAATGGTGAGTTGTGTTGTGATCGCTGCTGCATTAAGTGAGAAAGTGTAGTAAAGAGAAAGGAGAGGCCTCAATGATGAAAGAAGGATGTAAGCGGAGAGACGGGGCTGATAAAGGGAGTGATGCTAACTTCCTGGGTGGTGTAGCAGAGAAGAAAAAGAGAGATGAGGAAGACAGATCCAGAGTTAAGTTGTACAAAAAGGGGAAGGTCCGGTCAGTGCAAGAGACTGATGAGGATCCTCATTCTCGAAGATAGATGCTCGCTTGATATTTGGAAGAGGGTTTCTGTTCACTGGTGTATACAGGGGGCTGGTGTAGTGGTCTAGTTTTCTAGTTTTTTTCCAACACCTAACAGCACTTTCTGTTCAAGGAGAAGCAAAACTGCACTGTGTAAATGAAGTGAGGCATCAGTGTAAGTTATCCTGGGGCAGTGATGCTGCTCTAGCAGAGAAAACGTTGGCTGTAAAATGCTGTGATGAACAGCAGACATTTCCAGTTCACAAGTCTCCCAGTCTCTCCTGAGAGTCTGCTTCATCCCTATTATAGCCAATAATAGCCCATTGTAGTCATATGCTCTTTCTCTTCACTGTGACTGAATGAGGACACATTATTTACTTAGAGGAGACAACAGCTAATACTCCGCCGCAGGAAACTGCTGACGGGAAGAGGGCAAAAATCATAGGTTTTCCCGCCTAGAGGCTGTTACACTTCTTTACATTTATATTTATGTTTAATCACATCCCACAATCTGCTAATACACAGCTAGACATCTCTACAGTCGCTTGAGCCTCAGGTTTAACTACAAGGAGCAGATTAAAGGACCATGCCAGTCTGTTTTTGACTTCTCACCATTAGCACAGATTGCCCCTATCTTCTATAAATGTTGTTCAAATTCGACCATGTGTACACTTTAGTAGATCTCAGACTGCATTT
>JAPZDX010000005.1:12037702-12052701 GCA_029783625.1 Naso annulatus | reverse complement strand
CCCCCAGGTCATCTATGTGGCCAATGTTGACAAAGTACAATGACGCACTAAAATTGGGGTGGTCCTTTCAAAGGATTCAAAATTAGAGATGACAACATTTTGAAGCTCAATGCTACAACATTAAGCTTTCAAGATTTTTTAATTATTTCACAATATTTTCTATATGAGAACGCAGATTTAATTTATGATTACAGTTTGCATGGATCATGGCGATGCACAAATTAAAATGTAAAAAATGATCTAATTAAATGAGTCCTTTAATACTCACTTAAGTGTAATCTCAGTGGATAAAGGCCCCCTCTTCTGGAGCATTGCAACAGAGCAATAACTGCAAAATGCAGATCAAAACCTCACTGTATCCATGTGCCATTGAACACGATTTCTTTGGGCTCCCATTTCGTGCTTATGTCCAAAGGCATCTGGAGACAAATGCCTCACCACAAAGTCATACACCATTAATGCAGTCAGTGGTGCTGTAGCCTCAGAATCTTATTATCTTAGTTTGTTCAGCCTCATTAGCTGTTCTATGCATATTAATGGATGGGAAATGGAAAACTATACCCCATTTAAGAACAAAACACGCTCAAAGTACTCGCTGCTCGGAGGTTATAGGACATAACTCACTCTGCAAATTGCTATCATCGGGCTCCTGGCAGAACCCTGCTGTTTTCTTTACCCAAAAGCCCCTGGTTTCCTCGCGGAGACAGAGTTTCATTAACCTGCACTGTATTCAGATGCCATTATGGCTCTAATTATGGCACATGCTCTTGTGAGGAACTGCCTGGGTTCCCGAAAGCTTTTATGTCCAGCTGTCCTGTCGCCAAGGCCAGGGTCGTCCCCGCAGCAGCCGAGGGTCCAGACAGGGAAGGTGTGCTAATCTCAGATGCATTGAAGCTGGCTTTGTCGACTTATGCAGGCTTATCTGTCATGGTCACCACTGCATTAGACATAAGACCTTGCCTTTGCAGGCACAGAAGTAGAAAGGAGAGCAAATTAAATTCTTCTCATCTGCCTTCTCAGCGGTATCCAAATTGCATCAGTCAAAAAGAAAAAGAAAAACTTGTACTTCTGAGGATAATACTAGCACCCAGCAGTGCAGAGGTAAGTCTTTATGTGCTGCTTGTTTGTCACATCAGTAAGACACTGCTGTTATGTACTGTAGCAGTCTGCACTTAATGATTAGAAAAGTAAGATAATGATAACATGTCAGCCATTCTAGGCTCAGCACATCTGCCAACAGACCAATGGAGACCTTAGCTTGGGAAACAAATAAAACCTCTGTCCAGTGTCTCATTATCCATGAAAGTATCTCCTCGGCTTCCTCTGTCTAATCAAAGAGAAAGGAAACACTGGAACACACGGAAAAATTCCAGCATGAGGGAGATTGAAACAGTTCCCTCAGTGTTGAGCATCGCTCACTCACAGCAGATAGTGAAGGTAAGAAGATCCTTTGGCAGGTGCTGCGGGCTGTCAGAGCTGTAGATGAGCTCTGCTGCTGGATAACATCTTGCCAAATGCTCGAAGCTTGTCAGTTAACAGTCTGCCAGAAAAAGGTGGACAGCTACTAACCTCTCGGAGAAAAAACAAAGACCAACAGTAAGTTCCACGGCAAGAAAAGAAAAGTTTAAAGTTCCCTGAGTGCAACTGCCAGGAGTGTCACTCAGATAAAGGTAAACCACTTCAGAACGCTAAAGTTTTTTAATGCATTTTATGCAAATACTGCAACAAGAGTGCATTTAAGATGTTGCCTGTCGAACATGTGAATGGAAAAAAGAGAGCAATGACAGTTTCTAGAGATTTTTGTCAGTTTTTAAAGTTTTGAGTTTTTAGAGGATGTTTAAAAGTTCATAAACTGATTTTAGAGATGGCACTAATACCATCTTCATTTACTGAAGTTACAAATAGCTATAGTATTTACAGACCACATCAAAGGACATTTTACAGCTTTTTTGAGGCAACACAAACCAGGCGTTTCTTAAGGATCCGCTTCCAGCTGTTCCTCTGTCTGCAAAACCAGATTATGTTAAGCCAAAACATGATCTATTCCTAACTTTAGCTAAGTGGTTTGTGTGCCAAAATTTAACCAGATTTTAACCACAAAAAAGTACAGTCTCATCATAAAAAAATGTTAAGAAAGCGGAATAAATAAAATAACATTAATTCCTAGCAATTGTGTTGTCTTCAGACAAGCTTAATGACCCTTTGTGGTGCCAAACAGCACTTCTTTTTTGAGATTGTTTAGGTATGTATAGTTTTGTTTTCAGGGTCTCAGGGTTAGCTCATCAGTAAAGGAGAGGAATGTTGACCAATTTTTCTCAGGTAAGTCCACCTCTTTCCACCAGCACTTCAAATCTAAATCTATAATCTATCTATAATCATAATCAATAAACTGCTTAAAGGTTTGTGATGTAATGACTAACCTGACGCATTAGGTACGCAATTTAAGTGCTCAGTTATTTATGTTTTCAAAAAAGTAATCAGTTACTATTATTTTCTTACTGTTTATTCCTGCATCATTTTGTTGCACGAAAAGAAAATCCGCCACGACTTTGCACTGTTTCTGTTCCTCTTGTACTTTTTGGCAGGCAGGCACCTGGCTGCGTGCTGCAGTTGTATCACTGCGCATGTGTGTAGCAGCTCAGCCAGGGAGGTGGTATAACGGCAGAAGGGACAACAGTCCTGTAACCACTCGATGGCATGTTTTGTAAATGTAAAACATGAATAAAGCCTTGTGAAAGGAATATTGCAGTCTGTCATTCTTGTTATTAGCTTGCATGGATACAGATTAAGGGTCTTAGGCTGTATTCGGACCAAATCAGGTGACCCGGCGAAAAATTGCAGGTTTTCACATTAATTTTAATAAGGCCCATCCGTTTTGGCTGCGATGGTCTGAGCTGCTGCGGCAGCCCAAAAAGGACATAGCCAGTTGTGGTGAAAAAAAGTTGAAATTGGCTCAACTTTTTCGCCAGAGCTGTCTGTGTTACGCTGCGGCAGCCAATCACGTAAAGGCGACATCTCCCAGCAATCATCTGCCACCCATGGATTGGGGATATAGGGGATAAGGATATAGAGGACACGATTTGACATCACGCAATGAGTCCTGTTATGTTGTAATGACACTCACACCACTGGACAACCCTGCAGCGTTTCTGACGACCACCTGATTTGGTCTGAGCAAAGCCTTAGAATGTTGCCATTCAATGTCGAGAGAATCAATACATTTTAAGGAGGATATGCATCCTGTGGATAATACATGCACCAGAAATGGCAAAGGAGTTTTCATTTCTGGTAATGCAAGACTACTCTAACAAGTTACTTTTCTCAGCATGTAAAGCTGTAATCTAACTTATTACTTTTATTGGCAGTGAAGTTGTTATATTACAAGTTTCAAAAGTAATAATACCCAACACTGGTTATTAGTCAGCTGGTGTTGAGCAGTAAAATGTGTGGTTGCGCTTGGTTTCCTCAATGTTTTATTATTAACTGGTAAATTGTTTTTTGAATGACTTATTCTGATTTAATATGTGATATTTATGTCATTTGTCACTCTTAACTTATTTTTAGTTTGGGGTTTTTTTGCCATTTAAAAAAGTATGCATATAGTCTATAGTCACAAATAATTTGTGACTAATTTCCTGTTTCCATGGACTACAGCAAAAACAATTTACCTACTGAACTATTTTAATATTTGCATATACAATAGGGCAAGTGTTACTGATCCTTCAGCATGGAAATTTGTATGACTGACTAAAACTAAACCTGTAACACAGAATGGGGTAATTGTGAAAAGGAAAAAAAATGCAATCATCAAAAACAAAGCAAGGAGCTTGTACTGACAAAGAGGGCCACATTGACTGTATGGGCATGGTTTGGGTATATAAATAAAATTTTGCAACATGCATAATTATCAGGATATGAGACTTTGCTCACAGCTCACATCTCTGAAGTTTTACGTAGTGAGTTCGAGCGATCAGTTGCATTGAGGACGTTTATCAGAAACAACCATCTGAATTAATGTGACCTCCTGACTGATCACAGCTTAAGTGTACAGACTCACAAGTGCAACATTAATTCCAGTAAACTCTTTACCTAAATAATCTAAATAATTTTGCTTTAATTATAACCACCATAACAATGAGCCACAGTGAGATAAATAAATAACTTCACTGTCCTCCCTGGAATTGTGCTGATGCGGAGGCCTGCCTAGGCATTATAAACCTAATTAGCAGAAGATTACTATGCAGTGTGCAAGGCTGTGGTCCAGAAAGACATCATTAGGTCTTCTGATGGGGATATGCCTTCAGCACATTGATTCTTTTTCGCTCCAAGAACAATGCAGATTGCAGACTTTATAATTGGGCTTTCAGGTCACTTGTGACTTCACTTCCACCATGTGTGTCTGGTGATCTCCGTTCAAACAAAAGAAGCCGATAACAAAAAGACGTTCCCGCCGAGCTCAAGACATGAAGAGGATGTTCGTGGATTATGAGACGCAACAACAAGACTGGGATAGATAAAAATCATGTGAGAAGTACAAACTGTAAGAAAATATTTGATTCAATCTGATATTGATATTGTTTGGGGAAAAAAAAACAGCAGTGTTTGAATTAGTTTAGCATAATGGATCTTAAAATAATTGATCTTTTTCTTTTTTCTTGACTATTACGTGTCAATATTGGTCTTAACAAGACTTATAAACAAAAACCTTTCATTATTATTCAGATGGAAGCAAAACAGAGGTGAACAATCTTGAAACACTCTGTTCTTCAACAGCTCGAGTTTGTGTTGTTCATTTTTTTTCTGTCACTTCAATTTAAAATGTATACAAGAAATAAATTACTCCAAAATAGAACACCTGCTTGAACTACACTGCTTTTATCTGGCTGATGATTTTAGGAGAATTTATGTCTTTGTGTCACTTATGAACACTAACTACATTTCTGTACCATTCTAAAGTAACATTGTAAAGTTTAGATAAGCGAGCAAATTTTGTTAAATGTACCCAAAACAAGGTAAGTTATGGACAATAAATATAGCATTTCAAATACATTTATACGTGAATTATATGCGTTACAGATGTAAGATGATACAGCAAGCTTAGACGCAGAGTGTGAAGGCAGCAAAGACAAGTGCTGCGACTAGTTGAAACCATAAGAAACAGACTGATAGTGGATTTTCAGAGGCCCATATAGTAACAGTAGTTACAAGGAAAAAACCGACAGTCATTTAACTGGCAAATATCAAACAATAAAGTAACAATCGGGTTTTAAAATTAATACTTGAGGAACAAGCTTTACACTGGAGGCAGCAGGTTTGTGTAGAGGGATTACTGATATCCCCCGTTACAAGCTAATGCTAAAAAAGTACTCAATTAGTGCACTGCGGGGATAAAATGAACTCTGCCTGACATTTGATCATCAAGATAAACAACAGAGGCTGACGCCGCTCTCTTTTTCACTTTCACACTATACTGGAGTGCTGCCTGTGAGTTTTTCTGTTTAAGACAAACTCATAGTAAAGTTGTTTTCAGGTTACTCTAGATACGAAAACTCAAAGTGTACTTGCCCAGCTCACAAAGCTAAGACTGAAGTTGCTTATGGTAATTCTGAATTTACAGTGAGCACCGTGTCTGTGTGAGTTTACAAGTGGTCATGGTCATGGTGATGTACATGTCACCTAGTTGAGGCTGTGCAACCATCAGTCACTATCAGCAGATAGCAAAAGTTATAAAACGTTCTATCTTTACCGATTTATCTGCTGAACCAATTCATAGGTTGACCTTTAGTTGGTTCTTGGCCATGGAGGCTTTCAACAAGGGTCACTGGAAGTCCCTGAACCAAGTCCATCCTGGCCATTGCTCCCAATCACACCACTCCAAGTTTCTCCATTGTTACCCACATGAGCACTGAAGTCTCCAGCAGATCAGCTTCCCCTTTTTTTAAGTGCCAGTGACTTATACTTAGACTTATACTTATACTAGACTTATACTTGAGTAAGATAGTCCTTATCCTGTTTTTATTCATACACCTTCTTTATGCTGCCTACCAACAAGGCAGTTTTTTGAATCAGATCGCAACCACGCACATAAAAACAAAATCAAGAAAACCCTGAATTTTACACCAGCTTATTTAACCTTTAGAACAAATATGAAGGTAAGACCAACATTTTTACTTTGGTGCTTCAAGAATAACTACATTTATATAGTACCGTTTCAGTCTACTGACCACTCAAAGCGCTTAATAAAACATGTCAATATTCACACTGCATTTTGGGTTCAGCATCTTGTCTTACATGCAGTGTGGAAGAGCCGGGGATCGAACCAGTGTGCTTCTGATAAGTGGCAAAGTCGCTCTTCCTCCTGAGCCACAGCTGCTGCAGAAAACTACGACACCCATAAATATTCTAATGCTCTCTTCCGCCTCCTGCTTGGGAAGCATTTTGTTTGCTTACTTTGCATTCCTCCATGTGTGTTGATCAGAGAGCTTTTTTAATCAGCTTTGCTCGCTGCCTTCCTATCTGGACTCGCCCGTCGTATGCCTGTCTCCTGCACCTTGTTCTCTCTGGCTGGCGTTTGTAACAGAGCACTACAGCCCCATTTGAGGTATGATAATCAGCTGATTAGCCAGCGAAGTCCTTTTCCCAGAGGCTCCTTTGTGTGCAAAATCCTCACACTCATTTGACATGTGGACATCATCAAGCTGATGAAATGCAATTGTAATGAACAAGTGAGGCATAGCATCTGCAGTGGGACCCTGAACGAAAAGGACCCTTCCCTCCTGACATGCTAATGCTGAAAGCTGCTCTCTGCCTGTACTCCCGGTGGGTCCCTCATGGAAATGTGAAGAGATGCATATTCAAACCGGCGCCTTCGGAGAGGGCTAGATGTACGGAAGAGAAACGGGAGAAAAAGCCCTGTGTGGACTTGGCCAAATGTTAATTCTGAGACAGATTATATTGCATCACGCGCAGTAATGATCTGACAGTTCATTTGTGAGGAGAGTTCAGGATCTGAGGTTTAATGCTTGGGTGGACGCAGGTGCTGAGCCCCAGCTCCTCAGAGCTGTCAGAGGAAGGCAGGGGGCTGCTGTCAAATTATCCCAGTTAAAAAGGCTGAGGCGCCTGCAAATATGAAAGACATTTAAGAAATTAATGCATTCATATTCAACACATATTGCAACAGCGTTTCATTAGAGGTGTTCTAGTCATATTAAAACTGACATCTGACCTTTCACATTTCTCCGAGGCACTAAGGAACATTCTTATTACATACATGCTGAAGTCAAAGAGAAGGTAATTGTGATAACTAGCAATAATTAAACAAACTGACATTTTGCACCAACACTTTCCCTGTTAGTTCTGTTTTTTGGTTTTGCAGAGCAGAGTGATTATAAAAGCTGTATTTGTGTGAGTGAGTTCATTTTAGAGGAAAAGATACGATTTGTGAAAAACCTGGAGGCTATGTGACGATCACATACTGCCTAAGTATGCCATCATTTCATCTCTTATTTGTTTTGCGTTATCAAGGAGACTTATTGTATTACCATTGCTGCTTTGTTACTGCATAATCTTGCCGTGATTATGATAAGTATGCATAATGGAGACAAATTCCATACAATTTCCCTGATCAACATTTTCTGCTTTCATGCATAAAACATTCATCATAAACAGAAAGAAGGAGGGAAGTCATGGAGACTATCAAAGTCAGCGTTTCATAAATTACAGTAAGACAATTTTTCAACCCAATCCTTCCAGCTGTGGTGTCACACAGCAGCATGCAAAGTTTGTCTAAGTGGATTTGCCTCTTTAAAAACAGACTAAATCTTCTCCGAGAGAACAGAGTGCAAAGTTGTGCTATGAAATGCAAGTGCAGTTGGTAGAGGTCAAGCCAGATAAACAGACTGATGATGCCATACATATTGTTCTATATGGATAGATGTAGGTCATTACACCTATGACCTCCAGCTGAGCTGTTTTGTGATGACAGGACCTCTGGGCTTGGACCTCAGAGACAGAGCAAATGGGCAGTCAGCAGGCCCCCTGCTTTCTGAGCCTTTTGGGTCGCTGAGGTGTCAGGGGCTGAGAGGGTCATAGCCCCTGAAATCTAGCCGCACACACCTCAACACTATCCCTAACCCGGTGTAAGCACAACTAGACCCTAGTCTCTGAGGTGGGCTCCCTCCCACCAGGTGTTCGGGATGGCGTACATGTCTTCAGGGTATGGAGTGCCGCTGGCCGCCCAGGACTACACATGGTGCTGAGGGTCAAACATGGAGCCATGCTGGACCAGCTGTCGCTTTGCTGTTCGCCCCAGCTCTGAGCCAGGCTCGCTGGAGGGGACCAGATGCGCACACTCAGTCACTCTTCTAGAGCTTACAGTCACATGGGTCTCACTGCCTGACCTCAGCGCTTTAGTATAATTTTGCCAAGATCATTGCGGTAAAGTAAGCAACACTGTGATGGGGAAAAAAAAAACTACTTCGGTTTTTTTGCACAACACAGAAAGTAGGCAAACAGTTTCTTAGTATTCCCCAATAATTGGCAGGGTCACTGTTCTGTCTTCCCATTCTGCATACAAGGGCGTCCATTAATTTGAAAAGGCTAAGCTACCATGCTCACACATGTACGCACCCAGATCACAGACTCGGCACTGCTTTGGAAGCAGCAGCACTCCATCTTCTGTCTAACTGCAGCTAAAAGCATGAAAGCAGCAGTGAGATTTCATTTGGCTAACTGACTGAAGGCACTGAGGGAGTAAAGCTCGCTGGAGAGATTTATACACCCAGCCTGATGTCTCCTGCTCCCTATAATAGAACAAAAGCTTGTTGTCTCTTCCAATTACAGATGTCAAAACGCTTATTTTGAGGGTTGTGATCTTTTCCCTTTTAATCTGCAAAGATAAAAGGTCTCAGCTTCATTAGCATGTGTTCTCTCCCCCCAGACTCACAGATTCCCTGCAAGCAGCCAGCTCAGCCTTACAGCCTATTACCCACTCTTGGGGCCATTAAGGTCTAACATTAATGATGTGTAATTAGCATATGATGACAAATAATAACAATGCACTCCCATTCGATGTAATGGGGGGTAGGATAATAACATGGAATCCCACTGTTTCAACCCTACATAAAGCTCACAATATCTATGTTTTATTGCCCACTCTGTTGTTCAGAGGTATAATGGAGTGGGATGTAGTACTTGTGCATAATTTATTCAAATTAATACGTTTATCGAGAAATATCATGATTACAGTACATCAATAAGTCAAAGTGCTTAATCTGCACAAAGCACGACTGTAGTTTAATCATGGTCCATAACAACACATGTAAATTTCTGCATATATCTTACAGATAGAGCTCTTTTGTGTTTGAGTTAAAAACACATGATAGTATTATGAGCTACCGCTAACATGTTTTAACCTTTAAGCTCAACGGTACGCACAGAAATCTTTACATCACTTTGATTAGCCAAGAGGACCAAATGGACAAATGATGAGGCTTTTTGAGCTCTCTACCCATCTCGCCAATATTACTAATTTATAAATTCTATAAACAGATCTATTAAAGTTAATGACAGTGAGAACTCAAGTTAAATGGAGGGGTATTAGTAGACAAGCGATATGCTTAGAACAGAGGCAAAGCAATCAGAAGTGACAGACCGTCTTCAAACGGCTCTTCTCATCCATTAAACAGGCTGCCTGTTTGTGTCAGCTGTGGGTCTGGAAGAAAACCATACAATTAAAGAGACCCCGCATGTTTACACACACACACACACACACACACATTCATATGCAGCTTCAACATGGAGCATCTTGTATTGTGTTTTGTGTAATGCAGCCCACACTATGTGTTTGTTTTTTTTTTAGTTTTCACATCTGTCACAAAACAACCCATCACCAATTATACTGAAGCACAAACACGGGCGTTTTCAAATTTGTTGGTTACCTCCTGTAAAGAGGATGGTGGGGCATCTCGGAATCAAACTAATCAAAGCACCTCAAAAGTGGAAACTGAATGAATATATTGACAATCACAAAAGTGAGGTGCTGTTAAATAAACAAGTGTGAGACATCCTACTGTCTTTGTGTTTTTAAATGTGTGTAGTAAAATTTGGTCCAAAAAAAAAAAAACTGGCATCCTTCTCTTAACCATTTAAAATTCAGCACTGAAGGAGCTTTCTGTAATATCATTAGGGAGTTACCTTACAATGCTAATTACAAGTGTGTGTAATATAATGCAAGTTTTCTTCAGAAAGTACAAAAGATCTTATGGAACAGCATCTAATTTAAAAGTGCATGAATTAAGAAGTGCAAATAGAAAACCGTCTCTGCTGTTTTAAATTGAATTTGCTCTCCGGAAACACAGACATTCTCTGCTTTAAGGCGAGCAGCGCAGTGCTATTCGAAACCCTGTTTACACCACCCAGATCTCAAATTGACTTGCTAATGTTAACTTTTATTCCGTTGCCATGGGTAACCATGTCGTGTGATTTGACACCGAGCTACAGACACTGCTGATTAGTAGCATCCAGTTCTGTCCATCTCTGTGCATCACTGAACCATCTGGTCATTTATTCACTAATAAGCCCCTAATGGCCCAAATATTCAGCGGCCTGTCATTGTGACATGGCAGAAAATGCCTACATCTTTCAACTCGCCTTGACATGTTGCTTGTTTCACATCAAAACTCGTCATTTACAGGAGAGAAACTCAGAGGGGTAAAAACTTGACCTAATCTGCAGTGTTAACACTGAGGCAGGGAGCTTTGTTATCTGCTAGACTGACTGAAGGGATGTTAATGCATTCATCCTTCCCCACTTCAAGATCTTCTTTTCTGCCACAGGGAGAAGGATATGAGTGCTGTCAATAGGACTTTGATTATGCACACATTGATTCTGTGCTCAAAAATGAAAGATTATGCACAGCCCAGACTGCGAGGTGCTGTGAGAGAATGCAACATGCAGCTCATGCTTGTGCAATGTGTTAACGTCCGACCTGTCATTTGTCGCCCAAAACACTGAATTTTTGCCATAAATATTTCCGGATGAACAAAGCCAGCTGGGATTGTAATTGCTGACATGCAACCATAAATTTAACCTTTCCTGGGACACTGGTGGCAACCAATTAACTAGCCATTGAATAAAAAATATCCTCAATTATCTATCTCATTATAGCTATGTTGGCCAGCATGTACAAAGAGCAGAGAGGAGAGGAAGACGAGCAACATAAGCAGGTTACCATTAGGGATGCATCAACACTTCACTGATATCGGCCGATATGGCTTTAAAATTAATTATCGGATATTGGCCAGCATGCCAATATCTGCCGATATCTGCCAATAAAATAATAGGCTGCTGTTTCCTTGACTAAACACCCAAGCTGATGCAACGTTTCGCATACTCCTTGTGGACAGACGTTATGTTTACTTTGTCACTTGTGAAAGGGATAAATGGTCAATTATCTTCTTTTGCACCAGAAATGAATATTGCATAATTTTAAGCTTTGTATTTTCTGCCTGCATTTGCTGGCGGGCCAACACCATAAGAGTATGCATACAAATACTGTATCTAAATTCCACCACAGAAGAGACTTGATGAACTCTGCGGTCAGGTGTGAGGAAAAAATATCCACATGTATCAGTATCGGTATCGATTATCAGTCAAATGAGTTCTAAAATATCGGCATTATCAGATATCTGCAAAAAATACCACTGATGTACCACTGATTGTTTGTCTTTATGCTCACTTTTTAGGTTCACTTTTGAGAGCTTACAGTGCGTAGAAATTAATTCTGCATATTTATTGAAGTCATGGCAAGATGTGTAAATACTGTGTATCGCAAAGGCAATTTATATAAGGCAACAAAATCAGTGGAAAGGAATAAACACTTTAATACAAAATTCTAAATGGGACCCAGAAACAGGCCTATTCTGTATCATTGGTCTGATTGGAGTGTGAATGAGCTTCATGTTGACCGACTGGTTGCAGAACCTCTCTGTCAACTTAACTAGCAGCCCTGGATGGCGTGAATGTATACTTAACTCCCTGTCACTTAGCAAGGCATGCACCCTGAGTCTCCATCAAGACGAGCTAAGTAAGATGGAAGACGAGCAGGCTTTGGCTGGAAAGGAGACGGGAAATGCCACCTTTGGTGAACTCGCCTGGAACCAAAATCTCTCCGACTTATTTGAATGTCGTGCTAAGGGTGAGAGGATTCAGAGTGTGTGTCTTTTACACACTTAATATAATTTCTATTGTAGATATGTTAGGGTATGGCTGCTCGAGGGATTTACTCCGCACTTGAAGCATTCACAGGAAAATCCCTCTTCTAGCTCATCTTTTCCCTTTTTAAATCTGCTGCCATGCATTGGCATTGCAAACTACACCACAAGCAGAGGAAATCAAATCATCTATGTCTTAAACCATCAGGCTTCATACAAAAATAACGTTAAAACCAAATGCATTTGATACAGGACAGCGAGGGGAAAATGTTTTATGTATGCAGCAGGGATTCAGGACTGAATTCAAAGCAGAGTATATATTTGGATTCCACTTTTTTTTAGCACTTCTAATTAGCCAAAGTACTCAAATACAAACAGTCAAGCCTGTCTGATGCCACTGCAGATCTGTGGTCTAATTAATGTAAACTTGTTCCATTATATAGGCTGCTGAGAGTATCATTAAGGTTTGGCTTGGTTTTAGGGCTCTTTTACAGCCAAACCTAAAATAAAGCACAGCCATCTCATCTCATTTGCTCCGTGTGTTGGATGTGTATTCTAATGAACGGCTTACAACAATGCGACCTGCCAGTGCAAATAATTAACCTTAAGTGAAACCAATTACATACTTTTCTGCCATCGCAAACGCCTCCAAAAGCAATCATGTATAGCTTTCTCCAGGAATGTTTTGCTGATAAAGAAACTAAGTAGAGGATTCTGGGCTATTCTGTAGCAACAAATGAACGCTGAGAAGTCTCTTTATGCTCAGAGAGATATCTAAAGAGGAGGAAGATAAACAACAATTATACCGCTCTCCCTGTCAGCACAGCATGCCTCGGGTCAGTCCATTAGAGATCACTGTTTGGTGCACTCTTGTGCTGGAATAAGAAGTGCACCCGTTTGCGGCCAGGCTTTTGACTGGCAGTTGGGACCTGGAGACTGTGTGTGTGTTGTGAGCTGCCTGCGAATGCGGACGGAGGGGGGGGGATATCCAGACATAAACTTCCGCTGTCAGCATGGGCAATCATGGCACTTCATTGTCCAGCAGCATCATTACAATATGGTTATCATCTGAGCTTGAGTCTGACACCTTCTCCAGGACCTCTCCAATCACCCCCCATAGTAGGCTTCAGTACCAGGCAGTCAGGGCAAATCTCTGCTTTGTGCTTGTCTGCCTTAATAGACTGGATGTCACTTCTGCCTGTGGAATGTGCCCGGTCTTCAGCTGTCAGTCAGAGGCGCGGGTGTCAGGCCGGAGCGTGGCTGGAGCCGTCTGGATTAGAGGGTAGTTACCATAGCTGTCAGATTACTGACAGCCTGACACCCCCTCTCCCAACTTCCTCTTATTGTTTCTTTGTTTCTCTCAAACATCCTCCAGATGGGAGAATTACCAACCAGAAGAGAGAGAGGAGAGAGATGGAGGAAGAGGGAGAGAGGGGGTGAGAAAGATACAAAAGCCGAGAGCGGGTTTTAAAAGTTCTATGCCACGTTAGCTTTGTGATGAAGTAAAGCGTGCTTGGTAGATTCCCATAGAGAGATGAGGAAGCGAAGAGAGAGGATGAAAGAGAGAGCATTACACCTATTCCCACCTCTCCTTGTTATCTGTGGTATTCATGTCAAGATAGGTGATTGTGTTGGTCATTAGTGTTCCTATACCCAACAGAGTGTCTTAGTTAGTACCTTTGAGTAAAGCTCCATCTTCACTGAATATTCACCTCTATGACTGTACCTGTCTCATTCATCAGGAGAAATGTTGGAAATGTTCTTTAATTTCTCTTCCTTTTTAAGACAAATGAACCAGCGTAATGTGGGGATGTAGACAGGCATGATAAGAAAAATCACTTAGATACTATAACCTATAATGAATTACGGAATCATCCATGGTTACTGGGAGTATTTTAATGATTGAAGAAACTGTGGGCAGGCTACGGGTCAGCACTTGTCTTTACATTTTTCATCTCTCTCATTTCAGTGACCACGTATGGGTGACACTGGCATTTCTGCCATTTTTAAATGAGCACTGGACTAATAGCATAATATGCATGAAAGAGAGAGGTGCAGACCACGGACATGAAAACCCACATCCTATCGTCTACTCAGCTTTCCAGCATGTAAAGAGGAATCACGCTGATCAAATAAGATGTATAGAAAACAATCTTTACGTTAAAATAAGAGGTTCTCAACTTGTTTCAACTTCCAACAGCCCCAATCGGCAAACTTCAGAAACAATTACACAAGTGTAAAATAAAAGGAAATGAGGTGTTATGTTTGTAAAATACACCGATACACCACTTCAGCCCCTGGCCGTCAGATTCTACCATAAAAATAACCAAAGGCAGATTACAGTTTGCCCTGACCTCCAATCTCCTCTAACAAGCCCGGCTACTAAAATCAGCGGCACCGTCATGTTCGGGTAAAGATAATGAGGGCGGCTGCCTGAGGAGAGACCGAATGCAAAACAATTATAGTTAGTTACAGGAGCACAGGTTAATATTCTCTCATGTCCCTCCTCTCACACATTCCCTTTTGTCCTACATCAATCTTAATGAAAGTTATGAGACCTGTCCGCAATGATAAGCAGCCACTCAGGCGTACTCTGTGTCAAGGCTCCCACATTATGCCTCCCCTTCAGCCTATGTTTTGCATAGCCTAAAGCATCTATTAAAATCCCCTTGTAAAATTCATAAAACAAAAATGTGGTGGGTCAAGTCTAGAGGGAGCCAAAGTAAGCTGCTTATTAGCAGGGAGTCGAAAACACAGATCCAATTACAGATCCTTAACAAGGAGCAC
>JAPZDX010000005.1:11970287-11980529 GCA_029783625.1 Naso annulatus | reverse complement strand
GAAAAGTTGTTGATTGTAGAGTCTCATTCATTCGGGGTTGGTAAAGCATCTTGAGCAAAGCCAAAAGGCAAAAGTATCAAACTAAAGTAAAATGTAAGGAGTAGAAAGTACTACAAATATTTGTGTTTAAATGTTGGGAGTAAAAGTAAAAAGTTGTTAAAAAAATAAATGAATGAATGAATTAATAAATATTACTCAAGTAAAGTTCAGGTACCTGAAAAATCTACTTATGTACAGCAAGAAAGTATTTGTACTACATCACTTTCCACCTCTGATGGTAATGAACCATTTAGCTGGGGTTCTATAGGGTATTAGTGGTAGTGACAGTAATTTGTTGTTGTAGCAATAGTTGTGTTAGGGGATCTTGTTGGACTTGATTGACATCATGCAGTCCAATTAGATTACCAAGCCTGACAGACAATGTGAGTTATTGTAATACACATCTGATATTGAATGGAGGTCTCCTTATAATTAATTATGATCATGTTTATTTTTTGTCTACCAGCCAATCCTACTACCAGGGTGGTTGCGGTTGGTTGGCCATTGACTGATCATAATTTGGTCATTGTACAACTCACAGAATCCCAAATATTAGCCATACAGTATATGCTAAAATACAGTAATTGGACAAAGTGTTTGCCAAATAAATGAAATGTCGCAGTGTTGCAATGTTTTTTCTTCATATTTCAGTGTGAGTTTACAAAGCATTAACTTTTAATTACAGGACAATGCAGTCTTTGATCGGTTTCAAATATACACCAAGCATTAGATCTATAGGTCTGCAGATTAAATGCAAAAGTCAGACAAAAACTGGACTGATAGAGCCCAGCAAATGTAATTTAATGGAGAATTGTTGGAACCAATCAGTCATTGTCAAATGTCCAGTGAGGACCTCTCTTAGTTTGAAACGTTGCCCTGGAAATTTAAATGTTCAAGGAGTGAGCAGCACGGCATGCAAATCTTTTATCTGACTTTTGAGTCACATTTGTTTATTGTTCCAGCACCTATAGAAGTTTGTGGATGTGTTCACATTCTGCACACAAAATGCTCTCACACACACTTCATTCAAGCCCCACATAGGCTACAGCTCATCCAACATGTCTTTTATTATAAAAGTTGATGACCACCATCCAGCTTGCACTATTTTAGTAGGTAAAAAAAGACTTTCTTCCTTACTTTTAGGTAAGTAGCTGACAGTTTTTTGTTTTTGTTTTTTTTAATCTTTCTGCTTGTTGGTTTCTTCTGCTGATATACCTCATGATAACCTAATTTCCTTATTGATGCACACTGGTCACCGTGGGCTTAATATTTTATGTTCCTCTCTGGACAGACAACAGTGGTCTGGAGTTAAATGGTAAGTTCGGATTTTCTGTCTCAAAACAGTATTTAATGCCTCCTTTTCCATTTATTGCAAGCATTAATGTAAAACACACAGATGTTTGGTACTAAACAGATTCAGATTCTGAAAAATTGGCCTACCTCTTTCATTTGACTTCCTCAGATGGCAGAAACACAATTTTTGTCGTGATTTTTGCCCCCAAATTTATTGCCAATCAAGTTTTCAAGAGTTATCACTAAAAACCACAATCTCATGGTGGCACTAAAAGAAACAGTGAGAGATCACCAAAGTCATTAATTGTCTTAGAACTCTGAATTTCCAAACAAAAGTTTGGGTCAATCTATCTTGTGATTTAAAAAAAATGTCAGTAGCTGAATGAAAACTTGATTCCTTGATGACTGATAAGATTTCGGAGGATCCCCAAAATAATGAAAATTCATCTTCTGTGCATCATGGATATTTCTACCAAATTTCATGGCAATTCATCACAACCTTTTCAGATATTTTGGCCTCGACCAAAGCGGTGGACAGACAGAGCCACACAGCTGCTGTGGCCAAAATGTTACGACTGGTGCTGTAAAGTTTGCTTTGCACTGGTGTGGGCAGATTTTTGGTTGTGCAGGAAGAAAAGAAAAACTAGAAAGGAACCCACACTATATAACTGGGTGAATTTACGTATTTGCTTGGCTGAACAGTCAGACATCTCACTCTCACAGACTGCGTCCACCACCGCTTTAACATGCTCTGTCATTATAAGGCCCTGCTAGATCCAGCAGGCACACCACAAAAACACTGGCCAGTGGTCAACCACAGAGGCTCAACCACCGCCAAATGGCGCACAAAGGCTGGCCGCCTGCTCTCCTCTGCTCAAGTCACAGTGGTTTGCAGGGCTCTGGTGTTTGCTGATTTACAGATGGGGACAACCTCAGCTGTCCTGTGATCAAGAATAAGTTTGTCCTCTGATTAACATTATGGGATGTTGATTACTCAGACGGATCATGATCATTTTGAATTACCTGTGAAATGATACTGCAAATTAAACTCCAAATTAACTGAAATAAATCTAAATGTTACGATATTATATTTGTTTTTGTTTTTTGTTTTTTATATTACCATTAATCATGGTCTAAATCACAAGGTTCCAGAAAACATGTGACCTGTCAGTTCCCTATACCCCTTTATATCCACTAGTGATAGTTTATTAATGGGCAGTCAAAGATCTCATTCGGTGTTTTTAGTCTTTATTGATATTTTCAGACAAGAAAGGTAGGACAAGAGAGGAGGATGACTGGGATCAAAGCAAAGACATTACAAATACATGGGATTTGTCTCAGTAAGCCATCAGGAAGGACAGATCTTTATTTAGCCTTTAATTAATCAGGTAATCTCACTGAGATCAAGATCGCTTTTGAAAGAGACCCAAGCTGCACACAAACAGCATTCAGATGTCAAAGATTTATTTTAAGAAATAACTTCTTTAAAACTGGTACCAGATTTGTAGTGTAGTCATAATGACAAGACAAGTATTCTTTAAATTTTATGTTAATATATCAGTCTTTTGAAAACACCATCTATTGTACATCTGTCTTAATAAACACAAAAGCCAGGTCAAGCGGCCCCTGGTCTATAGGACACAGCCTTACAGTAAAGATTCGGGTAAGGTAAAGCAGGTAAAGCAGCTTTATTGTCATGATACAATGAATGGTACAATGAAATTGCAAGGTTAGAGAGAAGGGTTAGTCCTGAGCTGCTGCCACATTGGGCCAACCTAACCAATGTACCGAACACACATGTTGGATTTAGCCTTTTACATATAGTTCCTGCAACCCTCTGACATAACAATACATATAAATAATTATCAACATGGAGGCTGTACGGTATAAATCTATCTTCAGGCCACTTGATGACCTGAAATAATAAAAGGTGTTGTCTTTACACGACACAGGTAAAATGCAGTGAAGCACTGCAGACGGGTGACTCAGTCAGTGGGCAGTTGGCTCACAGAAGTGGTAAAACTTGCAGGGCATCAGTGAGCAGGAGTGGCACATTGGCATGAATTTTGTTTCATGAAAAAGGGAGTGCTTCTGGTTGCAGCTCTTGGCAGCCATGGAGGTCAATGCTACACAAAGTGTGAAACATACATGAGCAGTTGAGCCAGTAACCATAAGCAGGCTGTCTATTGTTTGATATAAACACTACTAACATTGCTGAAATATCTAAATTTGTCTTACCTTGTTACTCACAAGCTCTCTGGTCCTCATAGAAAATGGTTCTGCACTGGAGAGCCAGGAAGTGCAGAACCCAGACCTGGTTCTGCTGCAGTAAATTTCAGGAGCAGGGAACACATGTCATTTTTTGACTGCAGGTTTTTCTCAAATTATTTATATATAAGTTTGTATAATTATTCAGTCAGGAATAACATGCAGTAAATGTGTGCTTAAACACAAAATCTAAAGTTAGCAAATTTTAATTCTGCACTGTGGGTAACTTTCCTTCAAAACAAAATCATTTTGTCTTTTGCTTCCTCATGATTTTTTATGTCTCCTGACATTTTTTGTGTAGGACTAATTTCAAACAGTAGCCACAGTCACTTGCTCTTACCACAGCATGAGTATGCACACACTTTATTGTGGCTGGCAACGCCTGGCTGTGGGTTGGCCACTGACTAGCTAAATTCATAGTAGGTTGCATGTTTCAAGCGTTTCGTAACCCGTCTGTCATACTAGGAGTCAGCACATTTAGGTCCCTGCTTCTGCCTGCCTGCCCAGTGTCAACCAAACACTTACTGACGAGCTCCGCTTACAGGTCTGGCTTCAGCGAGGGCCCCAGTTTTCTTTTTTCTGGGCGAGGTGCTGCAGCTCACATGGCTGATTCATGTTGTATCTTGGCTTTAGCCCCCAAATTATGGTATGATTTCATATTACAGGTCCAAGAGGACAAATTATGCATTCACATATCATGAATGTTTTATATATATTTTTTATGCTGCATTTTTTCACTTTTGCTGAACTTAAAATGCAGGCCTAAGTCTTAGCCTACACACTGAAAGGCTAGTATAGGAACATTAAGCAATATACTTTATGAATCCTTAGCAGTTCCAGTGGGCTACTATAGCTCATATTGGCAGGTAATTATATCTTTAAAATTGTAAGGGTATAATTTATGTTATATAATAGGCTACACTGACAGCACATAAACTTACAGCAACCTCTTGCAACTGTCAGACCACATTTCCCATAAACTCAGTCACTTCCTGTATTTCCGGTTTTCCCGGTCAACCAGCGTTGGTTCGTTTTGATGGTTTTAGTGGGTAACCTTGTTAACTGTTAATTATGAGTTATTTTTTGGTATTTTTTGTACGGAGAGTCTTAGTGCTAACGTTAATGTTAGTTTCCTTGGATAACGTTACGCACATTTGATTTAAAATCGCGGGAATTTTGAAAACTGTCGAACTGTTGTTGACGGTTGTCGTTTCTCCGACAGGATTAAGTTAACTGTAACGTTACTTTACGTTACCTGACCAAGATATGGGATTTTTTTAATTTGCTTTATGAAAAGAAAAACGTGTAAATCTAACAAGTAAGTCGACAACAAGATATGTTAATGTTAAATGTATGGTGCCTGATTGAAGGATTCAAGGCAGCTAACTTTGAATTTGCTAGCTAGCTGGTGGACACGTAGCTAGCTAACGTTGACGTTCAAGTGCGACTCCTCAGCTTCCTTTAACAATAACGTTATGTCAGCTTGTGTGGTTAGTTAGTGTTCAGTGTTGCTGTCAAATATGTGCTTAACGTTGCTGTTGTGTTAAAAGTAATTAGTCAAATCCTTTGTGTTGATTTTCCTTTTTATTTCAGTCCACTAACTAAAGTAGCTAACGGTAATGATTGGCTTCGCAAATGGCTCACATTAGTTTAATAGTGTTAGCTTTCTGTAGTGTTAGTTGACCCATATGCAAAAAATAAATCCTTCCTCCACTTAATAGTTATGTGTGGAAAGTGATGCCATCTACCCTTGTCTCTTCAGTACTTTTGTAAAGCAACTAGGTGCTCCATAGGTGACAACCATAGGTCCTGCCTATAGATGGTAATTGTGTAAATATTTAGCTAACCCTACCTTTCCAAAGTAAGATTGCTGATGGCTATCCCATGAGTCCATAATGTCACATCTAATTTTCTAAATATGTCTGATTAGGGCTCTGTCGCATGTTGTTCCAATGATGTTATTAGATTGACATTAATTGCAATTGTAGCCTTTGACAGAAGCAACATAATCCACCAGATTGACAGTTTTATACGAGGCATTTGTTTGAGTAAATTTCTTTCAGGTACCAGCACTTGAACTTGAGAGTAATAATCGAGTACTCTCTCCATCTTTGCATACTTCTTTATGATATAGGATGCCTCAGATACATATGTCCTAAGCCTTTAATTCTTCTGAGCTGTAAATTTTCTTTTCCTTGGCTGATAAAATCAGGTGTTGCTTACAGTAAATTGTTTACGGAGGTTTCATCCTGATAACACAGTCAGTCTTTTGGGATGCCCTTAATTATGAACAATATGAATGCATGTACTGTATGTGTCTGTGATTGTGGTGGTGCTCATGAGGTGTCAAAGAAATGGAAGGTACACACATCACTCACCAGCACCGAGCTCGATGCCGATCTGCTCCTTGAGTGAAACAACTGTTCGTGACTGAAGATCATTTGACATTCATTAGTTAGAGTGGTTAGAATTTTCATTTGGGTCTGCCCTTTAGTTCTGTGACTTGGTCAACTGAGCTAGCTGGCTAACTTATAGCTGGCTACACCAGAGGCCCGGAAACATTGGCTTATACCCTCAGAGACGAAATCGTCATCATCAGTAGCCCATCGATTCTGAGATTGTTGTCATAGCAGCAAATTTAGCTGTATATGCAACCAAAGCCATGAACTGGTAGTGTTTGTGTCCCTGACCCACACTGAGGCATAAGCAGCCTGCTTCCAATGTTGTCTTAGCAAGTTACTGCAACATACAGTCAGCGTGTTGGTCTTCCATTGCTAACTGCAATCCTTTGAAGCAATTTTTTTGTCTTCACTTATAGGAATCCATTCTTTCCTCTGCTCACATGGAAAGATTCTTCCTTTGATTGGATGTTCCACTGGTTGATTTCATCTTCAGTTGATACCTTGCCATGGTTTCCTCAAAAAGATTTTTCGTCAATTTTCGTGATGAACTTGGGGGCTCAATGAAGAGTGGACGTCCGAGAGACAGTGGGTTGATGTGGAACCAATTGCAAACACGTCTGAAATCACAATGTTGGCTCACAGAAAGAGGCAGAAGTTGGCAACACCAGGTGAGTACACAAAGAGAAACAGCAGCATCCAAGTTTAGCTGCTGTGCCCTTTAAACCATGTTTTTGTTGTTGTTGTTGTTTTTCAGTTTTTTTTAAAAGATTAACCATAACATCTTACCGAGGGTTCTCTTTCTGAAGCCTCCTCCAAGCAAGGCTGAGAAATGGCACCTTCTTTTGCCTTAATTTGGAGGCCCCAACGGATGCTTTCTTTGCAGCCCTTGATAGCTCACAATATAAAGTGGTTTAGTGTTAATTAATGTTACTGTTTAATCCCAATCAACTCCTAATTCAGATAAAATCATGAGACCATATACTTACCAAGTGTTTGTGTTCAGGTTGTTATCATTCGCTGGGATATAAATCCATCAATGGAACAGGGCCAATAGAAGGTCAAGTGGTAAATAAAGGAAGCTAACATAAACTCTGTTCCTGCTAGCACTATCTCAACGGGTAGGCAGGGACAGACTTCTTGAAGATGGGAAAGATGCTAAGGAAACAGAGAAAAAGTAGTGCAATATGGACTAAATCATGGTTTTGCTGATGTTTGAGGCAACAAAATGTGCTTAGAGTTTATCAGTTACGGAGTCGTCTTTACTGGAAGTGATTGTGAATGTGAGTAGTGAATATTTTGTTGTTAAATATGATTACAAGGTATTTTCACACTCTTACTTGCAAGACCTTATAGCTAGCCAAATGGTTAAGCATGCCATATGGCCATAGTGTGGCTGGTTTCTGTCCAGCTGAGGACAAAGATTCAAAAAGAAAAAAAAAAAGTTGTTTTTCCACTGCCTTGCTATTCTGTTTATCTGTAACTTTGAAGTTAAATTCATGAGCATAATCCAAAATCACAATATTTCTGCTTGTAGCAGCCAGGGTGAGCAATGGAAATTGCAAATTTAAAAAAAAGAAAAATTTCAGGTCAAGATTGGATTTTTGCATTTTGCATTAGTTACAATATAGTTACAGAGGTCGCACAAATACATTTCGTAGTGCTGTTTGCTTGTCTAAACTGCATAATGACAATGAAGTGATTCGATTTGATTTGATTTGTTCACATACTTCAGTCAGATATTTGATATTTAATTTGTTATGATTACTTTATCTATACATTGTTTCTCCTTTGAAATGAGCTGTTTCTTCTAGGCGTATCTGCTGCAAAATAAAACCACATTTTAAATAATGTATCTCCAACCCCTTGTTTCAGGGCAGTGTTAGTATGAATAACATGTTCGTCTTTGGTAGGTCATGGTAAGTTTTTATCGCTGTGGGAAAAACAAGATGGCTGCTGTCAGATTTGTGATGTGGGCAGACACATGGCACATACAAAACCTGTATCAATAGAAACTTATCTGTATTTTTCAGGTTAAGTTGACCAAAATGGAATATGTTGCCTCATATCTTCACAAAAAGTTGCAGTGGCAACTGACACTGTTATTTAACAAAAAAATAATCAGGCAAGACCAAGATTACATATGTGACTTTTTCACTGGTTAGCGTCACCTGTTTAGGCATTGACAAATTTTATTGGACAAAAAAAATAAGTAAATGAAATAAAAAATCACTGTCTGTCTGACGGCTGGTAGACTTAGAAGCACATCAGGATAAATGTGCTCATTTTGGCAGACTTTGAAAGCATATTGGTTCAGCATCACTAAAGTCAGCGAGATGCATCATCATGTTGGAAGTATGAATGTCTGTAAAAATAAAAAAAAGTTGCTTCAGTCCATTCAGACGTTGAGATATTTGTTAGTGTGGACCAAAGTGGTGGACTGACTATCGGACAGACAATGCCATAGAGCTCTGTTGTTTAAAAACATTGCTACATACATTATTTTCTTGTCACTGTCCTTGAAGATCTAGTATGCAATATATTTATCGCATTTTACAGACTGTAAGAATGTATTCAACACACTGAGCATACTAATGCACAGCAGAAATGTGTTCATACTTTTTCTCAGAAGGAAAACACAACTGGAATCGTCTCTAGAGCGACCCTTCAAACACATGGGAGTATGTCTTTGATACATAAAATTGTGTATCTTTTGTAAATTTTGCTTTGTAGTGCACATCCTCTGATCTCTGTCCTCCTCAACCAGTTCCGCTTTTTAGCGTAAATGAATATCACATTGTCAGTGATCTGCTTTACACTGAACATGAACTTGGATCATGTTAATCTGTGTGAACGAGCAGCCAATGTTTTTTGATGCTGTGCCAATCTTCCATCTTCTTTTTTGTTGTTCTTTTGTGGTAACAGGATGGCCTCCCTCTGTGTACTTTTTGCAGTCATATACTGTGTGAACGGTTTTAGGAGGCTATCGGTGTGATTATAAATCTTTTAAAGATATCTATAATGCATTTAAAGACCAAACTGGTTCTATATGTGGAAACATTAAAGCTTATGAGTAATTATACGTAATACTCTTGTTTTTTCATCATTTTTTAGTAAACAGACTGGGGTGTCAAAGCCCTTTTGCTTCCATCTGATAATTATTTTCTGTTGTTTTAGTATGTTTTATTTCTTAGATTTTTTTTCCTCGCTTTTATGCTTTATATGAAAGGGCTAAGGGACAGATTAAGTACATAATGATGATATCAAAATGTAAATGATCCTGCATACATACATAAGGAGATTTACCATTTTTAAACACCCTCTCCAATCTCACCGTACCATCTTCAGATAACAGGGAAGCCTCAACGTTGAAGTGGTCACTGGGGAGCAGTATTCTCACAGCATCTTGTTGGGCGGAAAAGAAAGAAAGAAAAAAAAAAGTAGCTGCCCACTTTGAATCCATCAACTTGTATAAATGTGTTCATTGTTGATTTAGACATTCTTTAACCTCAAGTCTCAGACAGGTCATGATCATTTCTCATCGTCAGTCTTGTTGTTGAAAAAACAGTTTTGCCTTAAATGATTCAAAGCTGCATTTTTACATATTTTATCAAACTAAAATGGGAAATAAGAATCCTCTTGGGGCTGAGACTCATTAAAGAATTACACCAGAGACTGGTCCACAACATAAGGACTATAATGAATAAAACCATGGAGACAAAAGTTATTTATACTAAATACTGTCAAAATGAAAGTATAGCGAAAGAATAAGTGCTAACCGATATTATGAAATTATGATGAATTCAGCCAAAATCACTTGACTTCAGAAGATTTTGATATTTATGCATATTTGCAGAGGCAACTATTAATGGGAAATGGTAACAATTTCTTAAGGGAACTGGTTTTGTGTGCGGTTAGCTATTAGAAGTTCCCATAGCATCATATCATTTGCACCAATTCCAAAGGGGAAAGACTGTTGGGCTGAGACCTACACTTTTCAGAATGGACAATCTGTTTTAACATGGAAACTAATCAAGTATGTAAAGTTATGTTTTATTGTGGTTTTTGAATTAAGCACACATCCTCTATGTACATATTTGATAAAATGCTTTAGGAGTCCGGTGGCGACTTGATGAGTTGATTTTTTTTAATATGTATATATCATTTTTATGGATTTTCAAGTGTAAAGTGACAGTTGGCTCACAGTTAAGTTGTTCAAGGGACAAGACATTATCCCATTTCA
>JAPZDX010000005.1:11899624-11911125 GCA_029783625.1 Naso annulatus | reverse complement strand
TATTATTTTCTCGTGTGCGTAAACATGTGATCCAGGCGCATGTGCGCGGCCTTTGGTGGGCTACGTTTCTGAAACAGGGAACAATGCTGGACGGGCTTTGTCAGGCCTCCTGATTAGTCAAAAGGGTATTGTGTGTATGTGTGTGTCAAATGCTGATTCAGCTCGTTTCTGAGGGACTCAAAGCCTCCCAGCGCGTCCTTCAAGCGCAGGTTAAACTTTAACTGTTTTGTGGCAGAAATGAGTCGACTCAAATCTGGGGCTGGGAGATGTGTCACTGTTCTAGACACCATAGAGACAGTGATTTCTAATGTGAAAGCTGCTGTAGCTCACCGCAGCTTATTGGGTCAAGCAGAGTGGTTCTTCTTGCTCACTGTGAATTGGTTGATTCAAACCTTGAACCTCAAATATTAAGTTGGATGCTGCTTTAACAAGTGTAGGCCTTATTCATGTCTGCCCAGATGAGTCTGATGTATTTCTCTTTATAGGTCACAGACTGGAGCAACGTTGGGAGACACCAATCACGTGAATAAACAACATCCATGCCATTGGATAGAGTTGCACTGGCTTATTGGCTTTGAATTTTCAAAATGCAGAAAGCAACATACTACGATAACTCTGGACTCTTTGGAGGCTACACATACCCCAAACCTGACTCTTACAACTATGGCCCCGCTCATCAGTCCTACCCTGCTTCTAACATCGAGAGTGACTACCAGGGCTCAGTGTGTCCCATCCAGACCTCCACTGTCCGGCCACCGACCCTCAAAGACAGTGACCTGAACGGAGACTGCATGCGGCAAAGCAGCAGTCAAAGCAACAGCAGCAGCCAAGCCACGAGCATTGGGGAGCAGCAGGCACCTCCACTGTCAGCATCCTCTCCCAGCTCCAACAGCTCTGCATCTCAGAAGAAGAAATCACCGTCCAGCAGCGCTTCTAATAGTTCCACACCGGCTCTCACAAAGCAGATCTTCCCCTGGATGAAGGAGACCCGGCAGAACGCAAAGCAGAAGAGCAACAACTGCACCACTGCAGGTAGAGATCATGATGGAGACGTGTGTGTGTGTGTGTGTGCACGGTGTGTGTAAGGAGGAGGAAGGGGGTGTACTTGGTCTTTATGTCCTTACAGTTTATGGTTGCGCTGGTAACGAAATGGCTAAGGTGGTGCTGTGGTTTCATTACAGGTGGCGAGGTGAGTGATGAGAAGAGCCCAGCCGGACCAGCCTCCAAGCGGGTCAGAACTGCTTACACCAGCGCACAACTTGTGGAGCTGGAGAAGGAGTTTCACTTTAACCGCTACCTTTGTCGCCCTCGGAGGGTGGAGATGGCAAATCTGTTGAATCTCACCGAGCGCCAAATAAAAATCTGGTTTCAAAACAGGAGGATGAAATACAAAAAGGACCAGAAGTCTAAAGGGCTCGCGCACTCGCCCCTGGGACACTCCCCGGATAGAAGCCCGCCACTGAGCGGCCCGAATCACGTTGGATACTCTGGCCAGCTCCAAAACGGCCTCAACTATGACGCGCCCTCGCCCCCATCCTTCGCCAAACCCCAGCAAAACATGTACGGCTTGGCGGCGTACACGGCACCCTTGGGTGGCTGCATCCCGCAACAGAAGAGGTACCCGGGCTCTGAGTACGAACACCACGGCATGCAGAGCAACGGCAGCTTTGCCAACGCCAATTTGCAAGGCAGCCCCGTTTACGTGGGTGGGAATTTTGTTGATTCCATGCCAGCCTCGGGCCCCATGTTCAACCTCGGCCATCTTCCCCACCCCTCATCCACCAGTGTGGACTACAGCTGTGCCGCTCAGATCCCAGGAAACCACCATCATGGACCCTGTGATCCCCATCCCACATACACAGACCTCACCTCTCACCAAGCGTCTCAGGGAAGGATTCAGGAAGCGCCTAAGCTCACGCATTTGTAATAAGTGGTTCCTGTGTGTGTATGCGTGCGTGTGTGTACGTATGTATGTGTGCCAAAATTATGTTGCGCTCTTTTTATTACCTCACTAGTCTAATAACTACACTCCAAGCGAGTCGTGTGTATTATTACAGTATTATTGATATTACTATTAATGCTATTGTGTAATTATTTTCTAAATAATACAGCTTTGTCCATTTCTCTTGAATATTTGGGGATGCGCAGAGGCTGATTAGCCTGGTTGTCAGTTGTTATTACCTTTTCTGTTTTTTCTTAAGTGCAATGCGCAATTTTTGACTGAATATTTCATGCCGTTACTTGAAGGTAAGTCTTGTAGGTCACGAAAGTAGAAGCTCATCTTTAGAGAAGAAGGACTTTTAGCTAAATTTTCGTCTGTTTGTCAGGATCTCATTCCTCCTCAAGGGCATCCTATTTATTTATTTTGGATTTTTTTTTTTTTTGCATAATCTTTCTTACTAGCATATAGCATATTTATTATTTAATAACTTTTGTATTGCACATTATTTATCGTTTCTATGCGAGTATTTATAAGTGTGGAGTTTTTTGTAAGATTGCACAGATCAGTGCACTTGGGAGTGTTGGTAAAACAGGGTTTGGAAAATGCTATGACTCGCAGTGTATTGTCGAAAGGGAAGCATTTCTAATTGTAAATCTGGAATAAATGGGACATTTTATAGTGTATAAACACCACTATATGTCCATGGTTAATCTTGTGTCAACCCTTAAACAAAACGTAGACTATCGAAGTATAAAATATTATACACACCAGCATGTCATTTTGTGTAGTCCATTGCTATTTTTTATTTGTCTTCCATTGTTATTCCGTTCAGTTGGATATCCATAAATTTATTAAACCCTATGATATTGAAATGTTATATTTTATTGTGTTTAACATTTTGTAAATAAAGTGCTCAAACTTGTATTTTTTATCGCATTTTGTTGATTTTGTACAACAAGAGGAGGGCCACCCCCCTGCAGCACTGCTCATTCACTCTTTCTGATTATTTTAATTCCTCATTCAGTTGCTGCTGCTTGCGACACTGTCAGGTAACAGCACCGTGGAGGCTTATTGACTTCACAGCTCTACTGTGCGGCCCAAACAGGGAGAGAGAGGAGAGAGACAATCAATAATTAGACACCAGGATATCTAAAACTCATCAGACGGCTCTATGCTTCCAGTGCAAAGTGTATTTCGGCTGTATAAAAGGCTCTGGGGATTATTGATGTTTTATTGGTATGAGGGAAGTGAGTCTATATGGGCCTATTGCATCTTCCATATGTCACTTATCATTTTTTAGACTCGGCCACATGATTACCTTCCCATCTGCTGGGACAAAAGAATAAGCTCCATTTTCCTACAGAGCAAAGTCTAATCACTGGCTGTCTAATTGATTGGTACACACTGAGTCTCATCTTCAAAATCATTTTTCATAAACTGGCGGAGTTGAAGCATAGAAATGTGTCCACGCGAGGGGTGAGGCAGAGCTGAGTGGCAACAATAAAAGCAGAAATAGGGGAGAAAAAAAAACATGCTTTGACATTGGAAATGATGCAACGATGAATGTGTGTGTGTGTGTATGTGTGTGTTTTTGTGTGTGTGAGTGAGTGAGAGAGAGAGCGAGAGGGAGCGCAGTTCATCCTTTATTGCTCCTAGAGAGCCATTTCAAAGCTCATTAATCAAAAACTCGTCGCTTTCAGACTCCTTGCTGATCCCTCCTCCTTGTGAACAAAGCATTTGCATTCCAAATCCAAGTAACACATTTCAAACAGAGCAGCCCAATCTTTTAGGTTGGAGTTACAAAAAAACCCCTAATGTGTTCACAATCTCTAAGATGATGCATCCTCTGATTTCAGAGGCAAACTCACAGAAATTATCAGCAAATACGCGCAGGTCCGACAATCACATGGTCCAAAAAAAAAGTTTAGTGCGTAACTGAATTTGACTCAGCAGGCAAGTGGGCCTATTAGCCTGAGTCCTACAGTAACATAGCCCAGATTTTAAGCCTTTTAGCTTGATTTAATCCTATTTCATTCATGGATTTTGGCTGTGAGCTACTACAATAGGCTACAAATCACCTCAGTATCCAGGGGATGGCGGCCATTTTAACCCTGGGTGAGCTTCTTCTTTCATCTCCCCCACTGCAGCTTTCTGCACCACACAAGCCTTTTATTGAGCCATTATGCAGTTTGACTGGTTTTCATTACACAAAATTTGGAAATCCCCCCCCCCCCCAAAAAAAGGGGGAAAAAGATCAGGGTGAATATTAATAAAATAATTTCATGCAGCCTAATATCGATTTAAACAGAAATGCACAGGATACAGGTATTTCACCTAGAATAAAATGAGACGCTGTAAATTTGGTTTTGGAATATGCAAAACTGATTTGTAAATGCTGATATTTTCTTTTGGAAATACAAACTCGTATGCCTGAGCGAAGTGGAGCAAATAGAGCTTCAGATTGTATCCTTGTCATGACGCCGCTGACTTTGTAATTGGACATGGGTGTAGCTGAGATCAAATTCAACAATCTGGCGTGCAAACAGGAAGTTTCACCCCAATTGGAAATAGGAGCAGCATAGTTCCTCTTATTCGAGCTGTTCTGAGGGAAAAAGAAAGAAAGAAAGAAATAAAGAAACGCCTATTTAAGAAGTGTATGGTTAGGAAATATTATAGCCTCTGTGAACATGTTATTTTACCTTTTTTGTTGCTATTAAAAACTTAAAATTTTTTCATGTAAACAAGAAAAAATAAATATATGCACTTGCTATGCTTAAATTGTGCATCCACTAAACTGCATTAACAGCCCTGAGTGAAGACACTTGAACCAAAAGGAGCTTTGTTGATGCAGACTGTGCAGCTGAGAGCTTATTTTGTGTTCCTGATTGGATAAAAGCAGAGCAGGCCACGCCTGCTCAGTGGAGGCTAATATTTACATATGGGGTGTAGTGTAGCCCTACTGTAGGCTAACTATTAATGAGGACAAGAGGTGCTAACAGCCATCTACTCAGGACATCCTAACTGGGGAGAACCGTTTTTTTTAATGTAAACTTTTTGATATTTTTGTTGTAGGCTAATTTCTGTTGTTGTCTCAGATGATGGACAGAGAGCTCACAGCAGAGCTGCTGGACCACCGGGAGAGAGGCAGCCCCTCATTCAAAGTGTCTGAGGGGAAATAAAAGGGGACAGTCATGGCTGTTTTCCATATTTATTTATGGTTTTGGGTGCAGAAGAAATGGGCTATCTGTTTCTTCTGCAACAACCCGAGTCAATTATTTAATCAGCCTCCAGAGGAAAGTTGGTGTGCGCGTCGGCTTTGGCGGAACATATCGCGATGATTCCGCTGTGCAAGTGAGCAGCATTCATCTCCATCCCAAGAGGGCTTTTATTTTTTTTATTTTTTTTTTACACACGCGCTGGCTCGAGAGACAAGAGGGAGCACGAGTTGTGAAAACGTTGCAGAAGAAATTAAGACGAGTCAGAAAATGCCTCGTTTTAACCTGCTTTGACTCGTTATTTAGCGCGTCTTGGCACCAAATGAAGGCAATGTGGATTATCATCGCATCAGGACTGAATTTTACGACAAAGCAGTTAACGGAAGTGAACAGGGAGAGGATTTTCATCTTGACCAAAATTAGAGGGACTGACCCGCAGTCTTCAGCTGGTTTTTACAGCTGCAGAGTGGCGACAGACAAAGGGGGCCTGGAGGTCTGCGTTGGTTTTATCACAGCGTCTCTCAGCTGTTTATTTCCTGTAATGGAGGAATACAGTTTGTGTTTAGTTGGTGACGTTTACTCTGTTTTTCAAACATGATGAAGCTGCTCTTGCTGTAATGATTCAAGGAAACTCCCTTAAGTGCGGAATGTGTCATTGTTGTTGACTTGTGACTTCAATGTTTGCAAAAATCAAATCCAATTAGATCGACTAATGCACAGCAAATAGACTAAATGCTTTTATTGCAGAATTCCGTTTCAGGGAGATTTGCTTTTAAGTCATATGTACAGAGAAAGGTGGGAATGTCCTCAGAGATACAAGCAAATCACTAGATTACGTCACTGTGAACATGTGTAAGTTTATTTTTATTTGCTTCTATAACATTTTTGTGTTTATTTCTATTATAGTTTTTCTTTTGCTCATTTCCATTTAAAATTTAAAATGGGATTAGCAGCCAGTTATTGCACCATTAGGCTATGTGATGTAACATTTGCCAAATTAAATTGCTTTGCTAAATTTCTGATGTATATTTATAAAAGATGTTTTGACATATATTAAAACATTTTTAATCAAATAAAGGACTTCATTTGCATTGAAATGGTGTGTTTTTTCACATGGTGGGTCAGCTCACCATTTTTCTCATCCAAACAAGAAAGCAAAAAGCTGTTTGTATTCATTTAGAAGAAGCTGTAACATGATAATTTTCTACAAAGCTTTTAATAAATGTTTCACATCCTAATTTTTGTTTCGTGCATTAAAATGACAGTGTATCTCATCTTTCCTCATAGTCTTTGCTCTCATCTGTGTTGATGTTCAGCAATTATTGGGTGTCAGACACAAGGAGAAGGGGAAGCTGATCTGTGTCACACTCGGGGTCCATCTGTAAATACTGACAGAGGATGTGAATGTTAGAGGACACCTTTGTCACAAGTCCCTCCCGTTCTCTGGCCTCTGCTGTCAGGTGAATGAGCAGAGGAGGCGGACACTCTGCTCATGGTGGGTGCATCTGTGTTGTCTGCCATCCCATAAAAAGTCTTCACTGCATATCTGCATAAGAGAAAGAGACAGAAGAACCACTGCAGGGTTATATCACATCCGTGTGAGTACTCATTACTTGCTTACAAGTTGCAGAGGTTTACATCTGTGCCTCTGTTCGTGTATCATTAAAGAGGTCCAAAAAATGTCAACACACACACTGACTAAAGAAAAAAAACATCATTAAAAGGCCACAATTCACCGGGCGAAGAGCACTGAATGCATCATTTTGGGAACAAATTACTAATGTTGGGTTTCTCCTCATTTTGCACAAACCTCAGAAAGGATTGTTACTCGTGTCAGCTTCTGCTCTCCTGCAACTTGCCCGTGCAGCTCACAGAAAAGAGTTTCCCAGTGAAGTGTAGGTGGCCCTTTGTCTCGCACACAGTATGCCACAACAGCAGGGCTATGGGTTAGCGTTTCCATAAGCACATGCAAAACGTTGGGAGGAACCATGACGAAAGATGAATCTAGAATCTGTTCCTCCTGCTTTAATACACTGAGCTGATTCACAAAACCCCCTTTATCTGTGAGAAACCTGCAACCAAACGGCAAAGAGTAACTGTAGCTGAAGAACCTCCCACCATTGATCATGCATGTTGGCGCACAAACTGATGTGCGTGGATTTATGGCAGCTCTTATGTGTTAGTGATATTGATATAATTGTAACTATAATAAATGACTCGCTCCTCTGGGTATGATTTAGAGGGCTTGGCCAAAAGGCTCCTCTCCTCCTTCCTCATGTGAAAGATAGCTCAGTGATGTGAGGAAACCTGAAGTAACTCATACATTACCCAAGCCTTGACTACAATGCTCTGCTAGTCTATATCAAAAAGTATTAGTGCCTTTACCCTTTTCTGATGCTCATATAGATTTCTTTCACGGCGTTTTCTGTATGAAATTATGAGTGAATAAATTGCATCTTCATTTATCTTCGAAAAACCCTTCTGTGCTGACTGCGATACTCAGCTCTCAGCGCTTTACATAATTATATTAGTCTTCTGCTACGCCACGAAATTGATTGCCCAGGAAAATGAACCTGGCTTTGCTATAAATTACACCTATGGATCATAAGAAATGTGTTATTTTGTTTAAAATAGTACCTAATATAATTAGAGCTCTAATTCATGGCAAGCTACAAGTGTGCCTATTACAGTAACAGGGTTTGGAATTTAATCTGTCTGCTGGATAAAGAATGATCCTGTGTGGTTTTCATTTGTAATCGCAGACACATTATTTCAGTAAAATAGTCTGTGACTTTTAGATATGGGAGATGGATTGTTGAATGAATAACTATATTCATAAGTTTCTGTATTAAAGTTAACAATTTATCCATGGAGGGAAGTTTCAGCAATGATGCCACAGGCTGCCCTGTGTAACTTTTCCTGCACTGTGGACAGCAGCAGGAAAACTGGATCCGGCTTCAGTGGAGGTCTCTGCTGAGGATGGAAGGTAGATCTCTATCAGTCTGACAACCACAGTGATTTACTGTGGATGGAAAGAATGTCTTGTTATTGGAAACTTCACTGGAGAGAAAAAGGAGCAAAGTGTGCCATTAAAATCAATAAAAATGCACATGAATCCATTTTTCTTTGTCCATAAAAATCTAATAAAAAGACCAAAAACCAACAATGCACAAGTTCCTCTTTAAAAACATAAGCTCCTACTGAAAACATGACCATAACAAATATACAAATTCATATACAAATTGCTATAATATTTTTTATAAAAGGCTAAATTGTGTACCTTTTAAGTATTATTTTTACTGACAACTTTCAAAAAGTGCATACAACACATAAACAACACCCAAAACTCACTCTCACACACATACACACTCGTCCAGGAAGAGGGACACAAGTAAAATTCAACTTGACCAGCTCATCTGAAGTTCATCATGACTAAATATCAATATCAAGGACACACAAACAGTAGCAAATATATCATCCAAGGAAAAAAAAAATCTATCAATAGAAGTAGAGTCACACTGAGTCTAAGTGTTGCACCAAAAGCTAAATAATGTACTAAATGTGCTCAAGGCACCGTAGGTTTTAACAAATGTTACTCAAACAAGAGTAAACAGTGCATTTGTTGGGAACTATTTTCACTGGCGGATTAACACACATTTGGTTCTCTATCAAGTTTTTGCAGCAGCAGCAAGATTTATGTGGAATGACTCAAAATAAACTACAATGTCCATGAGGAATATGTCACTCAGTATAACAGTGTGGCTCACAGATTAGTTTTTTAATAGGTTTTGGATAACAGTGGAGATGGATTATACAGAGGAATAATATCAGGCACAAAAGCAGTGTATGTTAGTGGATTTAATTAGTTGTTGGTTTTGGTGTTTTCGTGGGAATTGTTGACAGTAAACATCATACACTAAGTCAATATACTTATCCTTCAACTGTCAGATCAAAAAGATCAGTTTGACATTGTATTGGGTCACTTGATGATTCTAAATATTATGTACATTATTCAGGGTGATAGAATATATACAGTATCTAATTTATTTTTTGGCTTTTGGCCTTTCCAGCAGGTTTGATTTACATGTTACAAATTTAGATGAAGTTTGACACCTTTTGCACAGTTACAACTTGTGTTTCATTTTGTCAAACTGTTCAGTCTACCTTAAGTCTACCTTCTGAGTTTCATGTTTCAAGTAGACAGTTGAGCAGTGGATAGAGAAGGTAGAGTTTAAAGTGTACATTCTGGTCAGAATTCAGTAGATTGCTGGTGTATTCAGCCTCAGTCTTCAAATTTTATGTATGTATTGTTTGTTTTTATAAGGTTCAAGCAAAGACTCCATTTACTGTCCCAGGCTTAAGTGACTTAGAGCATTCTTTTGGTAATTTAATAATTATGTCAGTATGAAAAAAACAGGGACGTTTTATCTTTGTGATAACCCACTGCCTTTATTCATGATGTTAATTTTAAGTGTGCCAAGCCACAATGTAAAACTTAACATTTTAAACGACCCAAATGCAAAAACACAAATCCTTCCCTCTATTGTTCTCCTTACCTGCACACCTCTGCATAACAATCTAAAATCCAAGAGCACAGTGTCAGCGTGCGGGGTTAAGTAATTCTGCACCACTGAGAAAGACATTTGATTTCATTTGTAGTGTGTCTTGCAGCGGGCGGAGGTGAGCCCACCTTTGGCTGCGGGAGGAGTGAAGCGGCACACATATCTAGTGTTGGGAGACACAAAATTGACAATGCATTTATCTTTGAATAATGTAAATGTCCTGAGAATACGGTGGCAGTGGTCCTGGTGTGTCCGCTGAGGGCGCGGGGCTGTCAGACACTGAGCTCTCTGGCCCTGCTGCAGCATAATGTGGCCTGCGGCTCCCCTGGAGCATCCCGCTGCTCTGCTCCGCTCTGCCTCAGGCCCACATTTCTGCCTCGGCACACTGCACTAGCTCCCCTCTTAATTTACACTGTGGTGGGAGAGGGAGTTAATGCAGAGGAGCCTGCCAAGAAGAATCTTGTCTGCTCTCCCTCTTTACAGGTGAGGTAGTTTGGAGCACGATATATGGAACAGAGTGCGGAGGGTGATGGTATTTTTCCAGCACATCTTTTCTGCTCATTTGATCTGCAAAATATTTGTTTATTCAATTTCATTAAACATAAAATGCAATCTATGTAACGAGAGCGTAGATTTCCAGTATTTGAATAGCTCCTATTATTTTAACCAGTCTGCTTAACTCAAATGGTTCCATGGATGCCATGAGTTATTGTGCCCAAGAAATGTGCAGCAAAACATGTATTGTTTAAATGGATGGTTCCTGGCAGGCTGACAGTGCTGTTCAGTGAGGCAAAGTGCCAGTAAATTGTTTGTCTTCTGCAGGGCTGCCCTATAATTCTTCTGGGAATAAATGGCATTGTGTTTGCCAAAGAGAATAATGATAGATGGGATGAAATCAAACTAGAGGATTTTTGGGATGCACTCTGACCACCGGGCATAATCTGAATACATTTGTGTCCCCAGGAACGGTACTGGTAATTGTTTGTGCTTCTTACTTCCCTACCTGTCTGTCCTAGATAGAATAAATGATTCTATAAAGATAATTTAGAATTTTGGTGCTTAGAAGTTCAGTTTTAATTTGTCTAATGTCTGCACTGAATAACTAAACCTATACTTGCATTGGCAGCTGTGTATCTGCTGTGACTGTTTTCCTAAATGATGTGGGTTGTTCGGTATAAAGCAATGGCTCCTAATGTCTCTGGTTCTGAGGCATAATTGTAAATGTGCAATCTGCCTGTTCAAGTGTCCTGTTGGCCCAACAACAGGCGCACGTCCCCATCTGTTCTCTCTCCGGAGTGCCCAGACAATGCATTTCCCCTGCCAGACCTTCCCATTTGCTGGAGCAGAGGTTTCCCAGCCATTTCTAAGGTTACAGGCAGGGTAAATGCCTCCACCATGTGCTCACAGTTCTCTGATCGGAACTAGTTGGTCCTTACTTGCAGATAGAGCTTTTAATGCTGAGTAATATTTAAATGTGCTTTCTTAGCTTTCGGGCCCATTTTGTTGCTGTTGCTGCAGTTCCACAGAATGCAAGCAGCAGAAGATGAGCATGGCTGTCAGTGGAGTGTGATTTGTTGCAAGCCCAGCCTTGCCAACTGTGAGGCACTGAGGTGTGACCACAGAGATGCCTAACATCTCCAGTTGCCTCAGGGCCAGCCAGTCAATTACACAATACTAGCCCGAACAATGGCATGTGCTCAATAATGGACCAAAGGCAAAAAAGGAAGCATGTCTCACAACAGTTCATACGAATGGCCACACCACTATAAAATATAGTTGGTC
>JAPZDX010000005.1:11841582-11853735 GCA_029783625.1 Naso annulatus | reverse complement strand
ATCCTGCTACTCAAATATCTGATGACCTGATTACAGAAAATATTTCTCTTGATCTGCTGTTTGAAGCACTTCTTCATTTCTCAGTAACTTTCTGTGAATTAAGCAAGCATGAACAACTCCTTCATTATCATGTTCGCATTAAGTCAGCACTGACACACAATGTGTGAAAACAAACAAACAAATACATCACCTGCTTAATGCATACTGACAAATATCAGGGTTTGTTTAATAAAATGAACTAAAATGAGTGTAAGTCTCTGAGAACCCAACATTTTTGTGACTAGAGCAGCAAAGGCTGGTTAATCAATCAGTCAGTTACAAGAATATTAATTGCAAATTATTCTAATAATCAACTAATTGCTGTTAGTCATTTTTCAAAAGTGTCAAACACTTGCTAAATGCAGCTTCTTAAATAAAAGAATTTGCAGCTTTTCTTGTCATTAACAAAGACTCTTTGAGTTTAGACTGTTGGCTGGACAAAAGAAACAATTTGAAGATGTCACTTTGTTCCTGTAAAATTGTGATAAGCTTTGTTTTTAAAAAAAAACAAAAACATTTTTTGACTAAATGAATGATCAATAAATCATGTAAACAATCATCAGATTAATCAATGATGATATAATTGACGGTTGCTTGGACCTGGGTACATGATTACACTCACAAGATTTCACAAGTCTGCAACGAGCCACTATTAAAACTTCCAGCAAGACAAATACGTTGAAATACAGGTAACACCTCCACACAGAGCCCAATCCTGTTTGCTGACACAGTGAGCCTACACCTGTCACGCAGAATAGATGTTCCGCCCAGTAGGAAAGCAATTTTGCAATGCATCACTTTAAGTGAGTGGACCTCTGTGCCGCAACCAGTGTCTCTTAACCTTTCCTTAATTTGTCTTGCCTTGTTATGAGCTCTCAGGAACAACTATGTCCTTTCACTGCAGAGCTGTGAGCATTCGGCTTGCAGAGAGCTGGACCACATCAGATCGATGTGAGAGGATGAAAATGTGAGTCGAAGGCGCTGGTGGAGCCAGATTTTGTTGTGCTGCTCCCTGCCAGGGTCCACGCAGCTGTTTCCTCTCTCTTTTGGTCTTTGAAGACGCACAAAAATACTGCATAGCAACATGAATCTGACACTCTGGCCTGTGCACTGCTTCCTGTTGTCAGAGCGCCATCATTAGTGCGCTCAAATGAGAGGTTAATAAAAAATAAGTTACTGCAACTTTCACTGCAGGGCTTGATTTACTGCCACCACCTTTCCTCAGCACACAAACATCAAACACTTCATTTCAACAGAGAGCTGATAAGGAAATGTTATCTCAGTGCGAAGGAGGGGGTGACCTCCCCTCAGGCTCTTGGAAGAGGTTGCATGAAAATATTTGCAGCATCGCCGTCCACTGAGAGCCAAGTATAACAACAAATAGCTCATTTGTAGGAGGTGAAAAAATGCATGTGGAGAGTTTAATCGTAGTGCTGAGAGCAGAATCCCACAACATGGTTTGGTTTCATCTCAGTAATGTATGAAAAAAGAGTGCTCGCTCTCTCAGGAGTGCAGGACATCATCACTCTTGTTCAACAACCTGACACATATTTTTGCAGGATTGTCGCCACAAGAAGGAAGTAGTAAACCCGAGAGGCTCCCATTGCAGGAAACCTCCTTTCATTGTGGATAAAGTCACCTTGAAAACATGGTGGTCCTCGCTGGACCCTACACAGAGCTTATAAGAGTATATGAACAATACCTAGTGGGATATTTTGTTAGCTGTGCAATTTATAGTTTATATAACATAAGTTGATCTCAGAGTTTCTTTCCAGTCTGGAGCGGTTTCAAGCAACATGTTTCAGATTGGCAAGTTTAATTTTTAGGACTTGTTTATGTTGTGTTTATTCCCTCTCATTCCCTGGACACTTTGGTAACTCCAACCCTTCATTAAGCCTTATTACGCACACCACTCACTCCACATCTGGCTTGGGGCTCCCAGAATGGCTCATTTGCTGTGCTTTTTATTGCAGTCATATAGCTGGAGTTGTAAATGACTGTGTGGCTGAGTATTGTCTTCTGTTGTGGAGAGCGCGTCGTATTCTCACCAGCGTCGTGGAGCGTTAATGTCACAGTTGCGCATCCCATGCAATCCGCTCAGCAAGGATTTTGGTTAAACCAAACAGCAGTGTCATGTTTGAATTATAGCTATAGAAAAAAAGCCATTTGCAGCAACAGTATTTGGACTTTAGTGGGAGTGGGTTGTTCAATTTAGCCCCTGGCCTGTGATTGGATGAATGTCAGGTGAGTAAGTGGCACGTAGCAGAGAGATTGGCAGCTCTATAACTCCCTTAGACAGGTTTGTCATCTGTGTCAATGACCCACTAGGGAGCCGGCCCTAATATCAAACCCAGTGCTGATGGATGACCACAGTTCCAGCTGTTGAGCCACTGTCACAAACAGGTTCCTCCATAGCCTGTCACTCTGTGTGTGTGTGCGTGCGCATGTGCATGTGTGTGCTGTAACTTGGATGTAAAGTCATGGTCAACCTTGATTTTCTCAGTCCATGATCACGAGAGCAGCTGCTGTCATCATTAACTCGCAGGGTCAAATCTGTGACAATTTCGTTTTCTCGCTTTTCTGTTGCTTTGAAAGGAACGCCGACATCAAATATTCAGTTTTAGAAACATTCATGCCGCATTTTCATTCTGTTCCTTTTCTTGTGTCGACTGTTTTCTTTTAAATAGTGAAATAAACTTGTTAAGAATTGTTCACACAGCAGTTCCACAACGACTTCCTGTTGTTTTCATGCACGTCCAAGAGGCAAAGATAAGAAATCACAGCAGAAAATGATGCATCTAAATAAATATATTTCTTATTTATGTTATTTAACTAATTCTGGTGAGATCCATATTTCAGTCCTAAATGTAAATTTTGGACAGAGGGGAAGAGAAAACCATACATTTTGCATAGGACTTTCAAATTCTTTTGTGGTTTAATTAAGCATTCTGCAGAAGAACAGAAGAACATTTCTTATTTAAAAATTTTTAGATTAGAGATTCTTTTTAAATCCCATTCATTCTTTAGTTGGAGAAAGTAACAGCATGTTTTAATTCATATTTAAAGTCCAAATTCAGTGTATATTTCCAAAAAAATGTCACAAATATCACATGAACCCCTCTCAGAGGGCTGTTTGAATCAACGCTGAAGGTGAGAGAGATTAATAGGCTATTGAGAAAACATCATGAAGGTGTTACAAACCACATGTCAACTGCTTCACACTGGCACCTCTCCCTACAGTGCGCTCTCATTGTTTCATTGTTCTGCCTCGCTTCTTTCAGCAAATGCGGTTCATAGTGGCTCAAGTGTAAACTACAGTACATCGCAGGAAGGAAGAGGGACCTGCTGGTGGTGGGGGTTGGGAGCCGGATCCCAGACCATAAAACCTGGCAGCCGCCCTCCTGCATTGTTCACCGCCACCGTTACAGCCCCAGCTTCGCTGTTTTCTCCCTGTGCTCTGTGTATCCTGTCCTTTTTAGAGGCAATAAATGTTGTTGTTCATCAGACAAACATGAAGCTCAGGCTGGCTGCTCATGTGCCTTTGTTCTTTCCATGAAGACTCTTGTAGGCAGGAAGGAGGTTGTGCTAATAAGCAAATAAATAATCTGGGTATAAAGCTTCAAACGGGCATCATAAGGGTCTAATCAGGGGCATATTGGGTTTCATGCAGAATGTATTACACTGTTTAGAGAGCGCAATAAATACATAAAGACAATTCCAGCCTTCAAGTGGATGTGAAGACATCCAAACCTCCTCTTACAGCACCACCTTGTGGCCAGACTGAGCTGCTTTCTCTACATCTGAAAGCATTGGCTGCTGCAGTGTCATATATCACCAGAGAGAGACAGTGATTTAAAATGGACATAAAACCACGCATATTTCACAACCTTTTCTTTGTCTTTGCTGAGATACATTACAGTGCATTCTAAACTAATAAAATGTATTTTTTTCAATTTAAAAAAAAAAAAAAAAAAACTTAAAAGAAAATATGATCACATAATGAATATCCTTGCACCCTCTGCAAAAAAACAATAACAACCCACTTTTTAAGCAAAGCTGCCACAAACCTTGTCCATTAACTTGTGTAAAAGCTGTTCACTTCACTCTCCATCATAAATGATTTCCCTTCTCTTATGCGTGCCATGAAACATTCAACATGATCGCAGCAGGAGCCTACAACTTTTGTGGAATGCAGATGCCTCTCTCTCAGTCTATTTATGTGATTTAGGGCTGTCAAGGAAGGCGAGCAGCAGGGCCCAGACGGGAGGCTGGACATGGCAATGAAGCTGAGGTCCTGCAGAAACTGCTCCCCCTGCTGGTCGGGCACAGGGGGCTCTGAAAACACTGCAGGACAACCAGAGGAGGGGATGTGATCTCTGAAAATCTCCGTGCTCTGTCTATGAGGCTTTATCCTATCACTATGATAATGTGGTATTGCTTAAACATTTTTTGTCAAGTCTTGGAAAGAAAAAACAAAAAAGTGGATTTAGAAACACTTGTGTGTTCTCTGTTCCTCTCTGTGGATGGAGTATTTAGATCCATTACTTAAATAAAAGAAAGAAAAGTACTTCCTAAAAATAGTCCTCTGTAAGTAAAATTCATGCCTTCAAACCCCTACTAAAGTAGAAGTATGAGAGTATCATCAGTAAAATGTACTTAAAGTATTAAAAGTAAAAGTTCTCATGCTGCAGTAAAATGTTTCCTATCAGTGTTTTACTGTTATATCTTACATGTACTTTGCGTTCAGTGCTGTTGATGTTTAAGATTGAGATAATCACAATGAGTGTGGTTTAAACTCTTTGTACTCTTTGTAAGTGTTTGCACTTGTCTTTATAAATTCATAAAATTAGCCTGTTTTCATCTTTGTGATGACACACTTTGCAGCCAATCCAAGAGAGTTTTTAACCGGTTTATTTAGTTAAAGAGTTCAAAAATTCCAAAATCTGGAGATACGATTTTTACTGAGAAAGGGCATGAAAAATTGTAACCTGAAAAAATACCCAAAGTTTTCATACAAATGCAGTGGAGTAATAGGTAGAATGTTTGCCTCTGAGATGTAGAGGTGTGGAAGTGGGAAGTCACGTAAAATGGAAACACTCAAGTAAAATGAAAGTACCTCGAATTTGTACTTGAGCAAAGTCCTTGAGTAAATGCTCTTAGTTGCATTCCACCACTGGTTCCTCTGATAACCACCACCACCTTTCGGTCCCTCTGCTTGTCCGTCTCTTCTTGGCAGGAGCAGACCTGTAAAGCCTGGGCAGAGAGCACCTCCATAGAGAGCTGAGACACGGGAACATTTCTTTCTGAAAACCGCCAGGCACTCCACACTAAATGCAGCCTTTCTCTGAGATCAGAAGGACTGATGAAGCCTGTCATAATCATTTCTATGCTACATTAACAGAGGCAACACTGTAGTTTGCCTTGGCGTGGGCAAGTGTTGCTGCACAGCCTCAAGCATTTATAAGCTCCAACCTCCACTCCGGCTGGAGTGAAGGGTCGATGTCTGTCTGAGTTTAAGAGCTTTCACGTCAACAGCACTTTGAGCTGCAACACTGTTAGGATGTTTCTTTTTGAATCAAATTTGTTTTGTAATTTGGGGTGACTATATTTCGTGGATCAGATCAGAGAGCTCCTGGGAAACACCTCACAGTTTCCAAACACACCGTCTGTATTTTCAAAATCAATTTCTGTCTCACAGTCGGCCGCAGTGCCACTGAAGTCATCAGGGTCGCACACCTCCCTCCGTAGTCGTTTGCCAGCCGCTTCCAACTGAAAAATGGAGCTTTCTGGACTGGAGGGGTACATGAGCAGAGATAGCTTGACACCACCATTTGTTTGGCTCAGGTGAATACAGCCAGACAGCAACACAGTCCCCGCTCTGCAGCAGGGCTTGCACTATGGCCAGATCCTACCGGACACTCATTCCTCAAAGACGCTCAGAGAGCTCAGCTCAGATACTCTGCTACTGTACTCTGCTATATGTTACAAGACACAGCTGCTCTTTTATAGGGGTGGGACAAAATATCGATATGGCAATTCATCGTCGTCCTAACTCTTGAGATACGATTATTGTATTGCTGGCGCCAAATATGGATATTTTAATTTAAAAAAAACACGTTGCTGTAAACAGATTTCCCTGCCCATTGACTCACCAGCGTCACAACTTCAGGACTCCCCACGGAGTGCTTATGACATGAAAGTAGGATTGGTGAGTGTAAATTAATTGGCTGAGGAAGTAGTTGAGAGTGGGAATATGTAGGACAGCGGTGAAAAGAGTTTAAAGTCAAGAGATGTGCCAGCCACTTGCTAAGCTAAAGTCTCAACCCGCATCAGCTTTTATAATATAAATTTAAGTTGTATACTTTGTACTAAAAGTCAAGAGTTTAGCCAAGAGTATTCTGTAAGGAGCGACAGTAAGTTCATGAAACATTTCATGGACTGGAATCAAAACAAGTGATGGCAAATACTGCACATGTATCATGTGTCTGTTTTGGAGAGATTTTGCATAAAACGATAAGATTTTGCTTAATCCTCTGGGTGTTGCTGGGTGTTTCTTCATGTGTTGCTGCAGGCATCAGGAAATCTGGTGAGAGAGGAAATCTTCAGATGCTTAACTACATAAAAGAAGCACAACAAGAATTTAAAAACATTCCATTGCTAGTTGGAATTTCTACATTCAAAATCTTACGTATCACATTATATATTATCAGCAAAATATACCCGAGTAGCCAAAGTTTCACACCATTTTGCACCAGGATGATCCCAGTCATACAGCACAATGCATAATCATTTACTGTAAGACACATTTTATTGTTGTAGATGAATCTACATGATCTTTAACAAAGCATCACGTTTTATAAATTGATCCTTTTGTTTTTAAATTTATAATGTGCAAAGTAACTACAGCTGTCAAATAAGTGCAGTAGAACAATAAGTAAAAGTGTACCTCCGAGATTATCTTCACCATTGTGTCTTGTGTAGCTAAAAGGAACAAATGTCGAAAAGAAAACTGATTTCACAGTTTGAGGTCATCAATAAAGGAAAATATCTGCTATCACAGATCAAATGACATATGATGTTGTAATTTTTAGGTAATGCACCAAGATTAGTGCACCAGCAAACAGTCAAGTTTGTTATGTGTACGGACAGAATGATGTCTCTCTTCAGAGCCCATTGTGCACCACTTCATGATGCACACACTCACAATGATGCTGTGAGAATTGCGCCGAAGCGATCTCGGTGGTGGTGTGCCTGTGACATGTTTGTTGTTGCAGGAATCAATATTTTTTTTACACTGTTTTAAGAAATCTCATGTATGAATATATTTGTTGACTCAGTGCTTTTGAAAATAAAACTATTTTTGTTTACTTAAACGTGAGATTAAGTACCAAATGGTACCAGCCTCAGCAGTGAAGACATTGGTACATTTGCCTTTTTGAAAGACATTAAAGTAAAAATATATGCATGTAAATGTACTTATATTGTCATTGTTTTATGCAATATTTGTCTTTTAACTGAACCCTGCAATAGTCTGTAATAAAAAGTTATTAGCATTTTTTTTATTATTTATAATAAACAAAGAGCAGCTGAAAATGGAAATAGTCAATTACAAGAACTTCAGAATTTACTGCCAAATCTGTCTTATTATAAGGAAACACAAAACAACCCATAAAAAACATGCTTTAGCCCACCAGTACAGACTCTTTAAATGACACTGAGCTTTTCTTAGTAACATGTCACCAAACTCTTAAAGTTATTTTGTTGTTTAAAAGTCTGTGACAACTGAGATACGGAGTACACCTATGACTATCATGGAAAAAATAGCACAGTATCAAACATAATCAGTTGGTAATAACGTATAGCACACATTCACTGCTGTGTTCTTTATTGAGCGTGTCCTGTGCTGTCATTCAAAGAGTTTTGATCGTCACGCTGCTGTAATATTCATGGCTGCGTGTACGGGTCTGAACAGAAACGGCCCAGCACCTTGAGTATAATGAATTTGTATCTGAGACTGATCCAGTATTAGTCTGGGTTACTGCTCGGCCCTGCAGGAAATGAATTGCCCTTTATTTAACATTACAAATTACAGGTGACCCACAGTGAGGAGAGCTGTGAGTTTGAAAGGTGCGACAAATAGATTTAGAGGGGCAATGATTCCCTCTTAGATTCCTGTTGTGCAAATGCGAGAGATTAAATGACAGCGGATATTAGGAAATAATTTGTGATTCCCACTGTGATAAACGTAATGTGGTTAGGAGGCAATGAATATGTCTGTTTCCGTCACAATTAAATCAAATTAAGTATGAGATTGCATTACATTGATTTGTTGTGTTGCAAACTGTCACGTTGACGGCGCTTGCCGAAGGCAAATGAGGATATAAGGTTAGCACTGCTGCAGGGGTGGGCTTGTAGGAGTTTACAATGTGCTGGTGTGAGTACTTCAGGTTTGAACACTTTCATTAGATATCCTTGACCCTGTGGTAAGGATTAGATCCTCACTCTTCAGTCTGTATGGTCACGCTGTACAGTAAAACCCTGTTGTCAGCATAGCAGCTGAGTCATGCCGCGACCACTTTTAAATTTGCCCTCTTAGAGATTATTCAGCCCGAGTGGGTCACATGTTAAGATCACATTACCTCAGAGATAAATCCATCAGTCCCCTCGCAGACGAATCGAGGCAAATGTGTTCAAACCACGCTTTACACCATTTCGGGCTCCCTCTCCAACCAGCGACTTGGCTTGTGTTGAGTAATGAAGTGTTGGAGTTCAGTAATGAGACTGTTTACAGGGCGTGCTTGTTTCACATGAATCAAGCCCAGTGTGTGGTTAGATAAATACCAGCTTGGCCCTGCACGAAGCCAGTCAAACCTTCTCCTCTGCTCAGGAAATGGCAGCCAAATTCCTGTGGAATGAATGAAGAGGAAATCTGCGAGTGGCAGCCGACCACGAGATCGCTCTGAAAGGAGAGGGTGGAAAAGCTGCGGCCCTTCCTCTGGCGTGGACCCGGGCCAGGGCTCACTAGGTGAGACTGATGGAATAATAATACACATCCTGAGTGTTCTTTTCATTAGCAGCACGGTTTCATGTTTTTCATCATCCTGCTGAGAGAAATGGAGAGACCCTTATTTCTGAGCTGGACAAATTACCCTTTCCCCTCTGGGAGATGCAGCTGCATTCAATATCGCGTATGTGTGTCTCCACAGTGTGTGTGTGTGTTTCTGTGTCTGTGTGTTTGAGGAAGGGGTCGAGGCTGGATGCAGGGATTTCCTGTGGAAATATTAATTAACCACAACATGCACACAGGGCCGGCGATAAACGCTGGACCCTCTCGCTAAATATCCTCTTTTACAAGCAAGCAGGTAACTGGATTCATCTCATTTCCTGCGTGAGATTTAGACGCGAACCAAACTTCCATTAGAACACAAGGAGGATTAGTTTCAAGCCGTGACCTTAATATGTCAAATGTGTAAACCTATCAGTCCGGGCCGTTTGAACTGAAGTGACAGCATTACCATCTGTATTTAGAACACATTATTGGTGATTCATATAAGCTCTTAACCGACGCAATCCCCTCATTAACTCCACCTGCAAACACCTCATATCCCATGTGACCTATTTTCCCAATTACCAATGCCATTACTCTGCCTCTCCGCCCCACATCAGCCATCAGCAGACGTCCAGATTTGGGCAGATTTCATAGAAACTTCTCCGACTGCTACATTAGCGTACATTTTTCTGCACTCTTATTACAGAGCACAGAGAGGAAGAGTTACAGGACCCCTCAAATGAAACAGGCTTCAATGATAAATCTCTCGCACTAATGCACGCGCCTAAGAGTTTTTGACTGTAAATAAAGTCATGGGAGACATGCTGTACTTACATGGGGAAAGCCTTGAGGAAATGGCTCCCCCCTTCAAAGACCATATGGGTGTGTGTGTCTGCAGCCAATCAGGATGCAAGTTGAAAACGCCTTTTTTCTCTCCCACAGCCCTCACAAAGGCCTCATTGCTGTTTAAGCACTCTTGTGTGTGCAGTAATGGAACCCAATATTTCACAAATTATGACCTTACTGCACTTGACTTATGCTGATGAAAACAAGCACCTGTTTCATGTGTTGTTTACTTTAATCTCTCCCTAAAAAAAGGCTAAATGCCATCATCTTCTCTGCAATAAAAGATGAAAAGCAAACAGCTGTGCGAATATTCGTCAGATAACTGGGATGACAGTTCGTTCCAGGTCAATATATTGCTTTTCATCTCGATCATCAAAGCCTCATCCATCTCCCCGTGCAAACACCACTGACACCTTAATTGCCTTTGATAATACATTTATCCTGTCAAAAGGAGGTGATAATCAAATTGTTTCCACGGCAGCCATCGATATCTGCGCTAAATCAGTGTTCATCCACTGTTCAAAGAGATGTTACAGTGTGACTCCTCTGAGGATAATCAGGGCAGTTTACCTCAGGTTTTAGTGGTGCAATATGTGCACAAAACATCAGCTGCAGTTTCTAACAACAGAATACAGATTTGATGATTGAAAAGGAGCAGAGAGAGCAAGTCACTCAAAGCAAGTAACATACAGTAAATGTTCTATAGATGTTCTGCCAGTGTTTTCAACAGCTTTTAATGAGATTTGTGCATTGTAGCTTAAGGCTACAGCAGCTGATGATGGCTGAGTACACACACAAACACATGCAATAAAGAAAAAACCTGGCTATAGATCCCAAAGCTTTTTTCTTCCTAGCAAAGACGCATACTTTCTGGTTTCTGGTTGATACTCGCATCTGTCAATATATCTGCCTCACCCAAAATACACACATCTACAACCAGTGGTCATCTAAACATAAGTAGTACTCATTAAGATCATATTGTCTAGTTGTCTGTTTAATTTTGTTAAATTTCTGTTTTTTTTTAAACAGGGTTTTTTTCCCTTCATCATTCCAGGCAACAATATAACTGAAACTAAAGCCATAATGGCCAATCAGAAGCCTGAAAAAGCTGGTACAAACATTTTTGGATGCTAACTGCAGCTAGAGGTTTGACCAGTTTTCAACCAAAAGCTACAATAGTGAGGATTGTCATTGATTTGGATTATGACCTCCGTAGTGCATTGTGTCGTCACTCTTCCCTAAAATAGTGAAGGAGTGACTGTGCATTTAAGTGTAAACTTGTAAAAAGTCCTGTCAGCGGTGTTAGCACCAGCTCTGTATGGCCTTGTGCAAACAAAGGAGATAACAGTGCACAGTCTGGCATCAAACATACGTGATATAGAGCACAATCTGTCTTCACAGGACAAAAATACAACAAACTGAGTTTCTAAATATCTGCAACCTGGCCAGAGTTTTTAATGTCAGAGATATGGCAAAGTCTTTCTTCTGTACAAAACTAAATCTTAAGTTTTATAAAGTTAAAGCTTCAGTTCTCCAAGTTAGACAAATCAACTGCAATCTTTTAAATTATTTGTTTTTTTAGAACCGAATTCTTGCTTTATCTTACCCTCCCTCCTTTGCAACTCGCCAAGACAGCGCCGTGTGGACAAACAAAAGCAGGGAATTTTATACTATAAAGCACTCACTGCTCTTTGATTTGACTTTAACTTAAGTGACTGGAGCCTCATATTTACTTCAGGTACATTTTTGATTTTACACAAAACCAGAACTGTCAGTTTTGTCTCCTATCATTTAAGCACATTAAGAAAGGACCTCTTCACAGCCATACTGGCTGTTATAATGTAAATACTACAAATTTATTTATTTATTTAATATACCTCTAAAGAGGGTATATTTCCTTGAATTCATTTTTGTGATTATTTTTGCTCTTTCTTGTTGTGCATTCATATTAGCTGTAATTTGGCAAACACAACTACAGAGTAACTAAAATAAGGTAGAAGAAGTGAAAAGATATACATACACCATGTCTATCTCTAAATGACCACTTGTTTGTTTGTAGAGGTTACAGAGTAAAAAACTTAAACTGTGTGAGTTTCACGTTAAATTTCCTGGCACTTGAATTCAAAGCTCTATAGGTTGGCGATGTATTGGCTATTTAGATTAGCTCTCAGTGAAGTGGAAACCACCTTCACGCAGACCATCAAATGCTAATTGGATTG
>JAPZDX010000005.1:11778052-11788874 GCA_029783625.1 Naso annulatus | reverse complement strand
TTTTCAACTGAAGGAACGCAGTAACGTTATGTAACCTTAACCATCGGTATGTTTCTGCAACAATGTAGTGATGTAAGTTTCTTGTCTTGTTATGTTTTGCAGGACCGTGAAACTAAAGAACCCGAGCAGCTCAGAAAGCTGTTTATTGGAGGTCTGAGCTTTGAAACCACGGAGGAGAGTTTACGGGCCCATTTTGAACAATGGGGAAGTCTTACGGATTGTGTTGTACGTATTTTTATTGTGATTTGTGGCTAGTAAGCCTCAGATGACACTGACAGCAATTAGAATATTATTTAACTTAAGTATTTGCCAGTCAAAGTGCACTTACTACCATTGTTCATCATTTTGCTCTGTGAAGGTGATGAGAGACTCCAACAGCAAGCGTTCAAGAGGGTTCGGCTTCGTAACGTACTCCTCCGTACGGGAAGTTGATGAGGCTATGAAAGCAAGGCCGCATAAGGTAGATGGTCGAGTCGTTGAACCCAAGCGGGCTGTGTCCAGAGAGGTAAACAAATCCCAGACCAGAAGGCAGGCTCGACAAATATTTTTGTGTTTGGCTCGTGCTAATCGACAGTATCTGTTGCAGGACTCTAACAAACCAGGGGCCCATCTAACGGTGAAGAAGATTTTCGTTGGCGGTATCAAGGAGGACACGGAGGAGTACCACATCCGCGAGTATTTTGAGAAGTATGGAAAGATTGAATGCGTTGACATCATGGAGGAACGCTCCACTGGAAAGAAAAGAGGATTCTGCTTTGTGTCCTTTGATGATCATGACACCGTAGACAAAATTGTTGGTATGTGGTTGTTTAGTCTTATGCTAGTTTTGGAGTTAACTGAGCTGTAAGTAAACACCAAGTGATGGATTGAGTGTCTTGTTTTTTTCCCCTGTTTTTCTTACAGCCCAGAAATACCACATAATCAACTACCACAATTGTGAGGTCATGAAAGCTCTCTCAAAACAGGAAATGAGTGCTATGTCCAGTAACAGGGGTAAGCACACAATCAAATGTAGAAAAAGTAATACTTAGTGACCACCAGTATTTACACTGAATGCAGATGACAGTTTATTAGTCTCCCTAAACATCACTGAAATGGCATCTTTTTTCATGCCAGGGAGAAGTGGAGGATCTGGCAACTTCATGGGCAGAGGTGGTAATTACGGAGGTGGTGGCAACTTTGGCCGAGGTAAGCAGTGTTTGCAAACCAGCTGAACGTGTCTCTGGCTTTGACCACACTAATGCACGCACATTTTAAAGTGACATTTACATGTCCAAAGGGGTTGCCAGATTGAAGCATCGCACCCACACAAAAGTGAATCGGTTGTATCTTTTCTTTCTGACTTTCAAATATTGGTAAGCAAACAACTAGATGATCCTGCTGCGATGCAGAAATGTTGCCATAATTGAGAAGTGTTGACCAGCACATGTCAGCAACCTCAAGATGCGCCTTTGTTCCGTCTAACCCTCTAGGCAAGATTTTCATTTTCACAGTCACATGCTTTCATTTTTAAATGCAATTTTTGAAATCCTGCCATTGTATGAACATAGCCCACACTATGGAGTGGAATTAAAATGTCACTGCATCAGGAGGGTATGGACTCATCTGTGACAAGGCTGCATGTCTGAACAAATCAGTCACAGTTTTATTGCATAATATATTTTTAAAACTTTTTTAAGGTGGTTATGGTGGTGGACGAGGAGGCTATAATGATGACTTTGACAATGGTGAGCTATTGTGAAATTTCACTTTTAAGACAGCGCTCTACCACATTGTTGTTAGTAACTTGCATGACTGTGATAAGGATATAGTGTAAGTTTGCTTTGTTTTTCCTCTCCAAAAGGTCCAGGGGGAAATTATGGTGGAGGACCAGGTTATGGAGGAGGGCGAGGCGGCTATGGAGGTGGTGGTCCAGGCTATGGTAACCAAGGTGGCGGATTTGGTGGCAACTGTGATGGAGGTTACGGAGGTAATGACGGAGGTACAAGTCAATTTTACTACAGAATTTTCGTAGTTTCGTAGCACTACTTGTAATCCATTTAAAATTTGCATCATTAAATACGTAGAAGCAAGACTTACCATAATGTTAAAACTTGTGTCTTAAGGTTATGGAGGAGGTGGAAATTACAATGACTTTGGCAATTACGGTGGCCAGCAGTCCAACTACGGGCCTATGAAGGGAAACAACTATGGCAGAAACTCAGGTGGACCCTATGGTGGTGAGTTTTGCCCTCCAACTCGTCTCCATATTCAGTAATGTCACGTTCCCTTTTTCTTCTGAAGAGCTAACGTACTTTGCGGTGACCCGTCCTTCACGACAGGTGGCTACGGCTCTGGTGGCGGCAGCGGAGGTGGCTACGGCTCCCGGCGATATTAATTATTTCATGTTTTGGTAAGTTGCATTCAGTTTCACACCACCCTCGTAGCACAGTACAGAGTGAGCCCATAAAAGTGCAGAATAACTATTTGTTCTATCCTGTATCCATTCAACAGGCTTCAGTTCTTAGCAGGAGAGGCGAGGAGGTGAGCAAAGGAATTGTCAGGAAAGCTGCAGGTTACTTTGAGGCAGTCATCTGAAAGCATTAGAGGAACGCACAAGTCAGACTTAACTGCAGCTTAATCGGAGAAGTTTATGGAAGAAGGACTGTATACACAAGACATGAGGGCAGATGATACCCTTTCCTACTTGTGATAGCTGTTTCCCTACCAAGCAATTTTTTCCTTTTGTGGGTATGACGTGTGTATTGTGCCTATGGTATCAGGGTTAAAGAGTATAATGTTTTTTTTATTATTATTATTATTATATTAAGTCAGTTCTTAATCTTTGTTTCTTTTTTTATATGGGTTAGTTTTCTGCTGATCAATTAATATTTTGTCTTTTAACTTGGATTTTTGTCAAATATCACCGTTACATCAGGCCCGCAGATTAGCTAAAATTACTCAACTTTGTCTTACTGAAGTTATTATGATTGCTCAAGTGTCAAGTGTATTTTGATTTTGTATGTGAAGCACAGTATGTAAATCCTTCTTAGTACCAGTGTCAACAAATATAAGCAATTTGGATTAGAATTAAGGGAATCCCTCACTCTTGTTGTTTCAGAAAACCAGATTCTAGATTGTGCGAATATTTTGACTAGTAGAAAAAGACCAAATAAAGTTGTGTAGTGAAGTAACATGAAGTTCAGTGCGTCATTGGTTCAGAAAAAGATGAAAATGAGTTGCTAATAATCTTATGCCTGCCCATTGTGACTGTGAAGTTAAGCAAATCAGCTTGTCCAGAACTTTCCCCCTTTTTTTGGAGTGTATTAGTATGTATACTGTACTACATGTACCAGGGTTGATTTTATAAAAAGCAAGTTTTGGGTAGTCCTAGGGCAAGGGCCGGTACACCAACTATGCCAGTGTTGAGCGAGTAGGATTAAAACAGCCACAAGCTCCTGCAGTTGGGCCCTCAGCATCGCTAGTATGGAAGATTGCAGATGACTGTCAGACAGGACGTCTTCAGCCCCAGCACAGTGGACCAGGCAGCAGTTTGAGAGAGAAGGGAGAAGGCAGCATCGAGCACAACGCCCGTGGAGGAAGCTTGCAGTGTCGTTCCTGGTAGTGAGCAACTATCTCTCTTTCAAGGCTAGCTAAACCCTCCAGCAGCTGGTGCTAGCGAAGAAAGACTAGTTCCTGGACACATTGGAGATCCCGTTGAGTCAGACATACTGCAGTTTTACCCACAAATTTCTAGATTTCAGACATTAACGAGAAAAGGGAGTGAGTATTTCACAAAAGCTGACTTGAGAAGATGGAGCAGGTAAGAGTAACCACTTTGCTTGATTTGCAGATGTGGAAAGAGGAATTCTCTTCTTGCGGAAAATCTGTAAAGACCTGATAACATGGAAGGTTCTGGATGGGTAAGACTTTTTCAAAATATTATCCAAGGCTGCTCATATTGTTCTCTGACAGTGCACATGGTGACTATTCAAGGTGAAGGGTTCTTTTAAGGTGACCTGGGAAGGAGGACATCAAGTATTACTCTAGTGCGACCAGAGTTAACCTGTGACCTCAAGTACTCTGTTCAATTGTAAAATGTGTTTTGCTTCCAGGTTTAATGCCCTTGCTATCAGGGAGATAGCGTCGATAAAGTTTATAGTGATGAAACGCACATAGGTAAACAGTAAATTATCAGGCTCCCTAAGGAAAGAAAGTGTATTTACACTCAGCGGCCACAATCTTGAGTACACATGAAATCGTAATTGCAGTGCAATTTAAACAACAGCCCTGCTATATATTATTCTAAAAAGTTTACAGTGTTTCGTTGACTTTACCATAAAGGAATGCATTGAGTCATGTGTTGATTACCAAGGTAATATTTAAATGTGTTATATTCGAGGTGTTTTATATTTTTTTAATTAATTTTTTTGTTGTCCCTATTTGCATATTTAAAGGGACAACAGCATATCAGAGGCACCTCTGAATGTGAGGCAGTCTGGTCTAACAACACGAATAACTATTACCTCAATATTGAAACGAGCATCATGAGCCTTGGCAGAACAGTTGCATTTGATGGCATTAAACTAAAATGTATCTAAAGAAAGTCGTCGGAGTGTGCAGTGTATCATATCTCGCAGTGTAAGCTTGTTTGGAGATTACAGGGTTCGTGTCAGGCCACACAACCAGTCAATAGATAAGCAGAACAATAAACCTAACCTATGTGGCATGATGGTGTTAAATTTTTTTTTCCGTGGGGCTAGTAATCAACTTCATAAGTCTGTTTTAAATTAAAGTCCGTTTCTATGCAAAATAACAGCACTTCCCAGTATAACTATTAATAAACAGCTATTTGACATGGCAGGCAGTCACATGAACGCGTGTAAGACGCAGGCAAAGTATGTCAGCAGAGAGGAACTGCGATCACATGTTGAAACTAACCTACATTAGTTCGACAGAATGTTCACAAATAAAATGGTGTCCTTTCCAAGAAGTGTAAACATAGATTAAGTTTGCATGGTATGTGCTGACATTTGGTCTGATTTCAAAGTGAGTTTGGAGGTCTTGGGAAGTTTTGTGAGGTTTCCCTAAAAACAGGAATTTTCTGTTTCTGTACCTTGTAATTACAGCACTTTCACAGCACAAATAAACATTTTTTTTGCATCTATCTATATAGATAGATAGAATATATAGATATATAATAGATTGAGGTAGAGATGGCCATGTCAAATTTTGTAGAGTCAGGAAAAAGGAGCACTCCATGCAAAAAATAACTGTCTCCGGTGCTCGGCTAAAAACCACTTATATGAAACAGAAATTAAGGCCAGCACTCACTGTGTCCTTCAGGCTTTTTAATGAGTCAACCAGGCAGAGTACCATGAATGCGTTTCAACGTGAGTCTTCCTCAGCATTGTCAAATATTGTAGATACATGACCCATGTGATTACTGGCACCAGTTTCAGGTCTTATGCTCTTAACTCTTTGAAAGATCTATTCAGGCATTTGTAGGATTCTGTGCAGGCCAGGTCCCCTTTGTGGCAAAAGGGAAAAAATGCCCGATAAGATGGTAAGGATAACGTTTCAACAGAGGAATGCAAAGTGACAAACCCTATGACTCAATAAAGCTGTGCTTGCCAAAAGCGCATCAGTGTCTACTGTGATGGCTTAACGGTGTTATGTGTAAATGTAAATGTGTGACCTGTGCTCCTAAATAAAATGTTTTTTAACGAGACCTGGTTGTGTTCTTTCAAAAAAAAGCTCTCGGAAGCAGCATGTAAAATCATGCGTTTGTCTTGAACTGCACAATGCAACTGCTCCACGTCAGAAGGTTTTTGTTTAATTTACCTGATTGACAGTCAGACACTTGAGTCCGTTACCCTGTTAACCAGTTGAACTTGCCACACGCCCTTAGAGGTTTGCCATGAGAGCAGAAAATGGGCTTGGTGATCAAAGGTAGTATGTGTGTGTGGGTGTGTGCGCGTGTGTGACAAAGTGTGTGTAGGGCACATACTGATTGGGCAGGGCTTTACCTTTGAATATGCTTGCCTGCTGGACCATTGTGAAGTTCTCATGCATGGTACAGGCTGAGCATACTCTCCTGTGGCTTAACAATTGTCCTCTTTGTTGTGCAACATAATGAATGCGATGGGTGTAATTTCTCTTGTGACAGGAGTTTCACAGTATTAAAAGATTTAGGTTACTGTACAAACAAGCTTGCTCTAATAAAGAGGCAAGCTGGTTGTTAAAATAGTTTAATCCGGTAAATCTTTTGTTGCAGTACAATATTCCCTTTTCACTGCTTTCTAAGAGCCTTCAAGTCCAGAACCGACTTGAACATGTGGTGAGTTACATAATCATTCCTTAGACTATATATCCATCTGGCATCAATCTGTTGCAGGCTGTGGCTTAAACTACACCGCACCATATTCTGTATTCATGACAAAGCAGGCTGTCAGGCTGTATGAATACTTTATTGGAAAAGCACAGAATTCAAGATTTTATAAAAGAACCTGGGCAGCAAATCATAGACAGTTATAAAATATGAGTGACAATGATTGAATCAACCATTAGCGCACAGAAACAATATTTACAATATATATATACACATACAGTAACATGTTTTATCAATCTAAAAAGGAAGTAATGCTTGTATGTACAGTGTCGGTTAAAGAATCTGTGAAGTGTATCAGAGTACAAAAGACGTAAAATATCAAAAATATTACAACATTCAAGAGAAGTGCGCAAAAACTATATAATAGTTCTGCTGAGCTACTAATGCATTAAAGCTGAGCAACTACAAAGTTATTGCATAGTATTACTATGATAATGCAGTACCATACTAGACAGGGGACACAAGGTTGTCTTCGCGCTTGACGAAAGTCTTTTTGACGCGGGGAACGAGGAAGATGCTGCCGTTAGTTGACTGCTGGAGGGAGTAGTCGGACGGCGAGTAGGAGTTCCCCTTCTCGTCTCTCAACTTGCTGAAAACCTCCAGGTACAAGCTGTTGAGTTGCCGCTTCATTTCCTTGAGGTTTGCGCTGTTCTGGCTCTTCTCGCTCAGCAGACGCTCCTTCTCCTCCTTCAGTGAGTCCAACTCGCTCTCCAGACCCACTATGTTCTCCATCTTGCGCTTGCGGCAGTTCTGGGCAGCCACCTTGTTCTTGCCGCGCCGCCGTATGTCCCGGACCAGGGCCAGCTGGGCCTCGCTCAGTTGGTGCCTTGACATCAGCTCGTTGAAATCATCAACAGGCAGATTGATAATCATGTCCACAGTGAAAGGGATTTTGAGGGCCTTAGCCCGCTGTTCGTCTCTTGAGAGACGCACGTCAGAGCGTTTCTTCTGCTTGTCTTTGGTGAAGGGAGTGTTGTTGTGGCGGTTCTCCTCTGCCTGGTCCGTCTCGTGATGTTTGGGTTTGTTTTCCAGCTGCTGTTGCGGCTGCCCTTCTAGCACCGATACAGGAATTATTGACTGAAGATCATCAGGTTGAAAATTTATTGAGAACATCTCTGAGAAATCTGAATCTGCACTTCCAGGGTCTTGGTCCATCTCCTCCATCTCTGAATCGCTGTGAAGAAAGGACCCGTCTCCATACACAGACTTCGCAGGCGAGCTAGCATGTGGACTTGTGTTCAAAGAGATTCCTGAATCCGAGTCTGGCAATTCTGCCATCAGACTCGATTTGCCTCTGTCGAGCGCATCTCCAGGTGAGAGGCTGTAAAGTTCCACGGGTCTGTAGGGAGACTTGTTTGGAATATCTGACATGGCGTCACTTTCATTTCCATCAAGGCCATGTTGACCACCACTCTCCTCCAGAACAGGGTTGGAGTAAAACATGTCACAGAAACCTTCTGCAGCGAAGTCAGCATTTAACGGAGGAGCTTTGGCCTCCATCGGGCTGAGATTGTCAGGTGGTGCCATGCTGGGAACAGAGCCATCAAATGTATTCATAAACTCTGCAGTACAAACATTTACATCGTTTGTCTCCCCCTCTGCGAGATTCATCATGGAGTAAAAACTGTAGTTTGGATTCTGTACTTCAGGGCTGCTCTGAAGGGGATACGTTGTGTTCTCCAGTGTGTCCTCCATTTGCATGTTTAAGCAATGCTAGAAGGAAAGGACAAAGAACCATTAAAACATATAAAAGCAACACACTGCGGTACAAGTTCCAAAGTCTGCTTTGTTGTGTAAAATGTCAGCGTTTTATAACTTTAAATGCAAGAGGAGAGTTCATATAAAATGTAAATTTTTATTGCAGGTTTTGTGGAAATACAATATGTTTTCATATCCTACAGCAGCTTCCAAAACATGGTCTGAGACACATTATGGTGTCTAAAAAGGGGAAGAGAAAACTTTCCAACAGTCTCTACAAAAACTAGAAATTACTCTGCACACTTTCATACAAGGCCTGATCACATAAATCTGGGATGAACACAAAGTGAGTCTGCATCTGAGTAAACATAACGAGAGACATCTGATATCTTTCCTCAACAATAAGACTTCAGTTGTCCATGCAGTTGCTCCATTTGAGTGGAACTGCAGTGCTGGTAGAGCTGGGTGAGGAACCAGGTAGCCTTCTGTAATTTCCAAGAGTAGCTAGTTGTAGCTCAGAAACCCCCTAGTACTAATATCCTAGCATGCTGTTACTGAGAAGTGAGCCGATAGCATTATCTCTGAAAAGCAGCCTACAAGAGGCGAAACAGAATTTCTCATTCTTATCGGTTGCTAGCCAGAGCAACTCAGGCAACGCGGCTTGAAGTTAAGCTGTACACACTGTTAGGATTGTAGCACAATCCACTCTGACTCTAGTTTGAGGTCAAGGTAACAAGCTGCACACTGCTCCACCCATCAGCTAATGCAAATATGAGCTGCCTTAAAACAAAACTGATAAGGCCGCTACTGAAAAACTACTGTGCACAAATTCTCATGTTGCTGAACCCTCTCAGAACAAGATGTCCTCTCGTTTTGTGAGCTATGTAACATCTTAAACACGCACCTCCCTTATTCCCTAAAATGTTTCGACTATGAAACCCAATCGCAGTGGAAGTAGCTGGGTGCACCTGTCTCACATACACGGGTAGCTATTTTCATAGACCAAACAAAAAAGTTTTTGTCCCCTCATGCCGGGCTCCTGCCACTGACGCATTCTTTGGGTATTTGTTGTAACAAATACCAATGCAAATCACCAGACCAATGAGGCTGTAGAATCCATGTATTATACCTGCAGCTCTGGGAGGGACAAAAGCTCCATCCAGGCTTGCTCCAACTCAGGGGACATCCTCTGTGGTGGTGGTGGTGATAGTGGATCCGGTGAGAGGGTGGCCGGCAGCAAAGTAGGCTGCTCCGGGGACATCATCGGTGCTGAAACAGCAGATGTATCCAGGCAAACTGAGGTGTCCTGTCAGACAAGCACAATAATATGACAGTTGTAATACCATTTAAAGTTGTGCTAAAGGTTGCAGTTTTGAATGTCCCTCATGTGGTAAGACTTAAATGTCCTTACCTCGGTTTGCTCCACAGGAAACGTCTCTGCCAAAAGCTGCAAACATTCGTCAAATGACATGGCATCACTATTCTCTGTGAAGCTCACATTCTGCAAGAAAAGGTTAAAAATAGACTTTAACATTGACAACCTAGCACACTTAATGGCACACCATCATTTAAATACAGCCAGATTTAATGTTTATAGCTGGTAGGTCTCTGTAGAGTTGTTCTTTGAGCAGAATGCATCGATGCAAAACTGCAGACCCACCTGTGTTTTTGCGATTACATAGAATGAGGTGGTAACCGAGCTACGAAATAGCTGCAGCCTATCAAATGAGGTAGGAGTGGTCCATCTCTGACATGAGTAATGACTGCCACGTGCGTGTACCTGTGTGACCTCAAGAGGTGTGACAGCAGGCGGCAGTGGGGCGCTAGGCAGTGGGCGGGGTATGTACTCTCCCGTTTCCTCATCGAGCTGAAGCTGCGCCAGCAGGGCCTTCTCCTGCTCCCGGAGCAACTGCAGCCTCTTCTCCTCTTCCAGCTCCAGCTGCCTCTGCAGCTCATTTTCTTTCTGACGGTGGTTGTAGTCAAAGACCTCGCGCCTGGCACCGAGATCAATGTCCTGCTTCCACAATATGTCGATCAGGTTCATGTCCTGGAAAAGAGAGTGGCGGATTAGTTTGGAGAGTTGTGAGCCAAAGTCATGCCGTCCATGCAATGAGAATGTGAGCAGCGTTGTAGCAAAGAAGAGCGTCCCTGCTGGGAAGCATTGCCGCTGCACCCGCCACACCCTGTTCCTCTGTATCTGTTCACTGACAACAACACTGGCACTAATGTCAACAGGGAGCAGCCACATTAATAATTGATGTGCTTCTCTTTCCCCTGTCGCCACTACACACCAACCAAAGACGTGAATTATCACTTGATACTCTGTTGAAGGGAAGCGATCATCACCCATCAAGTTACACTGAGGTGTGAATTCATTTGCTGCAGTCAAACTTCATGAATAAGGAATGCCATTAAGTCAAGTTAATCCATAAAGTGACTTTATGATCAGTGTTGGGCAAGTTACTCTGAAACAGTAATAAATTACTTACAAATGATAACTCCTTCTAAAAGCAATGCATATACTTTACTGATTACTTTGTACCAAAAGTAATTAGTTACATTACTAGTTACTTTACTATAATACTTTTGCAACCCAACTGACTTCCTAAAAAAGTGACGCGTGACCTGCTTTGCCAGCCCCCAAAACTTAATCCACTTCATAATACTTTCATTAATATCTGAGGACAAATATTTTTGTCAGAGATCAGCCACTGCCAGCATGTAAATGGCCCTTTCTAGTAATGCAGTAACTAC
>JAPZDX010000005.1:11750171-11767905 GCA_029783625.1 Naso annulatus | reverse complement strand
GCTGTGAATTACTGAGTAGAATGAGGAGACTTCTCTCAGTGAAATGTTGTGTGTGTGTGTGTGTGTGTGTGTGTGTGTGTGTGTGTGTGTGTACTGGTTTTTGTTACCTACTTAGGACCTTTTCTGGCATAAACACTGACCTTGTGAGGACCAGTAGTCCTCATGGGGACCAAAGACCTGTCCTAATGCGCCATGAGTTGATTTCTGAGGTCCTGACTAAGTTTAGGGGTAAAGTTTGAATTTAGGTTAGGTTAAGGTTAAGGTTAAGGTTAGGCTAAAGTGGCATAGATTGGTTAGGGTAAGGGCCCAGCTTAGGATGTATAAATGAATGGAAGTCAATGTAAAGTCCTAACAAGAATATTTGCGCAAACTTGTGTGTGTGTGTGACACATATCATAATGTCAGCAAGGACTTTCCTTATTCCTCTTGCCTTGCTAAAATTGTCATGCCAAAACTAGTGTCAGTTCAGAGGGACTAAATTGAGAATGTGCCAGGTCACTGCTAGAGAAATAATCTTCACACTGGCTCTGATAGTATTTCATGTCGCGTCTCAACTTTCAACTTCAGTGTAATGTGCATGAGTTGACTTAACTTTGGCCAATATTTGTTTTTCCACAGGCAGGAGATTATGAAGTGGAACGGCTGGGGATACAGCGATTCAAGATTCCTCTTCAATAAGAAAGGCCAAGCAGAATTTACAGGCAAAAGGTACTGTATATTATCAACTACTGTAAGTGCTCTTACGTATAGTATTTATGCTCACCTGCTGATGAATTAGAGAAATCGGCCAGTGTTGGGTCTCATTTACAGCCTCAAATCTTTACTTAGCTCATCCGTCACGTCAAGCTTCAACATGCACACAACTGGGTGACTTGAAGCTGAAATTATGCATGGATCATTTTCACAGCCCATAATATGAATCTAGCTTTTGCAATCAGTTGTTGTCTCCATCCTACACTTGCAGCAATGTGGTGCTACTGCCACCTAGTGGTTGGCATTTAAACTGTTTATTGTCACTAGAGAAGGTCAGTGGTTGTGATTTTCAGCTTTCCTGGACTCTGTTGCTCATAAACAGAAACCACTTTCCAGTCGGTTAAAAAATGGACCATATTATGTTAGAGTAAACACAATTTTTTACCGACCGTTTGAGGAAAAATAGATTTAGTTTGGGTGTCCTTTGTCCTCACTCTTACTGAATATGGCTCCAGTGTGCAGCAGAGAGAAAGACTTTCCCTGTCTCTCATGACAAGAGGAGAGGATTAGATAAGCCTTGTTTTTGTACTCATGAAATGTCAAGTTCATTCATTTATATAGTGCTAAATCACAGCACAAGTTGTCTCAAGACACTTGGAAGGTACTTTATTGGTTACATATAGAGTGCACAGTGAAATGTATTCTCTTCATCTAACCCCCCTCTGAGGAGCAGTGGGCAGCCACAGCGTAGCGCCCGCGGAACAACCCCTGATCTTAGCCAGTACCTTGTCCAACCATACGGACAGGAGATAGACCTAACACATGTTTTGATGGTGGGGGGAAACCGGAACACCCGGAGGAAACCCCCAGAAACATGGGGAGAACATGCAAATTCCACATGGAAAAGTCCCGCCCCAGCTGGGAACCGAATCCATATACATATAGAGGCCTCACTCTGTAATTTACACAAACCCAAAAATTGACAGAAGTCTCCACATGAGCAAGCACTCGTTTAGATTGGTAGGAAAAAAAAAACTTTCTTTTAAGCCCTTGAGACGGCAGAAACCTTGAAACAGAACGGGACTCAGACGAAACCGGTTGGGTCGAGGGAGAGATAGAGAGAGAGACATGTGACTTTGGAAGAAGTAGCCTTGCTTTTCCGATTGTAAACTGGCACATTGTGCATGAGGGTATGTTTTGAGTAACAGGCTGAGCTGAACAGGATGTTGCACAGCGAATGGTTTCCTCCTGTGCAGGCAATCCCCACAAACCACTTTGCGCCCTCTCAACTGAAAAACTACCTGGGCGGCGTACAGTAACCGGGGCTGGGGCACAGTTGAATGAATGTCAGAGCGACTGCGTTCTCCTCCTCCACACTCACTGTGACAGAGGCTTTTTTATTAGAGTGTGTTTCATGGTCTCTTGGACAAAGGCACACCACAGTCCCCTGATGGGCTGGCCCAGGCTGTGCCAGCAGCTCAATTATGCAAGGGATGGCGAGGGCGATCTCAGGGACAGCACTGTCGCTGCTGCTCTGCTTGCCTAATAACCTCATTGGACTCAAACCTCACACTCTATTCTTATTAGACACAGGCCTGGTTTTCCAAATGAATAAGCCCAGTCAAGCATTTAGATGTTTTTTTATTGAGGGCTTTGACTGCAGCTACAAGAAATCACTATTGCATGGTGCTTAGTAGGGGTGGGAATCTCCAGAGGCCCCACAATATGGTATTGTCATGGTATTGCGATATGTTGGGTTTTGTGAAATCATATATCGTGATTTTCTCAGTTTTTTGAACAGCAAATCATTTTCCCAATGTAAAACTCTGTCATCATCGTCCGTTTCATCCAATATGATCCATTTTTCAGTCTGTTTTCATACATTTTTATTGCATTTTTTCTTACCTCACCAGTGAGCATTTAGCACCATCTAGTGGACTGAAATGTCAACTGATTTTTTTATTATTCTATTACACAATAAGTTGAGTTTGTGTTTGCAACATTTACTAAGAATTTATTCAATAAAATATCGATACTTGATATCTATGAATCAATACAGTATTGTCACGCAAAATATTGTAATATTACGATGTATCGATTCCCCCCCCACCCCCCCACCCCAGTGCTTAAGGAATTTCTTTTAGTGGCTGTTGACACAATCTGTTCTTCTCTTCACAATGCAGATATAGACTAAGTGGTATGATCATCCCGGGTCTGAAAGATTGGTTTGAAGGCACGTTTGGAGCCAGTCTGCAGCATAAAACTCCAGCAACAGTGAGTGTAATTCATATTTATTTGTTGTGCCTGGCAAAGAAGAGCACATAATCACAGTTAGCGAAACCACAGATGTTTGTTTTGTTGCAGCCCATTCTTGCCAGCAGTGCTGTGCAGCCTCCCACTCTCAGTGAGGCCTTCGTGGAGGAAGTGAAATCCGCAGGTATTCCCTTCTCTCACGACACAGAGGACCGGGTTTTTCGCGCACATGGTAAGGCATGCCGAGAGGAGACTTTGGACATTCCCAGCCCAAAATTCACCCACTTTGTTTGACATTTCAGCAGGATTTTTTTATCAAGCATCAGTGTCTTTATTTAAGTGTAATACCTTCCCTGTGTTTTCTCCCAGGCCATTGCTTACACGAGATCTTTGCTCTGCGGGAAGGGAAATTTGGTCGCGTTCCAGATATGGTGGTGTGGCCAAGTGAGTTCAGAAGCTGTGTTTTTATAGCTGTGTTTTTCTCCTCCCACGTAGCAGCGCTGATCCCCCTGCCGGCTTTGGTGATTTAAAGGGTTAATCTCTGCAGAGGCAGGGATATTAATATGTATGAGTGGAGGCTTAATAAGAAGCGTCAGGGGGAGGACGGTTGACACCCAATACGCCGCGGTCTGTCCCTGCACAGTACACCCATGAATTACGATTCTGAGATTGGTTTTCTTGTTGTTATGGCTGGCACTATTTTATCATGCAAATGAGTGTTGACTGATGGTTGAAACTTGATTAGCAGCCTCCCAAATGGACAGCAAATCTCCAAGCAACTGCACGTATTGTTTCATCCGCGCCCGCACCAAATTTTAATTTAGCCAACCCGGCAAATACACATTTGCCATGTATCTAATAGATATTTTGACATGTAATTTACATTCCTCAGTGGTCTTTCCAAGTCAAGCTGTGTTTTTTAAGTGGAGGTTCAGTTTGTTGAACTGTAATCCACAGGCAGACGCTGTGTGTTTAATTGGATGGCAAAATGTAGCAGAATGCAGGCGGTCCTCACTGCCTCTGAAAGCACTTGAGGCCAGTCGAGCACATCCATGTAGGAAGGTATTGCCACGCTTCCCACCCGCTCACCGCTCCAGTGTGAATGGATGGGGGCTCCGTGATTGGCTGAAGCGAGTCTGTATTGATCCAGCACATCTCACCCCAGAGAGCGTGGCTTCATGCAGTTTGACTCCGCCTGAGGAAAGCCCCGGGCAAATCAGAACACACCCTGCCTCTCTGCCGCTCCCCCACCTCTAATGGCTCAGACCATATACATTTATTTATTGTCTTCTATATACAGAGTCTTATGTGCCATTTTTTATCTCCTTTGCAATGTGTCTACCACTGCTTATTATGTGAGCGCTTAATTTATGAATGCAATAGAGGAGGGCAAATGAAAACGTTTTCTTTATGATGGCCGCTAATTTCTAAAATGATACTCTGTGTCTTTGCAGGCTGCCACGGTGATGTTGTGAAAATTGTGGAGCTGGCCTGCAAACATAATGTTTGTTTGATACCATATGGAGGTGAGTCGGGAAATCAATGACTCTAATCAGTATAAGTGGCTGTCACGTACTGTATACAGCAGGTCACTTGATGTGTATCTGTATTTAATGTGCTTTAATATATATATTATTATTTCCATGACATGTTTGTCAAATTCCTTTTTTTTTTAAATCAGTGATGCTGCATAATCTATGAATGAATTTGATAAATAAGATACTGCTGCCCGTGCGGTGGATGCTGTGCAGAATCTTATGTCTTGCTGTTTGTGTTTTGTACTGGAAAAACATTAAGATATTACCTGCTGTGTCTTTAATCTGAGCACATGGCATCATCTCAATGTCTGCAGTCTCTTTCACCACTTTAAAATATTATTTATTATTATTATTATTATTTTGTGTGTGTATGTGTGTGTGTATTAAAGCCATGTACACACTGTGTGGTGTGGTGTATTCAAGTGGTCATTCGAAGACTTCTCTTCTGTGACTTCTACTATAATTGTTGTTTGTTCCCTACTCAGGAGGAACTAGTGTCTCCAGTGCCCTAGAGTGCCCCCAAGAGGAAACTCGCTCCATTGTTTCTCTGGATACTTCACAGATGGTACGTAAAAGACAGTGTCTGTAAGTTCAGATGTCTTTTACGTTGAGTTGTGGCTGAACTTTCCAGATTTGTTTTCTTTTTCAGTAAACTAGATTATAAGGTAAGTTTTGATGGCATTCTCTTTTTGTATGTATTTTTCTGTATTTCAAAAATTGGCATACAGCAGGAGTTACAACAAAGATATTAATCATATCAAATCTGTGGGAGTATACAGCTGTTAAAGAATAATGGAATCAGCTGTTACGCAAAGTTCAGGTGTTGGATTTGGTATCCAGAATTAAAACATAGCATCAGAATATCTCTGTACATTTCTATACGTTATAGCATTTGCTTTTTGACTGAGCATCTTAATACATTATTTGTATTCACTAAGGTGTTTTCTTGTTTGTTTGTTTGTTTTTTTATAGCTGAGCATACTTTGCTTGTGCCACAATTTGGGCTACATGCAATTGCATAAAGGAACAATATATTTGTTTTTTAGTTTATTTAACAGGAAACGTTTGCGAAAAGAACACTGATCTCATAGAGAAAGGAGCTTTGCGCCAGATTACAGCAGTTTTGCTCATTTCCATCTGTAGTCTCTGGGCAACAAAAATTGTGTATACAGACAATACAGAAAAATACAGGAAACGCATATAATACATTAAGTTACAAAATACACATTGTTATCACCACCACACAGAAAAATTAGTCAATGTTGTTGTCCTTGTTGGCTTTTTTCTGGATGTTATGTCAATTTTCCAGAGAAAATGTGCTACATGCTAACAATATTTTCAAAACTTTTATATCACGTAGTCAAAACAAACTGTCTTTTGACTTTCTGATTCTGATGGGGAGGCGGTTCTATATTTATATATGAGACATCAACTCGGGCTCAGTAAAATTGTGACAGGCATTTTTAAAAAGTTTGCTGTGTGTAAGCGGGACGCAGTTTAATTCTTTTTCTTTTAAACATGATTTATGTGTCAATTGGGCCACAGCCTTTTAACTTAAAGGAATCCCAAGCATGGCAACATTAACATGATAATGTTTCAATGGGTGTGGTATAAAATGGTGAATATTGTCAGCAGTACAGTGCAGCCCTTTGATCAAGGTTCAGATAGAGGTGATGTATATAAGGTGTCTGGATGCTGCTAGCTTAGCACTCGTTGAGTTTGGTGCCACAGACACCAGTGACCAGCGTTCTGTGTCAGGGGTCAGGGGTGAGCTGGCTCCAGTGGAAGCACATGAAAGGAGCAATGCGGTTGGAACATAAAGTTTATTACCCCTGGAGAATAATTGATGGCAGGTGTGAAATGACCTCCTGCAGGTAGGGGTAGGCCGCGTGCCCAGCGGCCCAAATAAGAGGCATATATTTGGAATTAGATGTTAAATTGAGTTTAACCTTGAGGAAAGTGTCTCTGTCCCGAAGCCCCTCTGCACACATTTATCCTCAGACATGTGACGGTCAGGCTGGAAGGACAAAACTTCCACTATTGTGAGCAAACTGTCACGGGACTGTTTACATGAGCTGCCGTTGAGTGCATTGCTCACGTCACGCGACAGAGAAAGGTGTTACGACATATTTTTTATTTAGATCTTGTAATCTGCATCAAACGAGTGTTGTGTATTCATGTTTGATGAAGGAAACATCTAGTTTTAGAAAGTATTTTTTGCATACCGTGTGGCATGAAGCATTTTCATTATAACCTCTTCAGTCATCTTGTTTGTTTTTTCATTCACAGAACCGCATTCTTTGGATAGACGAGAAAAATTTAACTGCCCACGTGGAAGCTGGCATCATCGGTCAGGAACTGGAGAGATTGGTAAGCGCTCCTCATCCATCCATCTTCATCCACTGAAAATGCTTACATTACTGTACCGTAAAAAAAAATGTGCCAATGTTTGAGCTCTGTGACCCATTAGGCTGCCCGATGCACAGTCACATCGGTACTCTCTGCTCTGTAGATCTAGCAGGGTTTAGGAAGGAGTTTGAGCCGAGCGCTGAAGGGGAGAGATTAGAGAGCGAGGCGGCGGTCATGAGCAGATGGCACCATCAAGCTAATTCAGAAAAATGGAGAAGGCACGGGCTTTTGATGTAGAGGAATGCGTGAGCTGCATCTAAAGCAGACTCCACCTCTGCATTTAGAGTGGGCCGTTTTGATGGAGCAGATGGGTTTGCATCACAAACTGCCTTCCAGGGGAGCGCTGTGATAAAACCGGGCCTGGCTAACCCCGTCTTGTGCTTCTGTTCAGGGCTGTTGTTGTATTTTGAGATCCTTCGTGTTATTACTATCAAACGTTCTGCCCTGAAGATGCAATCTTTCGAGGGTTGAGCAGCCTTGAGGAGAATGTGCAGGTCATCAGGTTCCCACACATTCTCCTCAAAGCTGAATGGATGGTGCATGTGATGAAGTTTGCTGAGGCTAATAGCTAAGAAGTTACATACAGTGTTTAGTGTATTGTGGAGGTCTGTTTAAGCTGCGTGTGTAGCCATCTGTCATCAAGACTGAGACATGTCTGTAGAAACACAGATTTACATACACATGTAGACGTTTCTGTTAGAATAATGTCATGGTAGCATGTTCCAACATGAAGCATGTAATATAACATCAGTGATCCAGCCAAGCAGTGGAATATGTGTCTACCCAAATAAAGCACAGATTTTTTTTTAAATTTTCTTTTTAGCTCTTTCCTCTTGGTATATTTTAAGCCATTGTTTTTGCCTTGCAGGAAAACGAGAACAGTGAGCTGTAATTATTTTTTCCCTTTGCATGTTCTTTCTTTTTTTTGCTTGTTATTAAAACATTCTTGTGGGTTTCCGGCATCATTGTCCTCCAAACATTTTTGTCCGCTTTGAATCGCAGCAACAAATGCGAGTTCTCTTTCATTTTTTCGCAGCTTAATGAGAGCGGTTACTGTACGGGGCATGAGCCCGACTCCATGGAGTTCAGCTCCCTCGGGGGCTGGGTAGCAACCAGAGCGTCAGGCATGAAGAAGAACATCTACGGCAACATTGAGGACCTGGTGAGCCGCACGCCCTCCCCTCGACCTTTCTGCTCATGTTTGTTTGTTTGAGTCACAGTACAGTCATTAGAAGGGAAATTATTAGCAAGTTTTTTGGACTTTTCCCTTCCCTCCAAAATGCAGTGGTCAAAGTATCAACTATGAAATGCTTTCATACATTTGGAGTACATGATATCTAATTGCAAACATGATTTAAAAAGTATACAACTGTTTTTGTCTGTTAAAAGAATTTGCTGTGTGCTGTTTTTCTGCCTGAATAGGTCATCCACATCAAGATGGTGACCCCACGAGGGGTGATTGAAAAGAGCTGTCAGGGCCCTCGCATGTCCACAGGGCCCGACATTCACCACTTCATCATGGGCTCAGAAGGTTTGCTTCCTTTTGCATGTGACTTCAGTACAGCAGAGCATGTGGGCACGTGTGTGAGTGCTGGTGTAAAGTGTGCACGTCTGCTAGTCTTTGTGATAAAACTGTAACATCCGGATGGTTCCCATGCTCTGGGCTTCTTACACATTAACCAGCTCTGGTGGAAAAGTGATCTGGAGGGGTGTTAGTCAGGAACCAGCAAGTGTCCTCCCCACCCCATCTGCAGTGCCCTGTCCTTGTGAAAGCCCACAGAGAATACTGCCATATGCCAGGTTCCCCCCTACATAATGAGGAGGTTCAGAGACTCTTGGCATCGCTATGTTAAACAGCTGTGGACGCAAACTTTATATTTGCCCTACAAAGCTCAGCAATCTGCTCCCTGACTGAGCTGGGATCAGTGCAGAATTCTCCATTTATAATCATTAAAAGTGATTTCAATATCAGGACGACCTCCACTGTAGGAGATCAAAATCAAATGTGTTCAAAATATGGCAACAACTGAGTTTCGCCTTTATGAAAATATTCTAACTTGTTAGTATCATTATTAACAGTTTTCAGTGAGTGATTAATGTGCTTTAGTTATGCTGAGTTGCTTTTTAAAGTAATTTTACCAGTAAAACATTTGCATGAATACATGGTTTAAAAGTTGCATCTTGTCTTTGACTTGTACAGTAGAATCTTTGTGTGACAGTCGATCTAAATCTGTACAAACTGGCCACAATTGGGCCTCATGTATTGGGAAACATCTGTCATGTTTACCATATGTTATTTAACTCAGCCATATTTATTTTTAACTTGTTAGCTAATTGCTAACCTGCATAACTCAGTCAGTATGAACAGAATTTCATTATACCTGAAGGATGTTTGCTGTGAGTTGTACACACTGGGGTCATACAGAGTTCCTGTATTTCCCCTTAACTTTGCAACCCCAAAAAGTCCAATTTGCAGAACAGTGATGGCAGTGAAAACAATACTCGCATCACAACTCATAGCTAACCTTCCCTTGATGTTAAATTTATGGCCCTCTCAAATTTTCAGATTTGTTTAAGTGCCCGCCATTCCATTTTTGTGTCAAACAACCTCACTAGAATCCAGGAGCGGTTGTATTTACAGTGTATACTGTACTGTGAGAGAGAGGGTGTTTATATAACAATGTTTTCACCCACATTAACCCATGTAAATGCATGTAGAATATCTGAAACCTGTTAAGTTCATGAAAGGAGAAACCTATTTGCTGTCAGTCTGTGTTGAAGATTGAAAACACATCAGATCATCACTGAAAGTAAAATAAGTCACCAGTCTGCTTGTAAATTCAGATAAATTAAAAGCGTAGTTCTACTGTACTGACTTTATTTCCAAACATGCTGTTATAACTCCTTTATATTGAGCATATCTGCTGTTTACTTGATGAAGTCATGAAATAGAAATAAAAGTATGAACAACAGCTTTCATAACAGCCAGGCGATCCCGACCAATAATCCTGAAAATGTATTTAATGTGTGTAAAACATTGTTTTATAGCAAACTTCTGGAACAATAAAAGAAAACTGGGTGTGTAACTTTAGTCCATGATAGCAGGTTAAATGTTTTAAAAGGCCCAGTAAATAAGTAAAGGCTAACAATAATAGTTACAATTTCATAATGCAAGCACATAAAGTAGGCAATGTGAAGACTGTACACTTGTAGCTGGTGCTGTAGCAGAGATGAGGTGGGACCACACGGCTCTGAGAGCTCATGTACTTCTGGGAGGCCCAACAGTGGACCTGAGAGGTCACACCATCTCACAGTCTCATTAAAATTATCTACCTCCTCACCCAGGAAACAGCATCCTGCAGCCTGACAGCGGGCCACAGCAGCAACACCACACACCGCACTAAAACCCCCAGATATGCTCAGCATGTTAAGTGGAATGCATCCATTTTATCAGAAATTACTGTGAAAACGGGAGCTTCTCATTCACGGCACAACAACGGGGTCTTTCTATCTCTCCGACCTTGAAGTAGCCCGAGTGCAAAGTAAATTCTTCTTTCTCGCTTCAACCAGTGTGAAGAACGATCGGAATAATCAATGATAATCCCCTTTCTCTTTCAAACTCCTTTCAACCGTGGAGGATGTAATGTAGGTGAGTGAGGCCAACCGGTGCTAATTTAATTCGCAGAGTCAATTCTTTGATTCTAAACTGGTGACTTCACTGTAGGCAGCCACAATGTCCGACAATTTTATTTTTCTTTATCGCAAAAAGTCCCTTTTTTCCGTAACTTGAGGTAGGTTGATAGAGACAGTCTCAGTAAAAATGGCTTAAACTGCACAGCAGCGTTTCATTGCATTGCATTCATCCCTAAGAGAGTGTTTTTCAGACCTCACTGTTCTTATTACCTCCCTTTATTCTCACTCGCCCACACTCCTTTAGTCGCCTCCACTCTAGCTCCTCCCTCTCCCTCTCTCTGGCTCTCTCTTATCCTCGCTCTCTCTCTCTCCTTCTTTGACTCCTCCTCACTCGCTCACTCAATGGCTCCCGCTGAATACTGTCAGGAGGGAGGGGCCTTTCTTGGCTGAAGCCTAATGGAGTCACATGTTTTCCACTGGGCCACTAGGGAGCAGCGTGTGGCATGTAGTGTCACGTTAGAGGGCTCATTAACAGCCATAACAGGCTCCTAATGGAACAGCCTATATTCAGGAGAGATCCATCTCTAAAAGGACAAGTTCTGTAGTGGGGGGGGGCACTAATAGGTTTTGACTACTCCGATAAAATTCACAAATATGAAGTTACATTTGCAACTGACAGCTCCTTTATTGTTTGATTGCCGATTTAGTTAAATGTCAGAAAAGAGTCATAGTCAAGAGAACCCGTTGTGGGCCAACAGTCCTAAGCCCAAATATATTAAATATATAGTGATGGGCAGCACCTTATGCAATGTAATCTCAGGTCGTCTCAGTTGTTTGCCCCAAATATGAGTGTAAGTGCAGTTTTTCACTAAGCTAGGATTTAGAATTTTTTTTTTTTTAAACCAGACTCAGTTGTTAAATTGTTGAAATATTTTTAAATAAAACTTAGTAAAATCATTAATAGTGATTAAACATCAGAAAGGCATGAGATACCATTAACCTTATCAATTGTGTTTTATTGTGAGCAACTGATATGAATTTATGTAAGCATGTATAAAATTATATACATATGCAGCACAATTACAGAGTGCTCCTTTTTCTTTTTTTACACAGAAAATCAAAAATAAATCAAACGACGTAAACAATATAGAAATAATAAGTAAAATATATAAAACTGAATGCAGATATAGAACTCTGAAGATATGGTATTCTACTATAAATTCTATCTTTAAATCCCCTTCCCACCCTCTCTGTGAGGGAGTATGTACAAGCTCGGCAAGCCGCATTTTTGTATTGGGAGATTCTGTCTCCTTCCACTGCATAAGGAGCAGTTTTCTTGCAATGATGAGACCACATGACAGGAAACACTGCTGAGCTTTAGTTAATTTTGGGACACTATATGAGATACCATTAACGAGAGTAAAACAAATTGTATTGGAAAAAGTATTTGTGCAGTCTTTTCAGCCACAACAGGCAGCATTTCATTAGCGAAAAGGTTCTTAAAACCTACTGTACACCTTCTGCTTAGCACTAAATGACAGAAAAAAAAGAAGTGAAGCATTTAGTGGCTAAAAAGTGTGACAGATCCCACAGGAGTTGACAGAGACCATCACCAGAGCTTAAAGAAAGTAAATATTAGACTTCCATTCAGCAGGTGAACAGAAACAGGACTCCAAATAAATGCTAATGTTACTACATAACTACTGGTTGTGGAAATAAGCCATTGTTTGCTACCACAATTAAAAGGTGATTGTAAGTCAATGATGTGTTCACAGTGATTGATAATTAATATGCAATAAGCAGAGAGTCCACAAGAGAGGAAGGAAAACGGGTAAAGTGCATACAGAGTTAGCTCAACAATAATTAGCTAACAGTTACAGGATGCTGTGTTAGCAGCACTTTAGCCTCAATCACCTAGCTTAATGGTTACATTGTTTAGCAGTAATTTAAAGGGATATTTCAGTATTTTTGAAGTGGGGTTGTATGGGGTACTTATGCATAGTCAGTCTATTGCCTTCTGCAGATGGCAATTTTAGGGGGAGGGGGGAGAAGTCGCTGTACTTGAAGTCAGCAGAAAAACGGTTTTTAGCCACACTAACAGTTAACACGAGTAATATAGGTTGATAAGGTAACATTTTAGTATTATTGGCATAAAACAGCTTATGAAACTGCGCTTGTCTTTTAGTCATCATGTAATAAAATGAAGCGAAAACCAAAAACTTCCTCTGAAGTTAGATCGTTGTTAGGCCCCTCAGGTCTATGACCTTTTTTCCAGTTTGTCTTGAGAAGATTGAAGAAGGTCCGAGGACACTGGCATTCAGCAAGGCTGGGAACTCTATATGGTTGATAATTCAGACTGTATGTGAGGTGCTTACATCCTCTGTTTCAGGAAGATCATTAAGTTGTGTTCTAACTAAATCCCACTCATTTTAGCAGTAGCATTGGTTTACAGTTCACACATCTGCACCACTAAGTAGCTTGTGCTCTTTCTCGGACTTCTGTCTCTAGTTTCCTCAGAAGTTTCCCCTCTCTCTCTCTTGGCCTGTTCCTTCTCCCTTCTGTATACTCTGCTTCATGAAGGTGTCCACTTGTGTCCACAGTGAATGGCATGTTGTCGCTGTCATAAACTCTCATTTTTGTTTTCTCATGTCTATTGAATAAGCCACTGCTCTGATCCAAACAGCTAAACCGCAGAGCAGTACGGTGTGCTGCTGACACACGTTTCTGACATTGCCAACCACTATGAAATACTCCGAGTTCCACAAAGCATTTATTTCAGGGCTGCTGTGTCTGGTTTTACCAATTTTTTGTTTTTCTGGTCACTCTGATTGTGATTACCCCCTTTAAAAAAGACACGAGAAGAGACAGAAAGTTCATATAGTAAGTGAACAGTTTTGTATCTCAGACTTTTTCCTCTGAAGTCAGAAAAATGTCAAAATATTGTGAAAACCTATGTAACTGTGGGCGCTGAAGATAATTTTGCTTTATTATAAATAACATTATTAATGTTGTAGTCACAGAGGATGGCAGACAACACTCCCCAACTACAGTTTGCTGAAATATTTGGCTAAAATTGTTTCTTTTTTAAGTATTATTCCCAGATGACGTATTAGCAGAGTAGACTTTGGTTTTTTTACCATGCAATGTGACTCCCTCAGCTGCTGCAGCAGCAGCAGCCAACAGTTGGCTGTTGTCAGGGTCGTGAGGTCAGCCAGAGGTTTTGGCGTATGTGTATGTGCTGCTGCTGTTGGCCTCCCTGCCTTTGATAGAGCCCTGCTTTATTTCCTCATGCCCTTAAGTTGATAAATCTTAGTTTTCACCCAGTGTGTGGTAGAAAACCAGATATACTAGGTGAAACGTGAGACAAAGGTCACCCACAGGACCCTCGGGACGTGTACCAGATCCTAGTAAAACGGTCTTAAGTTCCGCCCTGAGAGGGGGTTAGGTCATATAAATTGTGGGAACTGATTTTCCTTTTTTTTTTTTTTTTTTGGTTCTACTTAAAATCTCTTACTGTGATTTTCCACAGGAACCCTGGGTGTGGTTACTGAGGTCACAATGAAGATTCGTCCCATGCCGGAGTATCAGAAATATGGCTCGGTGGTATTTCCTAATTTTGAGCAGGGAGTTGCTTGCTTGCGAGAGGTTGCAAAACAGGTGACGTGTTAATCTCTCCTTAAACATGCTGTGCTTTTTCACTGCTCTCTCTCTCCCTGTCTCAACATGAAGCTAAAGCCAGAAACTTTTTCTGAATCTGCTGGAGGTTTGCCCAAACTGCAATAAGCAATGTCAAGTCTTCACTTCCACTCTTCACTTGTTGAAAGTGATCTGCCAAGAGAAGAACCGAAATGTATTTTTAGACCAACTTGTACTATCTGTTAAGAGCTTACTGGTCCAAGCCAAGCCATGTAACCTACTGAGGATGCCAGTACAAAGCAAATCCAAACTTTTACATGGACAAGTGACACCTTGTCAGATGCGTCAAGTTGCGTCAAGTTGCAGGAATTCACTTGAAGTCTGTAGACTGCATTAAACAAGAGGCCAACAACTTTAACTCCAAAAGTCGCACTGAATATTGACATTAATAGCTATTGCTTGACCTTGTCTGATATCATTTGCAAGCTTTATTTTGGTATTTTTGTTGTTTATAAAAACTAATAACGACCAACTTTTTGTTTTTCAGAGGTGTGCGCCGGCATCTATACGTCTCATGGATAATGAACAATTTAAATTTGGTAAGTTTTGTGTTGTCTTTTAGCTTTGCAACATGAGATAGGTGTTTAAACAGTGTCATAATCATAACCATTCATTTTGAGTTTGAATTTCTTTCTCATGCTGTATTTTGTCGTCGATATGTGGGTCGGTGTTTCATTGATGTTCTGTTTACCTCCGAGAGAAGAACAATGAATGGCAACGGCACAGCATGCAATGATTTCACCCTCTACAGCACAGAATTGTTAAATTGATTATCATTTCTGCAGCAGAATAGCTGCGCACACACACAAAGAATTGAAGCAAGATGAAAAATGACCCTGACCAAAATTAAGTAGTTGTTACATTGAAATTTTACGATGTTGTTTCTTAAGGTCTAGTGGAATGCATCTGGCATTGCCAGAGAACTCTGTAAAGTTCCTTGTCCTCCTGGGATCTCATTATCCCCCCTATATTTCCACTTTTCACAGAGTAGGCACTTCTTAGCATTAAGTAGGGAAGATGAAGCGACCAGGTTTTTCACTAATAACTGAAACTCATGGCTCTATGATACCTTCTTGGGCTTATTAGTGGCTTGTCCTCCCTTTTAATCATGTTGGCTGTTGAGTAAGGAGAGTTGATGTATTCACAGCGCTTTTTCAGATTGGGACTACAAGTACAATTTAGCACTGCCTGTCCTGATGCTAAAGATGAAAAATGAGAATGTTGTAGCAAGTAGCGGCATGTGTTGATATGCCCAAAAAAAACAACAACGACAAAAAAAAAAAAAACAGCCAAACCACAGAGGGGAGAGTTAAAAGTAAAATTATGCACGATGTAGGTGTAATTTTCTCTCTCTGGATGTTGACTATTTAATTAACGAGTATGATGGCTGCGAGAGACCTAAAGACCTGCAATCAAATTTTGGAATGGAAACAATTAGGACACTAAGTGATGAAGAGACTTGAGCATGGGGGGAAATAAATGAACTGTTAAGTCTCAGCGACATCACCCGTGACTTCCCCGCTGTGATTGATAACCATCCCATTGGCCCCAGCCCCTCATTTTCGCTTGTCCACAGGCGCTTTTGTGCGTCCGATCAGGAATAAATCAAAAAGTGTGGGTGAGGAAGACGGATATCGCTGTGTCAACCCCACTTCCCTTCGGAAACCCTCTGATTTATAGTCGCTGTCGCTTGCAGCCACTGGCCAGTTGTAAAGTTATTCAAATGTTACCATTTATATTTCCTCCGTTTGTTTGAAACCCCAAATAAATCTGACTCGCCGGCCCTCTCAGAACGCTGGAGGATGCAAGCAGAAGCAGTCTGTGACTGAGGTGTGAAAAGAAAAAAAAAAAACCTTTTTCGGGCCCACTTCTTTGTGAGTACTTAAAGCTGATTGTTATCTGGTATTTTCACAGGCCATGCCCTGAAACCTCAAGTCTCTTCAATTTTCACATCCTTTCTGGACGGGTTGAAGAAATTTTACATTACTAAGGTAAAGAACAATTCAAAGTGTATGTTGCCTGTTGCTTGAATGTTTTTTTAGGTGTAAAATTAATTGACCTTTTCATTCCCCAGTTCAAAGGGTTCGACCCAAACCGCTTGTGTGTGGCCACGCTGCTCTTTGAAGGAGACCGAGAGAAGGTCCTGCAACACGAGAAGCAAGTTTATGACATCGCTGCAAAGTTCGGGTAAGCAGTTGTTATCTGCCTCTCTGTTTTCTCTCCGTGTTTGAACAAAAATGACAAAGCGCCATTTGGTGTGATTTTGAGCATGATGGGGAGCTGCCTGAGGCACTGATGTCACTTTATTTAACCAGCCATTATGCAGTAGCAGTGAAGAGGATGGAGAAGCACAGTTACACACTTCAGACTTGGCCTTCTACTCAGTAGTTTGTCTCACTGTGGATTGATGGATCACCTGCCGATGTCCTCCTGTCAGGCCGGCTTTCATGTTAAAGTAGGTGTGTTGTGGGCGGTGAGAGTAGATCCCGACCCCCCCCTGTAGGACAGCACAGGGCAAGAGGACACACAGCCTGGGAGTGTTTGCTGTTGTGATTTATCATGAATGAATCGATGAGGGCTTTTGGTGTAAATCAGTTAGTTACCTGTCAGCCTGACTGGGAAGTTTCCTCTGTCCTGAACATGTTTTGAACCTCTGACATTAGTTTCACAGATGAGTTCATCCTTAATCCAGCCATAAATTCACCAAGAATGAGATGAAGAATTATTGTTTTTTCGGTGATTCTGAAATGAATGTGAAGTCAGATGTTTCAGCCCATGTGAGTGTTCCCTGTTTGACAACACTGATAGTCGTCTGCTAGCAGAGTTTTACATGTGAATGTCATATTTTCCTTCTAAAGCTAGGGTTCATTTTATTAAATAATATGGTTACAGCATAATGAAATTAAAAATAATATACTGTTGTTTATTATGATTATTGAAAAAAATGCTTTTTAAAGACTAAAAAAAGCAAAAATTAAGATCATTCTAACACCCTTTCAAACTCATATTTTTTCTTTAACTTACTTAAAAGATCTATCATACTAAATTAGCCAGTAGCTCACATTTTCCTCTAATTTTCCCCTTATTTGTTTTTGCCTGAAAATTTTCCAATCTGTGATTGTCCCAGCAAATCAAATCCAGGTGACTGATTGGTTTAACACAATCTGCAAAATTTCACTTGAAAGTCACTAAACAGCAAAACAGGGAGCTCTGAAAGTAACATGCTGAAAATATGAATTAAAGAAGCAGTTTGTAATTTCTGCTGTCAGTGTTTATCAAAACAGCAAAAACAGTAGACATAGTTTGATGATATTGTGAAGTAGCAGTGGATCATGGGATTTATTTATTTTATTGTCAAACAGCCACCATTGTAGATGAAAATCTATCTGACTGACTCAGGCAGAAAATGTTCACAGACGAAGTCGTTTGTTAAAGTTTTGTTCTTTTTGTGTTTGGTCACATTTGCTGACTTTCTTTTTCACTTTCTGACTGGTGTTCCCTGGAAGTTAAGA
>JAPZDX010000005.1:11681430-11696148 GCA_029783625.1 Naso annulatus | reverse complement strand
AGAGTAAAAAAAAAAAAAAAGAAAATAAATCTAGACCTGATATGTTTTTCATTATGCTGATGAAGTGTAATTTTTCTTTGCAGACTTACACAAAGCACATGTATCAACCATTTGCTACCAGTGATGGATTTTTCAACGTTTCTGACTAAAATAAAGAAAACTAACCTTTCTTTTCGTACTGTGTCGACCTGATCATGTTGCAAACACAATCACAATGTTCCTTTCAGCGTTTGAAAGCAGCAGCAGATCACTTCCTGCCTGTCCCTCCACTCTGACAATCACAACATCTCTTAACAAAAATGTCACCAGTTTGTACTACAAAGATCGGAATTGCGTCAGCCGATGTCATGGTGGAGGGCACAGCTGATATATGGGATGACAACAGCGGGTGTTAGAGCATTGGAAAATTCAATATCAATTAATACGGGATTCAAAACTGGGCTCAACACAGCAGTTAGTGTTTCCTTCTTGAACGGCAAGACAGAGGTACTCAAGCTTTTCTGCCTTCAGTAACCTACTCCTCTCTACCCCAACCCCCTCCTTTATCCTCCCCCTCACTGTCTATCGTCTTCCTCTGCAGTTACATCTCCTGATTAAAGGAGTGTTGCAAGGCAGAGACATTGTGCAGCCTCCATACTGCGCTTTGTGGAGAAACAAGTAGTTACAAAAACAAAAAAATTAAAACAGCTGCCACTGATTAGGCTCATTCTTAGTTATTGGAGGCTGATACTTAGCAGGGACTGCTAATACAACAACTGTGCAAACAACCAATTTGCAATTTCTCTCCATATCGCAAAAACAGAGCTAGTATCAAAACTCTCAATAAAGGCAAAACAGACGCATGTCTCCTGACTGTTCTTCTTGGTGACATATCAGCTATCACAGACAGACGAAAACTTGCTGGAGCAAATGTCAGCTTGTCGTAACCTCTAAAACTCCTGAAATCCCTGCTTCAGTATAGCCTACAGCTCTGTTGCCTTTCTTTCAGCAGCATAATCCTTTGTTACCGTGATGAGTAACAGGACGTGACACATTTTCAATCAAAAGACTGACATCAGAAGAGCCGTACTTTGTCTGCTTTGCCTGATCATTACCCCTACAGCTGCACCTTTTCTTGCCCCATTTGACTCATCTGACTCATGTAGACTGTAGGCATACATCTACCACTGGTTGACTTTTTCAGCTGGTCTTTTCCTTCAGTCCCCTCCCTTCTCGCCACAATTTTGAAGGGACAAGGTGACTGTAATTCGCGTAAGTCGTAAGCAGAGTGATACTGGGTGCAGTCGGACTTTTCTCCAGCGCTGACAAAGCACTGTGCAGATAGGACTGGCTATGCAAGACCACATTATGCAAATAAGCCTTCGGATCCGTAAACATGCATGTCTCTTATTTACATGATACATGCATGAATACATGTTGAAGTACATGTTATGCATATTTAAAATCCTAGCAATTATCCTGTGCATTTTAAATTTCCTGTATGTTTGTTCAGGTAGAGAGATGAACATTCGTAAACGTTCTTATAAGTTCAGTTTTCGTCTCTTCGTCTTTGTTCATTAGTATTTCACTGAGGAGGAGATAAAAATGATCTAATTTTTCCTAATGCTCACTGAAACCAGCTTGCATTCATCTTTACTGGGATTACAGGCGTATCCTCTATCCTCTTGGTCAGTGAGCCCCAGAGAGGATTAAGAACTGGCGATCAATTAATGCTTCGGCCTTTGACCTGGTAAACAAGAGCCCAGGCTTCACCACAGGAACTCTGCCCCACCAGTATAATGAGGAATGGGGTTTATGAGGAACGCAAGTGGAAATTTAACTGCCACACACCACATTATATCACTGCTGCCTGAAATCACAAATGAAGAGCTGGTGGTTTAATGTGACAGTATTGATGTTTACCAGTATTGATATGGACAGATTAGTTTTCTGAGCAAATGACCGACAAATAAACGGACAGCAAATGTATCTTAGGATACGAGCTCTCTAATGTCTTTCACTGTATTCTGAAAGTTTTTTCTCTCTGTAGTGCAGCTTACTTTCAAATTTTCCCCCCAAAATTCATAGTTCTGTATAATGTCCCTATCAATGTGCTTCTTAGCCTTTCAATTAAAAGCAGTGGGCTAGTTAGCTGGACATGCTAACATTTGCAACATAAGTTAAAACACATTGTTTGATTCATTCCTCACAATGTTGCTCTTGCGTTTTTCATTTTGGAAGGCTAAAAAAAAATCAATAACTCCAAACTCTCTATATAGATGAGAGCAACACAATGTCATTCAGAATGACACGACCCCTTCATGCCCTGTTTTGGGTGAAAACAAAGGGATCTGGACTTTGGTGCCAGACAAAAACAACAAAAACAGATTTATGATTTTCTTTACTTTACAAAAAAGTTTAATGTCTTAAAAATGCACCCTTTACAGAGCTTATTAGGCAGATGAACACAAATAAGGCTTGATGTAATACATGCAGACCACTATAACACCACTACCAACTACTGATAGTGGTCTGCATGTATTTCATTATGCCATATTTGTGTTCATCTGCCTAGAAAGTGCTGTAAATGAAACTTTTTTGCACGATACTTAGTATTTAGGATGGAATTATTACCGTTGTGTTTATTCATAATATTTGCTCATAGCCATCTTGGTCATAAACAACAGGTGCATAAAGTCAAACAGCAGTTGATTATTAATGATAGTTATGGCCATGAGCTGTGGCTCTGTGCCATATTACTGTATGGCAAAAACATCATGAGAATACTGTGAATAGTCTGTTACAGTTTGCAGGTAATAGCTTGCTAAAACCCCTGCTAAGCAGTTAGTTAACAGTAATGCCACATGGTACAGACTACCAAAACAGCAAAATAAAGTGTCTTAATGGCAGAAAACGTGTCTGAAGTACATTACCTGGAGAATTCAGTGAGGTAGTTGTATATGTCAGGATATGATTCCGCCGGCCATTCCTTGGGGTGGTTTGTCCACTTTCATGGACGTAGGCTGAAAGGACACTCCCCAACCCCTGTTTCCTTCATTTTTTCAGTGTAACAATACAAATCATTGATCGGCAAAGACATTATGAAAGAGTTAGATGTGCATGGCCATTAGTGCGTGTACCCCTAATACCCAAAAGAAATGCAGTATTCTCATTTAAGGCAGTTAAATTCGCAACATTGGATATTTTGAATTTATCGACAGTCAGTGAGAGGGGTTTGTTTTTACCCAAACAGGGGCGTGGCCAGAAAGCATCACTCTGATCTATACAAAGCATCACTCTTCACACCTTTCCCAGTCAGTCATGGTTTCTTAGCTATTATTGGACATCGCTGTCAAAGGCCTTGACCTGTTGTGCGTCACACCCATCATATGCTTTTCCTTCCAGATGCGTCCAAGACGGACGTCCCGGAGGACTTTGACATTGACATGGAAGACCCTGAGACTGAGAAGGCAGCGGTCGCCATCCAGTCCCAGTTCAGGAAGTTCCAGAAGAAGAAGCGTGATGAGAAGTCCTAGTGAGCGCCAAGTTGCTCTGCCACTGTGTGTGGGGACGGCGAGCAGATGTGTTGGCACAGTGACAATGGTGTGACATTTGCATGTAAACAAATTCATACCTGTTGGAACTCCAGGGGTTTGATGGGGTTAAGGCAATGCAATAGGCAATGTTTATCATATGACATGTCTGTGAATTTTCATCATTATTCTATTATTATAATTACTATTATTTATTATTTGTCTGCTGTATCAACAAGTAAGTAACATACAAAGTTAAAAGATCGATCTTCTGTCCTCTTACATGAATCATGAAGTCTAGTTGGTGTTTGTGTTAGAATACTGTATGTTTTTGTACTTATCCTTGCCTCTTAGTTATAAGTGCACCATCCCGCTCTGTACTGCTAAGGACTACGTTTCCCGGAAAACACCTGTGTTTGTGTGAGTAAATGGAGCAAAAGCTGATGGTAAAGTTTTTATTTAGGAAACTTAGCCTAAAGCTTTCCATACTGAACAGAATAATTCACCCAGAGGCATTTTTCTTACCTGCATGGTTCTGTCAAGCTGTGTATCACTGTACATTGAATAAATAAAGAGTCTGTGTGGAACTTGGGTGCAGTGCATGTCAATACCTCGAGCTACACATCAACACTGGCTGCTGAATTGCAGCAGTACGTCTAATAGCAGAGGGACTCTAATGACAAACTATAAATGGAAACTTCTCTTCTCAGCTTGATGACCTTCTCTGTGTGGAGCCACCGATTCCCACTGAGCTGTTCACAGCTTTAGGCACTTAAAAACAACATACACCTGAATAAATAGTGCATATTTTTGTTCAGCTTATGTGTTGACATTTCATCATGGAGTACAGAATGACTTTAATTAATTTCATGGCTATTTCAGCCTTTTTTGAGTTTCAGATTTAGAACTTTGGAGTAAAAACAAATTAATTTTGCGCAGTTGGTTGAATGGTTACAGACCCTTCCCCTTATAATGATCATCACTTCAAGGCCAAACTGGCAGTAATTACTTTGATTTTCTCTAAGGAACTGCTCAGAGGGTAGCAAGCCACAGTTCATTATATCAAAGTTAAAGTTCAAAATGAAGGCGACCAATTAAAAGAATAGAGCAACACTTTTTACTCTTTGTCAGTGACGGGCCTGTATTGGGGTGGAGTATTGGCACAGATTGGTGCAAAGACATCTTTCACACAAACAAACCCAGTTATTGAGGCTCAGGATACCCCAGTCATGTACTTCTACATACAGTCATCTTTTAGGTGCTCAGATTTTTTTTTTTTTTTTTTTAAAGCATTCCAGTGGGTAATTTTATTTAGATTTCAGCCACCTAGTGACAAACCTGTGGTGGGCAGAGTACCAGAAATCTACATGTATACTAAAGTATAAACACAATTACTCAAAAAAAAAAAAAAAAAAGAAAGAAAAAGAAAAAGAAAAAGAAAAAGAGAGAAATAACAATTTCAAAAATCTACTCAGGTTAAGTTAAAGAGTTACCGTTCAATAAATTACTCAAAGTTCGAGTTACTTTTCATTTTAATATTAATTTAGAATTATTAGTTTATAACTTTTAAAAGCCCAATAAACCTCTAACAGCTACAAGATCAATTATTTTCATTTTAAAAACCTCAAAGATGAACGTTACATGAGAAAAATTTACATAGCTAAAGTTAACTACAGCTAACTACATTTTCACCTACAGTCTGTGCAAATTACTTCAATGTGCTAGCAAAGTATATAGGAGGAATTTTTAAAAGAGGAGACATTGGTGTTTTTCTAAAAGCACAGCAAACATAATCAACCTCGTTGCAATAGGCGAGAACTCCTACTGTGGCATCCCCCACAGCACATTTATAGGTTTTCTTCCTTTTTTACTTTGGAACAAAATGTCCCCTTTCTGTTACATGCAAAGTATTGGACTGGCTACAAATACTTCAGTAAAATTATCCAGTAAAATTTGTTACTAGTTCCATAGTACCCCAAATCCAAATAATCTTAAAAGCATTTCTCTTATTTCTTAAATAAGGTGCCATTAAAAACAGCATGACAGATGAAGATCAGACCCACTTAGCCTGAAAAGAGTTCAATCACCTCTTTTCTCTCAATCTGTTCTGCTCTTTGAGAGTCAGAGCAGCTCGGTCTGCTTTTATTGTTTGGAATCCCCACTCCTCAGAATGTCATCCACATGTATTCCTCACCCACATATTGCAATTGTCGTGATTATATTCAGAGCTCTGCAAGGAACCAGTTTAGAATGATGCACTCTATAAATTTGTTTTGATCTGATATCCTGCAGGAATGTATTAAAAACATAAAACATGTGGCTCAGGGCAGAAATTGTGTTCTCTCTAATTTAGCTTTAGATTTACATTGGGAATTTCTGTGAAAGCGGTTGTAACAGTATTGCTTCGAGCCAATTTGACAGCAAGTTTGGCAGCCAGAGGGAGCACAGCGGTAAGGGGGAAATGCTGTTTGACAACTGACTCACAGAGGTGCTAAATTCTATTGGCATATGGAACCTTTGTGGGGGAATTTGAATCTTATTAAAAGAAAATTCATGAAATGAATAATCCTGCTTGTGCAAAATGTTTTAAGATTATTATTAAGAAAGATATGCAAAGTGACATAAAGGCTAAATCAAGATAATAAAGCAAAATGTAGAGATAACATGATGAGCTCAGCTTCTACACTTAACACGAGTCAATAGCTATATTACTTTATGGAAAATAATGAGTCAATGCAACTATACATAGGTTGAATCATTATCCAAGTTTCCCAAGGGACTCCAATCTTGCATGGTAGCCACACAACATAATTAGGCTACAGCAGCATGGGATTTAAAACCAGCCAAATAATGTATTTAAACATCCTTAGAGGTTCAGAGTATATAGAACAATATTTGTCTTAATAAGAGTATACTAACTACATTTGCAATTGTAGTATCATTTAATGCTTTGAAATGTGTGATACATTTTCCTATTACAAGGTCTTCCATAAAAAGAGTTGCAGCTGTGCTGTGCAGGGAGCTTACTGTGTTCTCTGATGCCAGCATTGCATTTCATTACTAATTCAGCTGTAGCCATCCTGAGCATTAGTGTGATGGTAATGCAATGTGAAACGTACTCAAAACATGTGAACGAAAAAAAGAAATCTTTCCTGCATCTATTAGAACAATAGATCCCTGGCTCCAATGATGAAAAACATATTATAAATGAGAAAACTACAGTCATATGCTGCAGTGAAACCTATCTCTAAAATAAAAGCACAAATAGCATTGTGCTTTCATGTTTCATCCTTTTCCCCTTTAGGGGCTCAGAGCTGCAGTAACAGAGGAAGTCAGTGTATCGCTTGTCACCGCCTTTCTGCTACATCTAGTCAAGTGTTCTGATGGCCCAAACACGTGCTCCTCGTGCCTCTGTGATGATGATAAAAAGTCAAACAAACAATAGAACAGTGCGAGCTGTAACACCCCCACTTACTGCTTTGACTTCTATTCATTCATAGGCGTCTGTGTCTTTGTGTTTGTTGCAACTGCCAGCTTGACTGATCTGCTGATGCAAAGATGTAAAATACTAAATAGTAGAAGGAGGAGGGGCAAGCTTCAGTCATCTTGGATCATAACTATGTGAAAAACAGAATATTTGCAGACAGATTATAGCAATTTACACACATTAATACTTGGAGCAGTCTGATCTGTAAGCCACTAATCAATAGTTTGAGATCATCTCTTTGGCAAACATTCAAAATCACATAGATGGTGAAATCGAAATGCTGGCTCTAAATCAAAGACTGACACTCTGGCTGTCCCACTGAGCACACAAGACAAACGCTAACCAATTAGAGACTCTGAACAGCTCCTATATTGTTACTCTTGGTGGCATTACAACAGGGTTGTTTGAAAGATACTGACTCAGGAACGTTTGATGATGCTGAGAGAGAAGCTTTGACCCAGCTAAGAACTGCGCTCTGAGACACACACGTGGGGCATATATGCTACACATCAGACTGAGCTGGAGGAATTCTCTAAATAATAAATACTATTTACTAGTTTGGACACAAGAACAAAGGGAGCAAGAGCAAACGTTACCTGCTGTTCATTGGACAACAGAAATGCAGTTAGTGTTGCTCTGGAAATACTTGGTTTGAAAAGACAGAATTGCAAGAGAAAAAGAGACATGTGAAAGCATTTAGACTCTGAAGACAATATGTGATGTGGTTAGCATCCATCCATCCATTCATTCTGATGATGGCCTTGCTTCTTCAGTGTTGTCGCTGAAAAATATTGTTACTGTCACAACAAAGAGAAGTCTGACTTAAACATGAAAACAATGCATCAAAGGCTAGTGAACCGCACAACAGGTTTAGTATTTTGAAACATTAAGTCACATACAATGTTGCAATTTAACTAAGAAAATTTACTAAAGTACTGTACTTATGTGCAAATATGAGGTAGTTGTAGTAAAACTGAATATTTCCGTTCAAAGGTAACTTTATATTACTACTACACTACATCTCAGTAACAAATATTGTACTTTTTACTCAATTACATTCATTTGACAACTTCATATACTAGTTATAGAGATGTTCTGATACTATTTTTCCCTTCCCGATATCGATTCCAATACCCAAACTTGCGTAGCAGCCAATACCGAGTACTGATTCGATACCAGCGCATAAAAAAATTACAGTTCCTTTAAAACTTAAGGCGTAATCATAATTGGAGTTGTTCCAGTACTGATAACATTATGCAAGTTTGGGTAACAGAATCAGTATCAGGTAGGAAAAAAATCGTATCTGAACATCTCTAATCACAAATTAGTAAAATATAAGGATTTCAGTACAACACTATAAAACAGTCACAAAACAGCAACCTAAAAACTCAAATCTAGGAAAATGTGGACTTTTAAAAATTGTAGCTGTTAAAAAGCATAACTTCCTGTGTACTGTTTTAGAGCAGCAAAGAACTGATTTTAGATATGTAAAATCAGTCAGAGCTAACTAAGCTAACCGGGAAGTGGCTAGTAAATCACATGGTATCAGATCGGTGCACAAACTGGCATACTCACAAATACCGATACCAGCATTTTCGGCAGTATCGGAGGCATTTTCCGACACTGGTATCTGTATTGGAACAACTCGAACTAGTTACTCTTTAGATGACATATTGTTCATACCCTTTCAATTTCATTAAAACCATGTATTTCCAGTTTTGATGATACTGAAAATGAATGCCTCTAATTAATTGTAGGATTAGGTATTCTGTATGGGTTGAGAAATTTCCCCTACTTCTTATTAAGATACTTACTTATGATACCTGGGTAGCAATACAATACAAGAACTGTATGGGCTCATTTAGAGCAATGCGATACGATAAGATTCAGTGACTAGAAATTGATATGGTAACTTCTTTTTTTTTGCCAAAAAAAGGAAATGCCTATTTCTATGCAGTGGTAGTGGAGGTGAAACACCAGAAAAGCTTGACACACTAAACTACACAAACATTCAGTGCAAGGCCTCTATTCAATCTGTGTGGACCGCAAACACCGACTTAAAATCTCACGTTCTCCTGGTGCTTTCCTGCCATGATCCGCCATTATCTGAAGCAATGCTGCCGACACAATGCACATGCCCAGGACATCTGAGAAAACTATTTACCATTATAACTGCGAAAAACACATTCACATAATGATTGACATGCTTAATACAAGGCACTAAATCTAAGTATCGATATAATAGATTTTTGCTTTGAAAAATGATTTTAGATCAATACAAGTCACACATGAGGAACAATTAGCTGTTTATCTTTCGATGTAGTTCTATCATAGAAATATAAATTGATGCATCAATACATCTATGTATCATTACACACCTAGATATTAGATATACAAATTATCTCTGGAACATCTCAAATTTTGGTTCCAACATTTTTTATTTATTCAACAAGTCAAACAATGAAAAAAAGCAAAATGGCAACTCAGTCTGAGTATCAGGCCACACAAAGGGTTCCCCTAGCTGAAGAACTGCCAAATAATGGATGAAATGTTCCATACCGTGATCTGTGCTGTCACAATGGAAATCATAGCATACAAAGGGGACAATATATGTGGAAAAAATCCCTCTTTGTACTTCCGAAATAAATGCAACTCATTTTTAATATATCTGCTACTGCAAACTCCTGAGTATTCTGTTGACAGCAATGAAAAATGACATCAGTACAGCCCTGCTATGCTTCTGTGCCAGTAACACTACATAAAACCATTTGCCTACGAAAACAGAGTAACATCCTTAAAATGCCACACATGAATCATGAAGCCTCTGAATATTTTACTTCAGGCCTGTTCTTTCCACTGCACTATGCTTCACTGTGCTGCAATAATATCAAGATGGTCTTAAGCAATGACAGCAGCTCTGTAAATCTTTAATTATGCACAACTGAGCACAACTGAGCCCTGTGTCCTTAACATAATGCAGAGGTGAAATCAAGAATGAATTTGTAAACCTGAAATTTTGTTTAGGAGGAAACATGTACCTTATATTGAGCTTAGTGTGTTCATTTAAAGTTGCTTTGCACCTGAAGTCAGGTTTGGTCAATGTTAACTGCCCTGCTCATGATTTTTTACTTGTCTCTTCTCCGTTTATTTATTGTCTTTTTGTTTACTTTTGTTCAGATGACATTCAGAACAGAATGAGAACATAGCAGGTGTGGTTCAGGGTGGTGGAAGTCCTTTATGTGTGTTTTTGTGTCTCTTACTTTGGTGCCTTGGTTGTTTGTGTCTTGGGTTTTTATGTCTGAGGACCCCCTCAAAAACGAGATGGTGCATCTAAAGGAGTTTAGTCTCATATTGAAATATGTAAATAAATAAATAAAGTATTACGGCCAGCGTGACTACATGCTTACAAGTGACAATATTAACGTGCTGATGGTTATCAGATAACTTTACCTTGTTAATAATCTTATCTTAGTGTGTTAGCATGCTAAAATTTGCCAGTCAGATTGATTGTAAATGCCATTAGTTTTGCAGATACTTATAACAAACAACTTAAAATGTTGACCTGATGATACTGGAAAGGGAATTCTTGTGGTATAACCAGTTATTACGTCATCCAATGGAGGCAATTAATTTCTGTACCAAATTTCACTGCTATAGAGCCAATAGTTGTTGAAACGATTAACATTTCACTCCACACTTCATACAAATGTCAAGTCATATGACCAAAGTGATCGAGATACATCATGCAGGAATCTTTAATATCTGTACAAAATTTTATGCCAGTAATTTAGGGTACACATCTGATTTAAACCCAAAAATGTCAACCTTGTGATGGCACTCAAGCATAAGTCAATTACTAAGGTAATAAGTCAAGACTTCATATTAGAATCAAAGCCAGAAAAACAAACACATGCCAGGCTGGCAGTATTGTGTTACCGCAGTATGTGTGATCTTTACCCAGCCTTTATTCTTACGACTATTATGATGAAATTACCTTTTCATCATCTTCAGTGAAGAGTTCCCCACTTGAAGACTTGTTGATGGCCTGAGCAACTCCAATGATTTCTCCATCACTGTTGCGAATGGGCATGCACAAGAGTGACTTGGTTTTGTACCCTGTCAGCTTGTCAATTTCATCACTGAATCGACGATCCTGCAGTCCACAGGGAGAAGATAAAGACACGATGTAAGCACTTATTGCAACGATGCAGTTCTCCCTTTTCACTTTCAGGTGACCATGCAGTTAAATGTTCAACTCATCAGGACTCCAAACAAGGTAACAAAAAGGCAATTTGGTTGAGCAGCAGCAGCATTTCAGAATTGCCCTGATCCTGGTCAAAAGTATGACTTGAAAAGTGGAGATGAGATGGCTGCTGTGTTTGTACATTTGAGTAACGTAGCTATTCATTTCTGTTACTGTAAATATTTGCTAAACCAAGAAGAAAATGATTGTTTACATTTTTCTCCACACTGAAAAGGGGGTCACTGGCATAAAAGAGCAATATGGTGGCCTTAGCTTTAATGTAATCTCTTACTGTCTTGCCTTGTCTTTCTTAAAATCATTGCGGACACAGTGGAATTGAAAAAAAAAAGTTAACAACAGAGACAGAATAATAGCTCTCCTTTATTGCCTTATTTTTTTTACTCAGTGGGTTTTGGTGTCAATCTGTGGTTTGACACAAGCTTTGTATAGCTGACCATGCTCTCAGCTCTGTAGCAGTGTGATGTATGATCAATTAACTGTGACAGATAAAATGGTAGACTGGAAGTAAATGATCTATCTCCTTGCTGAGTCTCTCTTTTTTCTGGGACTCGTGCAAATGCGCACATGCATGCACAAAGAGGAGCGAGCTGGCACCTGATAAGCGTCAGGAATGTTCACTGTCTCTCCGTGTTCAGCCACATATCCAATGATTCCTTTCCCCCACGGCACCTGAACTTCGTCTGAATTCATTGAGGGCAAAACTGTGGTGCCCGCGTGCACATCGAAGAATTTGGACACTAGTGTCTTCTTGTTGCCCGTTCCCTCCACTAAAAACAAGGAGCACCGGTCTGCGTCGACCATAATACAAACAAATACAAGAATTTTGTAGCTGAGACTCGTTAGATCCAAGTCGTTGGATATGTCTTTCACAAGCTCCAGGAAAAACTCTCTTTCGTTGTGTTCTTTGAGGTAATATTTAAAATCCACGGCAGTGGACGGGTACTGGGGGATGTTGACTCTGGACTCCAGCAGTGCGCTCAGTATGTGCGCAGTGGTCGGGGGAAGAGAGCTCGCTTTCCTCAGCAGAGCTCTCCTCCTCATGCTGGTCAGGGGCTCCTGTGCCCTGGAATTAACATGTTCATCGTATGTCCTGTTCACATTGATGGCCTTTGATCTGGCGAAAGTTTTGCGCAGCTCCTTCTGCGAGGCTCTCCGCTGCAGACCATCACATTTGCTCGCCCAGCTGTCCTTGCACGCGGTGCTCTTCTCCTCTCTCGGCTCGGCGGGAGCTGCAGCCGCCGGACTTTTGCTCGCCTGGTGATTCTTGAGCCATTTCTCCACCATGCTAGAATTCCCCTTTCTGTTCAGGTAGTCCTCGAATAACTCAGGATGCGAGTCCAGAAAACTTTCCACGTCAGAGAACACCATATTTGGCACTGCCATGTCTGTTCTTCAGATGGTCCTCAGTGAACCAAATCCATGAAGTCACGCAGAAATGTATCATCTATGAGGCTTTACTGAGGGATAAAGTAGAGAATCATCTGAATATTATAACTTCCAACATGCGCTATGCAGGAAACACCCTTGGAGCTCTGGCTGCATATCCAGTTTCCACTCTGTGGGGAGACGGATGGAGATCCCCTTTGCGCACAAGCATATTCCTCCACAGCATCTCCGCACCGTCCACTCAGTGAAGGAGCATTAAAACAGGTCTATGCAAAGCCGCGTGGGAGCAAACTGAGGCTCACGCAGTTCATAAGAAGCATTGAAAATCTCACCGAGAGTCACTACCGAGCATCACCGTCGTATGGGTCTTCTTGTGTGCAAATGACGCTGCCTGTGGTTGGCTCAGTGCCGCTGACGCTCGCTTCGTCACGGAGACGGGAGCTCCAGTTGGCTTCGGCAGTCAGCCCTGTGGCCATTTGAACAGTTTGCCCTCCTTAGTGAAGCCTACGATGATGAAGAGGAGGAGGATGCTGGGGATGATGATAATTATTATGCATAATTACGCATAATATGTGGAGCGTATTGTAAATGATACGGTAGCTATGCAGAAATGTAAAAACGGTGAATTACAGTGGTGGACGTCTGCCCACTAATTATAATTACTTTCAGCAATAATTCAGTGCTGCAGCCTATGTTCTAGATTTATAATGCATGCTCGAAGTGTAGGACCCCCCGGCTTGGTGGATAAATGAAATTATGCTTCAGCGTCAAACATAATGGATTCCTACATTCCCTGATAAGGCTTTGATTATTGTACTACCGGCTGACAAGAGTAATCAAAGTAAATGACTGTCGCCTGAAGACAAAAGTGCTGCATTGCATATATATCATATAGAACTGCAACTCGACGATATATCAAGGCCCACTTCAAAACACCAAAACTTTGGCAAATACGGAGTCTGCAGTGGTTGGTCTTAACTATGTAATTATGTTACAACGACCTTAATAGGCAGGAGAATGTGGCAAAATCAAATTCCATCATACATTGTTATTTAGTCAGTCCGTGTGCAGGTGCGACGACTGAACGCTAGAGGGAGTTATACTCCACAACTTGGAATAGAGGACATCACGGGCAACTCTGATGGCTAAAACAGTCAAAGATGTCTGACATCGTGGACAACTTTTGTGTGATTGAACTTAAGACACGAGACGTCTTCTAAACTTTTGATATTTACTACAGCTCATATGATCAGTCCAGTCTTTTTACAAGCTTTTGTCTGCATGCAGAGACCCAATAAATGCACTCTGTCACTGTTAACCAGTCAACATCTGTATCCCAACATCGTCTTCCACAACTTTTACTGCAGAAAATAAACTGTAAGTATAATCAACAACATTCTAGAAAATGTACCATTTTTCTCACTTATATGACTTCATAGCAAATTCAAATAGACTCTTACATTTCCAGTCACGAATCCCTTCAAGGAAAGAACAAATAAACATACATGTGTGCTATGTCCTGTGACAGACATCAAACCAGCACTAGGTCAAACATTAGGTATACCAATGATGAGGAACTGATCACATGAAAGTACTACAAATTAAGACGAAATGCTGTATAATGTGTATTCACTTCAACTTGTTGGGGGAAATGTTAAGACCTGGCCATGCTATTGCATATTCAGTATCAGCCTACTTTGATTCACAAATGTGCATGAGAAAATAGAAACAAAGAATATAATAGCACACTGCAATTATCGGCAGCTAGTTAGTCAATAATTTATTAGAAACTTAAGAGTGACCACATACTTCTAGGAACATATGAAGTAGAGGTGAACAACTAACTGGAAGTGTTAAAATTTGCAATATAGCCAAGTGCAAACTCCAAATTACAAGAGCTGCAACTTTACTGTAAAGGTCACATGTACTCGCAACGAACCATTATAAATGAAGAATTGTGGTGCTACACTCATCTACGGGCCAAAAGATCATATTCTTTAGAAGTAAGGAACATACTTGTCTGAAAATGAAATGCAAAAAACACCTTTACCTCTACAATTGACTCATAT
>JAPZDX010000005.1:11617882-11628761 GCA_029783625.1 Naso annulatus | reverse complement strand
CTCAGAGTTTAGTGAAATATAATTACGTGAATTGGCAGATTTTATTTATTTTTGCCTGTAAATGCTGTTGAATCTGTGCGATAGCAGTTCTCTCTCTTGGGAAACGACTCATTTTAAATTAATCTCGGCCGCGGCAGAGGCAGCACGGCGTTCATAGATGGAATTTTTGATGAGTATTTTCAAACTGCAGCTCTCAAAGCTCATCATGTGGAGGGAGAAGTGGGATTAAAATGTAAAACCTGTTGTGGTGTTGTGGATGTGTGATAACAGGACACACCCACAACTTTAAAGTTGTTTTCTTTTTTTAAACCATCAACACAGATCCGTCGTGGAGTCCGGTTTCGTCTCCTCGCAGCAGTGTTTTGTGTAAATAGAGGGACGTCCTCAACCTCACCAGCCCTCCTCTGCCCCATCGTCTAATTTTAAACATAGTTACATGACACCAGTTCCTCTGAATCACATGCTTACATAAAGACACATAACTCCCACCATATATAGTGGGCACACACACAGTCTCCCGTACTGAATGTGGTGCAGATAAATGTCCCGAGTGAAGTAGATACTTCTCTGAATCAAAGGTCTAAGAAAAGATGGTGGAGTAGGTTGTGCAGATTGTAAACCCTCTGAGCTTCAGAGGGAGTTGACAGTGGAACATGAGGAAATAGTCATTTCAGTATGACTCACAAATTCATCTACGTCCAGTCAATGTCGAATTCTTTTTAAAATTTAAAAAAATGTTATTCATAAATTGTTAGTTTTTAAAAAATAGTGACAAATTCACATCAGTTTACCAAATCCCAAAGCAATGTCTTTAATTCACAATGTTTACTTGTGATTGCAACAAATGTTTTAAGTAAAATTTATATGCAACACAGAAAAGAGGTAACTTCTCTCATTACAAGCTACTGTTTGATATTTTTCTTTGTGTATCACCTACATGATCAGTTGGTAACCCATTCAGAAGTACATTTACCTTTGATGAACTAATTTATCAGTTACAGTTAGTCCATTATGAAACACCAGAGCCCTCTGCAGGCCATCCCATGAAAATGCTGTTTCAGGATATTGAGGGTCAACATCTGGGAGGGGAAAAAAAAAAACTAAAAAGTAGTACATTATTCATTTTATGTTTTAAAAAAAAGTGTGAGAAATTCCCATCAGTTTACCAAAGACAAAGGAAAATTCTTAAATTTGCATTTATTTTATTTTTTTCCTGATGAGCAATTTTAATTCAGAATTACATGTAGGGCAGTTTTTCATCTGCAGTGTTCAGGATAATAAAGCCAAACAAGTCTGTGCAGTAGCAGAGATACTGCACCAAAATCAAAGCTGATGTTTTAATGTGTCTGATTCCCCAGAGATTTAACTGCTACAAAGCACCAGTGACTCATTTACAGTTTGTGTGTTTATTGCAAAGCAGATTAGCTGTAATGTCCCAACTAGTGTCCCCCTCTTGTGTTACAGAGAAAATATAACATGGGGATTTAGACTGAAATCAACCCCAACACAAACACAAGTAGTTGCACACTGTCACATGTTGTTTCAGGACTGCAGAGTGGGGACACAGAGGAAGAAAAAGAGCATAAATATGTAGAATGAAAGCTATGTGAAGCAAACCCATTGTGTGCACTGTTTCTATGGTACTGTAGACGACAAACCAAAAAGGTAGTACTGCTTTGCACCCATGTCTTTTTTTTTCAAAAATACGTATGTGCTTTTAATTTTAATACCCGGTTACAAACTCAATGCTACAACTTGTTAGCGTCAGTTTCACTTGCTGTGCCTTAATGCATTTATTAATGCCTCACAAACACACTACTGACAAGAATCCCCATGCCAAGAAGGTATGCCATTAACAACTCTGCACATCATCCAGTCTCCACCTGCCTACAGATGATAACTCATATCAATAGACAGAGTTTAGGCTTTAGCTGTGGACGATATGTCTTTGACATTAGGAGAGAAATAAAAGGTTTATTTGGCTGTAAAATGCTTGCAGTGTCAAGAAGAGGTCCAGCACTGCTCTGCTACTCCGACATGTAACCAATACATTTTTGGTAGTCACTGTAAATACAGCACATTTAGAAGACGGGTCACTACTGCAAAAGCTGATTCCTTTTTTCTTCCCACATCAGTGACTGAATCACAGCAGTTGTGCGAGGAGGCGGGGCTAATGCTTTGCGTAGTGTTTGGTATCGTAGAGTCAGGCCGTAGTGAAAAAAAAAAAAAAAAGAATCCTGAAAACCTCCTCATGCTTTCGTCATCCATCGTTCGACCTGCATGTCTAGACAACTTAGCCTGCCAATGAATGTTGCAGATGCCTTACAAAAACAAGGTTTTTTTGTTTTCTCAATTGGACTCTCATGTTATGTTTTTGTTTTGGACTGACATGTATCACGAAAGCACTGTGTCAGCTCATTTCCTTTCAGATCTTTTTCCCGATGGGTACCTTCTAAAGTGCAATTTTAACAAAGAACATATCTTATCATGAACACTGTACACTGCTGCTACATAGTGCTTGTTCTAATAAAACTGTAAAACTCAACAGGTGAGGATTGTGTGGTTTATACGGAAGGCCTTAAAAAATCCTTTGTTGTCCACATTAAATTTCACTGTAAATAGGGCATAAAATGTGTTCAAATGTCTTGCTTTGGTCAACCAACAATCAAAAATCTTCAAAATCAGTTTGCAATGATATAAAACAATGTGAAGACACATATTTCACAATCAAGAAGTTTGGTTTTTTTTGTCTTGACATATTATAAATTATTGGATTATCAAAACTAATTATTATTCTATCAATCCAATAAATTAATTTCAACTGTAAAATCATAATTTAACTCCTATTTTGAACAATGGATCGCTCAAAAGCGAGAAGCTAAATTGCAACCCACTACACTGAAACATGTTTTTAAAAGGGGTCCAACATGGTGGAGAGAGCATGCACCCACTGGGAATCTTTGAATGTCATCATTATTGACGTAAGGTGGATGAGTATTGCAATAAATAATTGTTTTTTAAAAACTGACAATCTTTTCCATTAAAAAAAGTACAGTGTACGTGGTGTATGATTATATTTTATTCAAACTCAGGTGGTTAAATACATGGAGATCATAATCTAAAGAAACTGATCCTTATTTGATCTTACGACATGTAACAGCTCCACATTAAAATGACTAAAAACTATATATTTGTCACGTTTTGTAGGGCAGTGTACTTACATTTAACAATGTCCCAACTCAAAGAAATCTGTGATTCTTTTCGAGGTAACGACGTGTTTCATGTTGTCACCTGTCGCTCACTTCCAGGTGACACCAGTCAGATTTAAATCAGCATTGGCAGCTATTTAACATAAAAAAACAAATGCAATGGTTCAACACTACTAAAAGAGACCTTTTAGCAGAAGAAATTTTTCAATTTCCAAATTTTTTGAAAGTTTTTAAGCTTAATTTCTAAGATTTTCAAGAAAAAACTTGTATTATAAATAATTTTTGTTACAGTAAACAAGTGCTTTCTTGCCTTTAACCCTTTAAATCAAAGTGTGTGTTACGGTGAACAGGCCCTGGTGTAGCTGCCTTTGTGTTAACACAGCAGGACGTGCAGCCTCTAATTGATGGCTGTGAAGTGGGCAATTCTCATAAGAGTTATTTCATTCAATAATACCACAACAGCTCCTGGGAGCGTGACATTAACAGAAACCAACACTCATTAACATCTAGTGTTTTTATTTCATGTTTTTTTTGCACGTTGCTGCTGTCCGCCAGGGTTCAGCTCATACATACAGATTTATGAAATGTATCACACAGTACTGTGAGGCACACACTGCAAAAAAAAAATAAAGTAATAAAGTACTCACTTATATTTATTCTGGGAGTCATCCAGATAAAGACAGCTGAGGTTAAACTTGACACTGCAAGAAGAATGGAGCTAGCAAAAAGTAGTCAAAATAATCTCTCTTTCAAATCAATTTAATTTTCTGTTTGCAGGAAGGGAAGCATCTTAAATTAAATTAAAAATTTTAAGTCCTACTGACTGTCAGTTCAATATGTTCCTGCAGGGTGATGTGGAATAAAAAAAATTAAAGTCAGCTGGAACCTAAACATATCTGTAATCTGACTAAAAAAAAAAAACAAGCAACACGGGAAAAAAAAAATGAAAGCTCAAACTATGCATGTAAAAAAGTTCATGAGGAAGTGCTTATGACAGTTTCTATTTCATTTACACATGTACATTTGCTTAAATATGTCAGATATCTCAGTAAAACATAATGGTGCAGCTGCAGACATAACTTCAATGATTCTTAACAGTGAGAGACTTCGTCTCTTCACCAAGTGTTGCTCTAAAGTTGCCTGATTCAAGTTGACGTATGTTGAGTTGTGGAGCAGTATAAGCTTTAGCTCATGATATATGTAACTATAAAAATATACCTTGACTTCCTATCGTCCACACACAGGAAGACTAGTGGAAAGAAAATCTACGGCTCCATCATGACTGGACTTTAGCTGCTATGTTTGACAATATAGGTGAAGCATTTGTTGACAGGGGTGGTTTTATTTGATGGAGGCCATGATCTTGATGTACTGGAGGGCGCTGTGTGCTGCGTCGTTGTGAGCGTTGCCACAGGAAATGCCTGTGCCGTGGCACACGGTGACCGGGGAGGTGGACAGCTCTGCCAGGCACTGGTACTGGCCATTTACCGTCAGCTCGTCTGCAAAATACAGCCATGCACTTTATACCATGACACGACAAGCAAAAATGAATACTCCAGTGTTCCCCGTTTGGTATCTTAGCAACCAGTGTAGTGTGTTTTCCTACCAATGTCGAAGTATGTGACCTCAAAGCCCTGCTCCTTGGACAGCTCCAACATCATCTGAATGTAGTCAGTGTTGGGAATGCTCAGCGGGTTTCTTCTCAGTAAAGACATCTTCTCTGCAGATGAGTTCCTTAAGTTCTCAAACCGGACACTTGGTTTAGGGGTCTACAAAAATGAAAAAAATCAAATGCAGCATGCCATCTTGAGGCATTTTTTAAACACTTTTAAACCAGCGTCCACTTCACAAGGGTGAGAAATATTTGGCGTACCCATGTGATTTCAGGAGAGCCTGACAGATTCTGAAGCTTTGCCACAATTTTCTCTGCAGCTGCCTTTTTTGCTGCCTTTTTTGAGTTTCCAACAGCTGTTAAAACACCAGACAGAGATTAGGAACAGGATGAATAACACAAATTGCAGTCATTTCAAAACATTTTCACCCAAACATCTCAAAAACAGCCATACCCTTCTCTGACAAGGACTCCATTCGACAAATAACAGTGAACTCTCTCTTGTGTGGCGGACCAGCCTCCATTAAAACTGTGTATTCAGGAAGACGCCATCCTCTCTGCAATGCCAACTCCTGAATTTAAATACCAAATAAGAACAACAAGTACAGGGGTTAGTAACTGTGTACTTAATACTGGATATATTGTTACAGCTTAGCAAGAGGAAACATTTTTTTAGCTGTGACCAGCAGCTCTGTAGGTCCCAAAAAAAAAGAAAAAATTTTTTTTTTCAAATTCCCACTCTTTGGTGGCCACAGATTTTGCCCTAGAAGGCTGAAATTTAGCATGAAGTTCAAATGTGTTTGTGTTTGTGTGTGTGCGTGTGTGTGTGTGTGATCATGCCCATGGGCTAAAAAGGGACGTGGTAGTGCGCATGGTCAATTGTAAAAAAGGCACAAAACTTTCAAATGGATTCACAGACTTGCTCAAGATTTTGTGGAAAGGCTGGTCACGAGAAAAGCACGGCTGATTAAACTGTTTGGGCCAACTGGCAAAAGAGGGCGTGGCAGTGGGAGTGGCCTGCAGCAAAAAGGTGCATGACATTTTGTCATGGCTTGCCCTGCCCATACACTTCAGCCACGCCCCCGTCTATGTAGACTCTTGTGGGAGGCATCATTGCAGACAGTAATTTTTATTTCTTCACTTTCTCTCCAAACATACAGTAAAGAAAGGACGGTAACATTTTTAGCTGCTGGTCACAAACTATTGCGAATCACACTTATCATCAAGCTTTCCTACTTACAGTTCAATTTTCTTTATGCAAGTTTGGGGAATAACATCATTACATAAATATAGCAGAAAACTTGCTAACATGCAGCCAAAAATAAAACATACATGCGCACACAGCAAGCACAAAAACTGCACAGATGAGGTTTACACACCTGCAGAATCCCCACTGAGTTTGGATGGTTGTTTGTTTCTGCTGCGACACCATTACTCTCAGACTTCACAGGAACATTCCTTTTGGGAATCATATCAAAGCATTTAGCACAGCTGCAACACACCAACACTGAATACAGGCAGTCAGTAAACCAGTTCAACGTTCAGACTGCTGCACTGTGCTTGTAAAAAGACTTATATCAGACCAAATCAGGCCAAATCAGCTTACACTACAGCAGCAGCTAATGTCAGTTTTCATTATCATCTAATCTTACAATTGTTTCCTCAACTAATAATCTAAGAAAATAGTGAAAAATCACCTATAATTTACAAAGCTTGATGTAATACATTACAATTTTTAGTTTTATACGACCATAAGGTCTAAAAACCAAAAACACTTTGGATACAATCATTAGGGTCCGATGAATATGGGATTTTTGGGGCTGTTGCCTTCACCAGTAGTAGGGAGCAAGAAAATTACTTAGACTTTACCACACTTTACTTAAAGCTTCCATCTATAATGCATTATCAACATTATATACTGCGTTATAATGTGCCTATAATGTCGTATAATCATAGTTGTAAGCAAGGTTAGGGTTAACCCTAACCATAACACATGTTTTACAATGCGTTATATATGTTCATTATGAGTTATAATGCATTATAGAGACAGGCTTTATAGAAAGTGTTACTGAAAATTCCGATACGCAATATATACATACATACATATATATACATTCTGACAAACTTTATTCCAAAAATCAGTGCACTGAACAGTAAACATTTCATTTATTAAGAAAATAAGTAATTACACTATTTAAGATCCAAGCATTTCTTTCAGCTTTCAAAAATGTTTAATTTTGCAGCCAGCGGAGAAGATATCCGTCAATACTGATACAGCTGCGATGGATCAATACTGGCAGATAATATCCAATACATTGGCTGGGCCCAAACAATCATTCTAGACAAATACTCTCATTTGAGAACCTGTAAGAGCTTTAAAAAAAATGGCTTTAAAGATAAAACAACTACACAAATTGCTTTGGAGTTCTTCCATTTGAACAATAATATTTCAGTTCTACTCACACTGTTCCAGCATCTATCTGCAGAACACTGAGGGCAGCCTCTGCAGCCATGTGTTTAGCAGCCTTTTTACTGGAACCTTGACCTGAAACAAAACACAATCACACACACACACACAAAATTTAAGATTATGTAAAACATTAATAAAATAATTCTTCCATAGTCAGACGGGGAAAAAATGAACCATAACCTAAAGTCACTTAGCCACTCATAACGGCTAAAAATAAAAAATGCCTCTAAGACAAAACATAAATTTCTGTTTTACATTCTGGAAGTCCTCAAGGTGCTTTTTTATTCCAGAAAGTAAAGGTCAACCCAGGAGGCTCCTGGAGAGGACACATAGAAAAATATGGAGGGAAATCTGCCTGAAAGGTGCCAAATAAAGAGACTGAATTATTTCTCATCACCTCAACATTCGAGAGCTTTGCAAATGCTTCACTTCCTCTTCTCTGGACCTGCACTGCTCTATCCCTAAAGTGAGATACCTTGATTTAGAATAAAACAAGGCACACATTGGACATATTTAAGAGTAAACTGCAGCAACAGACACAACTGACAACGAAGCAGAGGCGACAAATAGTCCGTTGCAGGCTGCAGTGCACTTTCTGAATTACCAGCCTGTTATTTTCAACTCAAACAGAGGACGTAATCCAGTGACAGGCAGCTATCAACACAGCAGGTGGTGTGAGTGTAACCCACCCGTGCAGCTAACATCTCCGACTGTCACGCTGAAGACGAAGCTGGGCTGGTGGGCCTCTCCTTCAGCTTTCTCCATCACATACACAGGAATGTTGCCACTTTTGGTGCCGTATTCATGCAGGATTTGTATAGGCGTCTTCACAGGGTTGGGCATCTGCGATTCATGTGCATTCATGCTGCATGTATTAAAGAAGCACATGCAAACAGTTTACCAGGACCATATTTGCCAGGCTGTTGCTATCCGAGGGCTGCAAGTCAGGTTAAGTAACAAATGTAGAGCTAATTTACCGCAGGGAAAGATAACTGCAAAATGATTTTTTAAACCAGATATTAAAGTCCCTCTGAGGAAATTTCATTTTGTGGTAAATGTTACAGCAAGTGGACGGAAGCGCCACTGCTGACTGTCGTGAAGATCTTGTCTAGCACGAGCATTTGTTTTAGAAGACAGTGACAGAAACATACCACTTATTTGCACATTACCAGTTCAGCCATAAATACAAAATACTGAAATTATCTGAAGAAAAATATCCTCCTGCTTCCGATCACAGACAGTAAAAAAAGAGAGCAGTGGATCGGACTGGACTGGGTGAAGCTGTTTTAAGAAAAAGGATATTGATTTCCAATCTCCTCGCAGATGGAAGAATGATGTGAGGCATCAGTATTAAATTCAGACTGTTTCATAACCGTTTATAAGTTAAACATATTATAAAATAAACATATGAAAACTATTCTTTAAGATGTTTCTAGGGTAATTTAAAAGTTATCAAAAATAACGCTTTTTTTTTTATAGATCCTTTATGATAAATCCAAATACAGTGATGCCAGAGTCACTGATCCCTTGTAACATGACCTTAACATGACATTACCACCTAACTGAAATGTCACAATACTGTACAAAAGTCTCAGTTTATTGTAAATTTAAACTCAGTAAATAGAACAAAAAAGAGACCCCTTGTTTAACATATTGTAATCTAATTAATCAACCCATTCATTAAGTTAGAAATTCCCATCTTGGGGTAAATGGAGGTAGACATCACTCTACAATCTTTTACCATAAAATACAGCCAAAAAAAATAAATAAATAACCACATGAGTTGATTCTTCTCCAACACTTTCAACATTTTTTAACATTTTTCAACATTTTTTAATCATGGAGTACAGGGGTATTATTTCTCACAGTACTGGATTTATAGAGGTTTCTGTTTTACTGGTCACATTGTAAGACGTCTAAGGCTGAGCACCTTATTTTGATTTGCTAAAGTCCACTCTCAATATTAAGCTTTTTCACTGATCTGACAAGCACTTAAAGCTTTCCCATCATTTCTGAGCCTCTTCTGCTTTTTTTTTTTTTTTGGTAATTTTTCACAATTTATAATGCTATGCGGTGTATGAAAATGGGGATGATGATGACAATGATATGTTAAGTCAAAAAGACCTACAACAATGAGAGAGAAGGGTGTATAACCTCCTTGATTCAATCCAATTCAGACATTAGAGTGAGTAGATATTAAAGAATACTGGAGAAGAAATTTAAATTATCATGCATTTATGCTTAAGGACTTAACTCTCGGCATATGAGAGACACATACAGGCAACAACTTTATGGTCCTGAAATACAGCTTATCCACGACATTTAGAAAAGATACTGAATACACTTAAGGGCAGTGATTTTTAGGTTGAGATGAAAAATCAAAAGCAGTTTTAAAAAGTAGATCATAGTTGACATGTTCTCCTGCACTGACCACAGCATATGTAAGTTATCTTAACTGATTAGATATTCTTCATCTGTTATATCAATCCAAAGTATTTCTTTTCTTTTTTTATGTGGCCTCACACCATAACGTCTTCAGGAAGTGCATTTTCCAGTTAGATATGATTCTTCTTTATTATCAGACCAAAGTATTTTACACTTTACTGCCGCTGGCATCAAGTTTCAGCTCGAACTCTGGCTCAGCTAGCTGACACATTGGCTAAAGCTATAATGTAACATTATGCCATTTGCTATTCTGTTTAATCGGAAAATTTATTAAGCACAAACTCAACATTTGACTTAGAATCTAACAAATTTAACCGGAGGACCATTTATAAAGTTATGTTACAAATTAGCGCGGAGTTTTGCTCCTCAAACATCAGATACTGTGCGTTAGCCGGCTAAGCTAATCAGAGTAACGGTAAAGCTATCTCAACGGCTGTTAGCTCGCGTTCATCAATTAACTTAAAAGATTTTTTTTTCTGCTGCTAACAGATGGTCACTGCAGGAAAACTATTTGGGTACAATAATGCCGTTACCGTTATGGCTTTCTACGGCTTCTAATTGATCATCGATAAAAACAGATTAGCATAGCGTTACACTGTTAAACAAAAAAGAAATCTGTTAGCTTTATTTATCCGTTAGCTCACGAAGAAGTGCTAGAGGACCTGTCAAAATATAAATACCTCCTGACAGACAACAGCCAGCTAGCAGTACTTTCATTATAATGTTAGCCTGTTTTTTAGGTCGAGCTTCACTGGCGAAATTTTACTGTCACGTCACTTTAAAAACTTTACAGCGCTAATTTTATCATAACAAAATTTTATAACCCTATGTCTCGACATTTAGCTACTAGGTCCATCCTGTCGGTTGGCACACGCTTGACACGGTTTAGTCGTAAAATAAACTAACCTCGTGTCTGCGGTGGTTTTCACTGCTGGTGATTGGTATCCCTCTTGAGACATGTTTACAAATTTCTGTGGCGCGGGGGCTGTTCACAGACTTTGTGGCGAATAAGCTAAACTAAAAATATCAAACACCACTTTTGGATATTTTTTCGGCATCTAAATTTAACGTTACTTATGTTATCATGAAGACTATCAAGTGGCCTGATATTGCAACTCTTCATTAACGCCTGACCGGGGAAAT
>JAPZDX010000005.1:11545299-11569794 GCA_029783625.1 Naso annulatus | reverse complement strand
TTAAAATGCTTTATTCACTTCATTTTTTTTTTTTTTTTTTTTAAATACTGTTGTATCATCTGCCAGTTAACTTGATTCTTGTTCTTTTTTCCTTTCTTTTCTTTTCAAATAATTCTTTATGGACAGTTAAGCAGACATGTATAACAAGTAAGGAAGCCGTGAGAAGTGTATGAAGACAAAAGCACGTATGAAAAAAAGGGGACAAAAACGATAACAATAACAATAACAATAATAATACCAGGGGATTTAAACCTAGCCAGAGACGGCAAACAAAAGAAACCAAATAATAGGCCACTGAAAATATATCAGATGTCACAAATTCAGTTCATTAATATTTCAAACACTGTACACAAATTTATAGTTTTAATAGCTTTCCTGTTTTCAGACAAACGAACTGACTGAATTTATTGTTTGAATTCATTTTCAAAGACAGGAAAAGATGGTTTACGGTTAGAGAATTTGGATTTGTGAATATGCGCTTTTGCAAGTATCAGAATCAATTTAATGATAGGCCTATAGTATTGGTCTGAACTGGACAGTGAGTAAAAAAAAAAAAAAAAAAAAAAGTTCATAAGAGACTGACATTTTTTTGTCAGTGTATTGACAAACAAGGGCATAAATCTTTTGCCAAAAAATACATTAATGGGGATATGCCCGAAATAAATGATTTATGTCTTCTGAAGCTAATTAACAGAATGAGCAAATGACATAATATCCTTTTTGAATCTTTCTAGGAATAATTTGGATGAATAAAAGCAATGGATTATTTTATAACATACTTCCTTGACTCGTTTGTTATCAAATAGTAGAGAGTAAGCACCATATTTTTTCCCAGATCAAGTTTGAGGAAAAATTATTCCAATATAAGACAACATTTGGAAAAGAGACAGTCCTATTGAAATGTGTTTTCCTTATAGCTACAGTGTCAGGGGGTCACTTCCTGTCTCTTATTTGACATAAAGACATATAGCGCAGCCTTCCTCCCTCCTTGCCCATAGGAAGCCTCTGCAGGTGACGGAGGTTAATTACAGAGTCCAAATAAAAGACAGGAAGTGACCCCCCCCTGACACTGTACCAGAAAAACACAGAAACAAGTAAAAATAAATATGACGATTAAATTAATTAATTCATCACTCATCACAGTTTTTGTCTTGAAAATGAAAAAACCTCACCTTTTGTGAATGAATGTATGTATTAAACAGGCCTAACCGAAGGTCTCTGGATTTTAGGAAAGGATGTAGCTAGCTAGCTAACTAACTAGTAAGCTAATGTTAGCAAGATTGAGCTAGGCCTACTTCTTTTAATTTCATGGTAACAGCATTTTTTATGTTTAAGCTTATTTAGACAAGTGAACTAACCACTTCAGACCCTGTTGCTGGGTGATTTAAGCCCTAAACAATGCATCATATTGTAGAAGCTGACTGTATTGTTTTCTCTTTAAAGTCTTGCTAATAAATCTTGCCCCCCTCCCCCCGCGCCAGTGTCCTAATGTTAGAAAAAGGCTGCGAAAGTGCCCTGTGGATGCCCCTGTGAGCTGAAGCATGTTCTAGGGTGCCCTTCCAGTGGACAAAAACTGATGAAATGCCCTCTCAGTTGCCCTTCCAGTGGACAAAAAGTGATGAAATGCCCTCTCAGTTGCCCTTCCATTGGACAAAACGTGGCGAAGTGCCCGTCAACTTTTTGAGCCCCACCGCAAACAATAAGTGCCCTTTTTAGCTACTATTTTTGCCCCTGCCTGTCAAACACCCTGAGTTTACCAGTGAGCAGCTGTATAAAGTCATATAAAATTGAGACACTAAAGAAGTGAAATAAAACAATCTGAACGAGACAATTTGTCTTTGAGTTATTTAGCCTATTAAAAAAGAGGAAATACCGAGTATTCAGTTTCAAAAATTGAGCTAAACGACAACAGTTAGCTACACCCTGACCTCGACAGTTGCTGCTTTCTGAGGATAACAGGAATTGAAATTAAACATCTGGGTACCATCACAGACAAAAAAAATTTGTTCAAACATAGACATGTATCTCACTGTATAAAAATAGTATAGAGTATAAGTAGGTTAAAGATCATGAGTTTACATTTTCCTTAACAATAGGCTATCCCCTTTTACCACTCTATGGCCACATAGTATACACAAACTTATCATAACTTCACTGAATACTATCCCTTAGGTTTAATTCAACACATCATCAGCTAATCAATTAGAAATTGCATTAGACCTTTTTGTAGGGCATAGAAACTAGGGCCTGCCCGATATAGGATTTTTGGGTCTGATTCTGATACCGATATTAGAGAGCAAGAAAATTCCGATATCAACATATTTTGAATGTGATTATCACATACAGGTGACGATGTTATGTAATGGAGACAGGATATCTTACTTTTTTTTTTTACAAATTTTGTTTCAAACATCAGTGTACTGAACAGTAAACACTTCACTTACTAGTTATTAAATGACGGACCGCCCTCTCCTGTGGTGTAAATACACAATTTTAAATCACTAGTCCAAGCATTATTTCTGGTCTTACAAAATGGCTTCCATATCGGCGCATTTCGGAAAATGTAAATGCCGATACTGGCATCTGAAAATGCATAGGCCAGAATCAGCTGATAATATCGGCAAACCAATATATCTGTCCGACACTAGTAGACACAACTGTAGTGTCTGAGTTTGATTGCTGATCCCTCGATGGTGACACAAACTCATGGATTGCATGCCACTTGTCAGCAGTAGATCAGCATCAGTTGGTCACCTTAGGGGAAGCAATCCGCTCACACCCCAGTACAATCCTCAGCGTGACTCATGTTTGTGCCGAACAGAGAGATGGAAATCGTCAAATTGTTCTTGCACCTTTTTTTCCAGGTAGCCTTCCCTGCTACCCTAACAGCAGTCTTGGCAATCAGTAACACCTTGAATGGGCCTTGGTATCGCCTCCACTTCCAGTGACAACATCTAGGTCCGTGATGAGAATCCATTCTCCCTGGACGCGGACGGCAGCATACTCTTCACCAATGAATTCAGTGCTGACAAAGTTGTAGACAAGTTGGCACAATATCTAAACATAGCATCCTCACATGCTGTTGTAGTGGGAAGTGGGTGTCAAAGTGGACCTACATCTGTCTAAGGGGGTCTACCAAATTGAATTTCAAAGGGACTGAGACCATAAAGTGCAAAGTGGAAGTGCTTAAATCCACAAGAGAGACAGTTTCATTGCAACACTTTACAAGTTTTGCCTTTATGGTGCCATTTTATGAAGTTTCCTTAAAAGTCCCAGTAGGGACCTCTCCAATGAATCTTTCATTGAGATAACAGAATATCTTCAAGGAAGACAGTGTGACATGAGACGGTAATCAGTGCATGTTGACCTGTAGGTTTGACTGTAAGGCTACACAGATCTCTCTCTCTCTCTCTCTCACACACACACACACACACACAGATACTGGAGCATGAGACAGCTCCCTCCTCAGGGTTGAATGTTCCAGAGAAATGCAATGGTCATTTTGGGTCGCTAAAGATCAAGACAACTGAGACAAGGCTGTCTGTCTGATGAAACAAAAAGTAATGAGTAAGCAGCACAGTCCACATAAACGGTCGAAGTTTATTAGTTCAGCCTCATATCACTATGGCCTCTCTGCTGCATCCATTTAGGCAATCGCTTAAAAGTCTGTATCTCATCCCCAAACTTTATGGGTGTCCAATATAAAATCTCTGAAAAACCCCTTAAATCATATTATTTTTTAAAAATAATATCTTAACCGTTCTCCCATGCATTGCCATTGTAGGAATACATTATTCAAAAGGGCACTTTAATGATTAAAATGAAGTTATACCAATTCTTCTGTGGATTGACTCAGGTATGGATTTCAGAGATAATTGATTTTGAGTGTATCCAATCAGTTCTGTATCAGTTTGGACCTTTCTTATTTTCAATTTGTCTCTCAATAACCTCTAACTTTATAGAAGTGCAATGAAAAATCAAACTGTAGCTGCCATGCACTGACAGAGATAAATCATTTTAAAAACTGTTGATACAGGAGGACACAATGCATCATTAGCAAATTCATCCAACATCAATATCATGTCTGGAGATATGGGTTGTGATAATACTGAATTTACCGTGTTGCATTAGCAAATATTTTACAGTTCAAGAATAAGTTGGTATAAGGGCTCAGCTCTTGTATCTAAAAGTGTGGTGTGTTTTTTAGTGGCTTCTAGAGGTGACTTTGCAGACTGCAACCAAATTCATTTCCATCACTCACCCTCCTCTTTCAAGCATGAAGGAGGGCCTACACTGACTGCAAATTTTGTGAAAACCACTGAAGGCCCTCTTCAGAGCCAATGTTTGGTGTGTCTGTTCTGTAGAAAATTGGTAATGCAACATGGCAGACTCTGTGAAAGAGGACCAGCCCACTGGTCGATGCTGGATTTGGAAAAACGTGATTGGTGCATGTTGTTTTTTTCACCGCGCTTGTTGTACAAACTAATTATGTTTAATAATGTGACAATGCTGTGGTTAAGATCTGGCCAGGTTTAGGGAAGTATGGTGGTTTGTGTTATGATCAGTCCTTCACACATTTAGGGTTTCCGTCTCAACACACCCCCACTTCCTCTGTCATTTAAAGGGCTTGTTCTTACAAAAAACTTAGCCTACTGCTCACTCTTATATATTAGACCTTTAAGTGGCAATACCACAGTGTAAAAATACACTTACAAGTAAATTCATACATTTCAAATCTTACCTGACCTATAAGCACCAAAAATTTAGACTCATAGCAGGCCTGTTTAAAGTTGCCAGATGTAAAGGTATGATGCAGAATGTTCCATTTCAGAATAGCATGTATTTGTATTTGTGAATTATAATTAGATGTATTAATATGCAGTGTTGGGGAGTTACATGTAATGAAATTATGAAGTTTTATCACGAAATAAATGTATCTGTAATCAGTTACAGTTACTGAGAAAGAATGTGTAATTAAATTAGTTACTTATGCAAAGATTGATGATTACAATGGGGGTTCCATCTGAATATTTTCTGTAAAAATCTTAGGCTATATGTTTAATAATTTTAATAATAATAATTTTTAATCAAATTTTGTTGCTTTTCGTGTTTTTGATGTGCACAACGCCTTCTTTGGCCATTTCCAGTCAAGGACGTTCATCGAAGTTTGATGCTGCTCTGATGCTTTTGACTGGTTCTCTTGTTTGAATTTGATTAAACACGTCTGACGCTGCCTAGTTTAAACATTTGAAAATGCTTAACAGTTGAAAACATTTATTAGAATTTTTAAAAAAAGTAATCAAAAAGTAATCAAATGTAATAAGTTTCATTACTTCAATAAAGTAATTGAAATAGTTAAATTACTTATTACATTTTAAAAGGGGTAACTTGTAATCTGTAACCCATTACATTTCCAAAGTAACCCTCCCAACCCTTTTAATATGTTAGCATCACTGGAGTTGCAGCTGGTAGAGGTGTGGCTAAAAAGAACATTTGCCTCTTAATTATGTTGGAGTTGAATCATAAAGTAGCATAAAGTGTACCATACTGGTGTCAGTGTATTTGGATGCATTCAGCCACTTCAGATACAAGCCTGTGTGTGGCTCTACCACAAGTTTATTGTATTTTAATGAGCACAGGGCTCTGTGCCTTAAGAGGAAAAAGCAAATGCAGAAGTAAAAGAGAAGATGGCAGCTCTGAGTAAGCCTTCCCCACTGAGCGAGGCAGAAAAAAACTCAGTGTCAACAAAATAACATTCAGAGAAGTTTTCCCGTTTATCCACTGAGGGGGAAAAGCGTGCGCTGAGGGTGCACCACGCTGTTATGAAAAGCAGCCGCAGGTCCTCTGAATGAGAGCATTCTCTCTCCGCGCGGCTGGCCAGTAACTTCTCTTCATTCTGCGATCCAAGTTTGACGCGTCAGTCGCGCCCACTGCACTTCCCAGACGCCTCTGTACCGCTCTGTACCCAAGCAACGGAGTTTAACTTGGATGGGCTCACGGAAAGACAACATATGCTGCAGAGAAGGAGCAGTCGAGCTGAGTGGGAAGCCGCGGACCAGGCCCAGCAGAGCGGGGGCTAAGAGGCTACGTTAGCAGTCACTTTCATCCGGGAGCTGTCGGTGTTTTCATCCGGATCCAGAGAAAAGGGAGCGCTGCGCTTTTGGGTAAGCGATGCACAGCCAAACTTCTAAACATCTAAAGGACAAAGCACTTTATGTTTACTGTGTTTGTGGCACTTACTGCACTAAAATGGTTATTTCGTATTTGACAGGCTAAATATTTGTTATATAATCAATGTTTCTGAATTGTTTGCTGGGATTTTTATGTAGCTTTTGCTGCATTAGGACGAGAGGTTCTTTTTCATTTGTCGTTTGTTTGTTAATTCTGCACTAAGCATTTTTTTTTCCCATTTAAATTATAACTGTCACTCATTAAGTTTTCGTAGTTACCAGGGTTGGGATGAGTACTTTGGAAATGTAATAGGTTACAGATTACTAGTTACTCTGTTTAAAATGTAATGAGTAGTGGAACTATTTCAATTACTTTTTCAAAGTAATGTAACTGATTACATGTGATTACTTTTCTAAATTTCTAACAAATCTTTTCATCTGTTAACCATTTTCAAATTTTTAAACCTGGCAGCTTTTGACTGAAAATATTCAGATGTCAGCCTCTTTGTAATCAATAATTGTTACTTTTTTGTGTTTGAGATTCAGGTTAAAGTCCTGCTTTTATTTTTTCACCTATAGCTGTCTAGATATTTTTTATAAACAAGTTTGTTATGTTGTTTATTTTGCAATTATTTTTAGCAGTAACTTTACATTTTTAAAGGAAATATTCTGTTTCTCTATTGCACTTATTTTGCATGCTGCATTTTGTCCATGCAGACTTCAGGAGTTCTCTACTCTGATACTCCTCCTGACACTTATCAGAAGTAACACATGCGCCTCATTACTTCACCACTTCCTTTTTCTTTTAAAGACTGAGATTGAATTTGTATGCTTGCAGATTAAAACCTCCTTTTCATTATATTGTTCGCTTAAGCGTTTAGGTTTCAGAGTTTATTTCGACCACATTTAAAAACATTTCTATTTTGCTTATCTAATAGCTCAGTAAAGACATGAGTGACTAAAAAGAATTCACTCCAGACCACAAACTCATGGTGAATTTAATGTGGCTTGAGTGAAAAAATGAGGACACGCTCTGGCCTTGATAAAGATACAAACTTTGGTGATATGTGGAGGGAAAAAAAAAACAACAACTTTCACCCAGTTGCTTATTTGGTATTTGGTATCTCTGGAAAAGATGAACATTGTGCAATAATATAGTATGCACTAGTTCTTTCATGTTTACTTGCAGAACCAACATTATGAATCATACTATGAAAGCTCCCTATGCCTCATCAGTGGGGCATCTCCCTATCCACACTGCTGATCCAAAGGGACGTTTACTCTTTGTTCCAGGGTTAGTACGGACACACCCAAGCTTAACTTCAACACAGGAACTGAATTATTGGAAAGAGACAGAAGACAGGCAACAGGATCCTAGTCAGGGACGGCCCAGCATATCATAAAGAGTCAGAGGTGAGAACACGTGTTAAGCCGATTATACCAAAATGCTGGAGATTTTTTTAAGCTACTGTGTTTGTGGATTGATTTAAAAGAATGCATCTTATCAACAGTTTCCCACAAATAACTTCCTCGTTGATGTGATATTCCTTGTAGCAATGGGTGAATCCAGCGAGGATTATGGAAACTACACCTATGACTACTACCTGGAGTACGGCGACTTGGAGGAGCTTAAAGTTGAACACAGGCAGAAGGAAACTATGCACATTATCTCCGTAGTCATTTACATAGTTTCCCTTGTGCTTGGTCTGATTGGAAATGGAACGGTGATTTGGGTGGCTGCTTTTAAAAGCAAGAAGACTGTCAACAGTGTATGGCTGCTCAATCTAGCAATAGCAGACTTTGTATTTGTGCTTTTCCTCCCCTTCTACATCGATTACATACTGCGGGACTTCCACTGGGATTTCGGTGTGGCCATGTGTAAGATTAACTCCTTTGTGTCCGTGATGAACATGTATGCCAGTGTTCTCTTTCTCACAGTGCTCAGCATTGACAGATATGTTTCTCTGGTCCACCTCGACTGGTCTCGCAGGCATCGCACTGTAGAGAGAGCCTGGCTCGTGTGTGGTTGCATATGGGTGATAGCCGCCGCCATGAGTTCTCCAGCATTGATTTTTCGTGACACCATGCGCTTACACAACAAGGTTTTGTGCTTCAACAACTTCCATGCGCAGGACCCACACACAGCGGCAATGAGGCACATTATAATAGTGGCCCTTCGCACCACTGTGGGGTTCCTTTTCCCTTTTACTGCAATATGTGTCACAGGCATACTGCTGACACTCAAAGTGAAGCATTCTGGGGGTTCGGTGCGTGTGTCCAGCTTCTCCAAAACAGTCTCTGCAGTGATCCTTGCCTTCTTTTTATGCTGGGCGCCGTTTCACACATTTAGCTTGATGGAATTATCCATACATTCCTCAGTATACTTGCACAGCATACTAAAAGCTGGCTTTCCTCTTGCTACCAGCTTAGGCTTTTTTAACAGCTGCATTAACCCCATGCTGTACATGCTCCTGGGCAAAAAGGTGCGTCATATCCTGAAGCGAGCATGCTTTGACCTGACTAAGAGTTCACTGAGAGAGCTCAGCCAGTCGATCTCTGCCACTGAGATGGAGTCTGTGCCAGTAGTACACCAGGACAGTGTGCCAGAGGAACCTCTGGAGTCATCGACTCTATGATTACAACCATCCTCAGACTGTAGTAGTTGTCCATGAAAAGCAGGAGGGTAAGACTGGCTATTACCGAAGCTTAAATGAGGGGGATTACCATAGCTGTTCTTTCCAGCTGTAACGTTAAGATTTTCCGATTTTGTTTCATTTGGACGGAGTTATTTGTAATCACTCACGATGGAAAAGCTGAGCAGAACTGTGTCTAACATGTACGTAGAGTTAGTGCCCTTCCATTATTTTTCTTTTGCATTTGCACATACCAGGTGATTTACAGAGAAAGAGGCAGAATTCAGTTAAAGCTGAAAGAGCTAAATAGTTGATCAACAAAAAATTTAAATTATTTTGGTAATTAATTAATTGCTGCTTAAACTTTTGTCTTCCATGATATGACTGAACTAAAAATCTTTATGTTTTGTAGTATTGCTCTCAAAGTGGACGGACGTTTTTTCCTATTTTTTTCTGTAAGCTTTTTGACCAAGGAAAAACCTTGACAGATTTATCGATAATAGAAGTAATTATTAGTTTTTTTAATATGAATGCATCCTATTCATGTACTTTTTTTTTTTATTGTACTCTTGAAACACGACATCTTTTGTTCTTTAAGAAGAGATATGCTGCATATACCTACTCGTAGTCTAACCGTATGTTTTTTATACATTTTTATACTAGCTGCTATAATCAACTATTAATGTATTGTACATTTTTTTTTTAAAAACTGAGATGTATTTATATTTTGTTCTAATATATTCCAATATTATTCTAATAGTAAATAGCAAATATGTTAATAAACATATTCCTCTGAACACCTGCTGTACTTTGTTTAATTATCTGTCACAGTAACTAAGTAGGCATGGATGTTTAGATTTTAAACAGGCCATGCAAGTATCTGCAAACCACATGTAAAACCAGATGTGAATGTTATACAGTTTCCTGAGGGGCTGTTTACAAACTCAGCCCTTTCCTGTTATTTCTCTCTATTGAACTCTGACATGGAAGGATGACCTCACTAGCAAGAGATAAGAAGCGTGTGATAACTGTAAAATATTGTCAGGAGGAAAAATGTTGACTTCCTTCAATAACTACTTTATAAACATCGTAAAAGTAATGGGAGGAATCCTCTGTTATTATACCACATGAACACAGTCTATCACAATTTGGTGTAAAAGAGTTGAGCACCTGCCACGGAGAGGGTTTACATGGCTAGTGTTTAATGACCGTCCCATCAAATCAGAAAATCCAGATAACTGGCCGCTCCATTTGGATTATGGTATACAGGATTACTTAATCTGTGACGCAGCACAATTACAAGACAGTGCACAACCTGCGTCGCAGGCAGTCGACGACAAACACTGCCAAGGTAAGCAACCGGTCACCGCAGTATTTAGGAAATATTATGAAGCATATAGACAACGTATAGTCCGTCACAACTGCTTGACGAACGTTACAAGTGGCTCATTAACATTAAACAATCTGGTGAAATTAGCCGGCTGGAGTTGGGTTGACGCATGCCCGTGCTAGCTTGTTTTTAGCAGGATATGCTAACTTATAGTCATGTGGATTGGAATTTAACGTTAACGTTGTAAATGTTAGAAACACAGCGGCAACGCTAAAACTCAAGTTAACGCTATTTATTATAGTGTAACTTTGATGTGAGAATATCATTGTAACGTTGTCGCGCGCTAACAGCCAGCTAACGGTATGTAATGTCAGTCTTTGCTAACGTTAGCTTGGCACATCATCTTGCCGGTGTTAACGTTACTTTGAGTTAGCTTGATATACCGATTAATTTCCAGTGTTAACATGACTTCTTTCTCTGCAACGTTACTCGTAAACTGCACCCGCATGAGTACCGTTACACGTTAACGTTACACGTTATTTTTTAATGAATTCGTCGCGTCCCATATAGATTTTAAACTAACTAACGTCAGCTAACACTGCTTCTGTTTTTGTTTTGGTAGTCATATAGAGGCTCACGGTTCGCCGGTATTAACATTAAAAACATTGACTTTGAATATGTTAAAGCCTTGTCCACGCGTGAAAAAGTGTGTCAGCCGTTGCTGGACCTTACACGTGATGTTGCCTGCCTCTCTTCCAGCATGCTGCGCTTGCCTGTTGTGAGCCGGAGCCTCTTTCCAGCAGCAGTTGCCAAAGGAGGTGCGGCTGCAACCAACAATGGTAACAATATGTCACTTCATTGACTGGTTTAATGAGCATGCCTTCCTTACGCACAATACGTGTCTTGTATTTATCAGAATGCCCATTCTGTTCGTTGTTTGTGTGCAAGAACCACCAGCCTTTCCACTCAGTTCCACTGATGGATTATAGGCAGGATTACAGATTTGCCAGCTACCACGTTTGGTGCCAGGCTGGTGCTATTAAGCCAGGCAGTAGCAGTCAGTGCCACTAGTTTCTTAAAACTAGAAATGTACTGTAACATAATGTGACAGAAATGATAAAATATTTAGCTGTTTTCTTCATGTTAGAAGTAACAGTCCTTGGATGAAAAAAGTGAAGATTTGTATTAAAGTGTTTTCTTTCTGTTCTTCAAGTTCGCACTGCAGCAACAGCCACAGCAGCCGCCCCTAACCTCCTGGAGGTGTTTGTGGATGGGAAGCCTGTCATGGTGGAGCCAGGAACCACTGTGTTGCAGGTAACAGCTAAATTCATGCATACAGCTACATAAGAGTCGAGTCATTGTAAACTGAAACGTGTGACTCGATTTTGTCACAGGCATGTGAGAAAGTAGGAATACAGATTCCTCGGTTCTGCTACCACGAGCGCCTGTCAGTTGCTGGAAACTGTCGCATGTGTCTTGTGGAGATTGAGAAAGTTCCTAAGGTATGTTCAAAAGCGTTCAGTGATTTTTTTTTTTCTCCAACTTTATGTGTATTGAGCATTTTGAAACACAGGTACCTACATTCCAGATGTTACAATATTTTTTTTAAATAATGTTAAATCCAGTTATCTCTTATTATCCTTACCATCTCCTCACATTTTGTTGCAGCATTACATTCACACAAACACATCTGCCTACTTACACCCTTGCACATATATACATCATCTTTTACCCACAATGCTTTTGCCCTCCATCAGCCCAACAGATTATGTGGAACAGTACCAACCAGAAATAGTATGTTGCCTTGTTGTTGTTGGTTTGGTGTTTTGTTTTATTTAGGTTTGCGCAAATGGTGCAAATTAAAAATAATAAGTATTAATTTTTTAATTTCTTTTACAGCCAGTGGCAGCTTGTGCTATGCCAGTGATGAAAGGCTGGAACATTTTAACCGACTCTGACAAAACAAGAAAGGCCAGGTAGGATCAAATTCACAATATGTTTTAGGCATTTTGTTCTCTGATTGCTTTGTAATTACACCCAAATTTTAACTGAGTTGATATGATCTCCCATATTTCTTCCAGGCAAACAAACAAACAAAAAATGTAATTCAAAACAGCTGTTTACTTTTCTAACAGGGAGGGTGTGATGGAGTTCCTGCTGGCTAATCACCCGTTAGATTGTCCAATTTGTGATCAGGGGGGAGAATGTGATCTTCATGTAAAGATAATCATCACTTGTGTAGATGTGTCCTTCATAGACTTCAGTTATAGTCATGCACACATTCCTCAATTACTGCTGGCATTAAAGAAGGCATTACTGAATCCAATTTTGTTTCAAGGACCAGTCCATGCAGTTTGGCAGCGACAGGAGCCGCTTCACTGAGGGTAAAAGAGCCGTGGAGGACAAGAACATTGGCCCTCTCATCAAAACCATCATGACTCGCTGCATCCAGTGCACTCGCTGTGTGCGGTGAGTCTTACATAATATCTAGAGTGACTTGAGTGTAAATATAGAATATGACGATAATTATATACATTGTTTCACCCTACAGTTTTGCCAGTGAGATTGCAGGCGTGGAGGACCTGGGCACCACTGGCAGAGGCAATGACTTGCAGATCGGGACCTATGTGGAGAAGATGTTCATGTCGGAGCTGTCCGGGAATGTTATTGATATATGCCCAGTGGGGGCCCTGACCTCGAAACCATATGCATTCACTGCTCGCCCGTGGGAGACCAGGTTTTGGATTGTGCTCTACATTTTGATTAACTTGCTCAGTGTGAAAGATTAGTTTTTACACTTATTGACTCTCTGTGGTATCCTGCAGGAAGACTGAATCCATCGATGTCCTGGATGCTGTGGGTAGTAACATCATTGTGTCCACTCGTGGTGGTGAGGTGATGAGAATCCTGCCTCGTCTAAATGAGGAGATTAACGAGGAGTGGATTTCAGACAAAACCAGGTTCCTTTCTTAGTACACAAAGTTTTTCTTTCTAAATAGAAATGTATGTACGATGTTTGCGTCATTGCTAAACTCTTTTTTTTTTCTTCCATCCTGACAGGTTTGCCTATGACGGACTTAAGAGGCAGAGGCTTACTCAGCCAATGGTGAAAAATGAGTCTGGGCAGTTGCTCGCCACAACCTGGGAAGATGTGCTGACTCGAGTTGCTGGAGCAGTATGTATTCTTTATGAGGAAATGACCTTTTGTAAGAGTGTATGATAATTCGCAGCTTTTAATTTCCTACAGTAGACTGTCCAAAGCTCTGTCCATAGCATCTGTTTTATTTGACAGTTGCAAGGAGTTGAAGGAAATGATGTTGCTGCCGTTGTTGGAGGCTTGGTGGATGCAGAGGCTCTCATTGCGCTGAAAGACTTGCTGAATCGTCTCAACAGTGACAACCTGTGCACTGAGGAGGTGTTTCCTATGACTGGGGCCGGGTAAGACCATTGAAAGAATAAAACTAGAAAAAAGACAGCCAGTGGAACTAGCACTGATGATAGATGTCTGTTTTAACCTTGGCTTCTTTAGATCTGATCTGCGTTCAAACTATCTCCTGAACACTGGGATTGCTGGCATTGAAGAAGCTGACCTGCTGCTTCTGGTTGGCACAAACCCTCGCTATGAGGCTCCTCTGGTTAATGCACGAATCAGAAAAAGGTAAGTCAGATGGTGTAAATCCAGTATCTCTGGTTGGTGAACGATGTCAAACTACTAAAGTCTGAGTTATGTTACACAAAAATTGATGTTCTTTACTAAAATCTTGGTTCCTCTTATTCAGCTGGCTTCACAATGAGTTGCAAGTGGCTCTTTTGGGAAAGGAAGTGGATCTAAGTTATACCTATGACCATCTTGGGGAGTCTGCCGAAGTTCTTCAAGAAATTGCATCAGGAAGTCACCCGTTTTCCCAGGTTAACACTCTGAACACTCAGTAATACAGTGAATGTTGTAAATGACCTTGACTGTCTTTTCCTAACATTGTGTATTTAATGTCCTCTTTCAGGTCTTGGCTAAAGCAAAGCATCCTGTTGTTGTGGTTGGAAGCAGTTGCCTGCAGAGAGAGGACGGGACTGCGATAATGGCTGCTGTGTCAACCATTGCTCAGAACGCTCGCGTCAGCAGTGGCGTGGAGGAAACCTGGAAGGTTCTCAATGTGCTTCACAGGTCATAGTCTTGGAAATGAGAGGATTTCAGTAACAGGAAATGTTCAAGATTAACTTTATCTGCAATATGTTGACTGTTGACTGTTGCTGTGTTTCCAGGGTTGCAAGTCAAGTGGCTGCACTTGATCTTGGGTACAAGCCAGGAGTCGATGCAATCAGGAAGAACCCACCCAAAATTCTGTTCTTACTTGGAGCTGATGCTGGCTGCATCACTCGTCAAGACCTCCCCGAAGATAGCTTCATAATCTATCAAGGTCAGCTGTTTGACTGCATAGCAGCAGAAGCTCTTTCATTAACATTCATTTATGCATGGCATCTGAGAGAGGCAGCAGCCTGGTAAACCAGACCCATAATTCACTTCACAAATAAATTCACTTCATGAAAAGGGTCAGGCCCAGCTCCACTGGGGATTCTTTGCAGAATTTGAATCCCAGTAGGCCTGATATCAGGTTAAGTGTAAAACTATTGGAGCAGCCTTAAACCAGTCAGTATTAACATGACTGTATGAATTATGCTGTGGTCCCGGCTGTTCAGTGAAACAGACGTACGAGTGGGAAGGTGAATGTCTGATCTATTCAATAATCACATAAATACCGTTTTGTTGTGTTGTGTTTGAGATTCTGAGAAACATCACAAAAAGAGACAGGCAAACTTTGTTTTTGTTTTGTTTTTTTAAATAAACACATTATTACCGAGTAGATGCAGCTACAGGCCACAGCTCACCGCTAACACTGGAGGCCCCGGCCTCTTGCTCCCCTGAGACAGCAGCTCAAACATCAGTAACGTTAGCCTGCAGGCTCAGACAAGATGAGTGACGGCTAACGTTAGTTTTCCACAAGTTGTAAAATAATCACATAGATATTGTTATTCTGTTGTGATATTGGCTATTTTTGTCAGTTTTAGTGCTTTTTTTATGCTGTTTTTTAACATGGTGTGTTGTACCTGTGGAGTCTCATGCCCACATCGCACAGATCGCTAGAAACACGTCTACTAAAGGCTCCTATTCTTCCCTACATGTAGTAATCACAAACAAACAGTGCATTTCATGTCCCCAAGGTTGTTGTCCGTCTGGTCGGAACATTACATGTATTTAATATTCTGTAGTTTTTCACTAACGAGGGGTTTTTTGTAGCCTGGTTTACCAAAGCCGTAGCCCTAAGCCATGACTGAACTACTGTCAACAGGCGTTTGACTTCTACGTCATCAAAGTTAACCACTCTTGTTAGTTGCTGATTGGTCTGGTCAAAAATTTATCTCTGCAATTCTAAAGACAGGTCTCGTTACCAGACTGATTCTCAATGAAAACAGAGCTGAGTGTAAGGATGGCGGAGCCAGGCTACACAGGCAGTGCAATTCTGACAAAAAATCGTTTTGCATGTGCAGACGGTAAAAAAACCTATGCATGTGGAGGATCACTGACTAGCTTGATGAGCAGCTACTTACATATCTGATCCCCGTTTCACACCTATCAGAGATTTTTTACCCAAGTGTTGTACTGCTCTACATCTCCATCATCAAATATCAAAAGAGGAAATGACTTTTGTAGAGACTTGCAGAATCTATGTCAAGGAGCGTTGTTCTTTGCTAAATTTCACTGCTGTGCCATGACTGCTCAGGTCACCATGGTGATGTCGGCGCACCAATGGCTGATATCATACTTCCTGGAGCTGCCTACACTGAGAAATGTGGCACCTATGTGAACACTGAAGGCCGTGCCCAGCAGACCAAAGTGGCTGTGACTGCTCCAGGCATGGCTAGGGAGGACTGGAGGATCATAAGAGCCATTTCTGAGGTGAACTACAATCAAAGATAAATTGTGTTACATGACACAAAATTAATAAAAAATATCAATCAATAACTAAAATGAAGGAAAAAGAAGCTAAATGCTTTGTGTTGTTCCCATGCCATTTTAAGCTTGCTGGAGTGACTCTGCCATACGACACCCTTGAAGAAGTGCGTGATAGACTGGCAGAGGTTTCCCCAAATTTGGTGCGATATGACGACGTTGAGGAGGCCAACTACTTTAAGCAGGCTAACGAACTGACTAAGGTCAGCTGTTATCTTTTTTCAGCCTCTGTTCATTTGATTACAGTTGATTACTATTTAAATTTCCCTTTAGTACCCTCCATGATCATTTTGGTATCTGGCTTATCTCTTTCAGGCAGTGAACCAGGCTGTCCTTCCTGAACCTTTAGTTCCTCCACAGCTCACTGTGAAAGACTTCTACATGACAGGTGAGTCACTGGTATTCTCGGCACTAGTCTAAAAGTTACTTCAATTCTAAAACCATGCAGGAAACACGGCACTGTTTAATATCAGTTCCCTCATTTCAGTATAATAATGGTTAATTAATTTTTATCAAGAAATGCTAACATTGTAAAACTAATACTAATGGAACACACTTAAGTTTCTATAGCTGATTTTAAATGGCAGTCTGCCCTTTTTTGCCCTTATCAACTTCTGTTACATTAGCTGTTTCTCTTTGCAGACGCAGTAAATCCAAATTACCACTCTTGCAAAACTGTGACATCATTGCTGTATAAAGTCATTATCGATGGTGTCCTGTTTACATGCCAGATGTCAGAGGAGGAATTCTTTCAATAACAAAACTAAAGGCAGCTGTCCAAGTTAAGCAAACACTTGACAAATATTTAGTGGCTTTACTGCAGTGTTCTCCATTGAAAAAAAGCGTTTTGGTACTTCTTCAGCTGTTAAGAAGACAGTCCACTTGTATCAGTCTGAATCATTTTTTTTATTGCCTGAAAAGTACTTAACATGGTGTTAGGTGAGCACAAGTAAATAAGACTGTATGTACTATGAAATGCCAGGTGGTTGGTTGGTTAGTTAGTTGGTTAGTTTAAAATGACATTAAGTCATACAGTCACAATAGCAGTCCAAATAAATGTTCAGTTCTCAAATAAGATAAATATTATATACATAATTCTTCATAGTATCAAAATTGGTTCAGTTACTTATTGTGAGCAGTTACTTATCTGCTGTTACTTATTGTGTAATTGGCAAGAACAGAAATAGATTTACTTTTTTTTTATTCTCAGAGCACAGCTGAAAAGATAAAAACTGATATTTCCGCTGGGCTCAAGGGGCCAAGAAAGTCAAGAGTTGTTTTCTTCGACAGCATAATGTGTTTAGCAAATATCAAATCTTCATAAGAAATATCCTGCTTGTTAAAACTATAAAATCCAAAAACTAGTAATAGCAAATTACAGATAACAAAGATGTCCAAAACCCCCTGAATAGTTGAAGTAATGAAACAATGACATAATTAAATCATAGAAAGGCTTTTCCTGTATGTAAAAAAATATATTAAAAGGGCAGAAAACATTTTTCGGAACAGATTTCTAGCAGGAACTGCAAAATCAATATGGAGGGCAAAAAAGAGCCATAAGAATTGTACACAAAGATAATTATAACCAACAAACCAACTCTTTATCAAACTAAAAGCACTAAAATTCAAAGATCTAGCTGACTTTAAAACTGCTCAAATCACATACAGAGTATTAATTCATAAAGTACCCGACAGTATCCAGGGGTCGCTTCAGTTAAGGGAAGGTAAACATAACCTGAGAGAATTAAGTATGTTGTACAAAAACTTAGTAAGCACAAAAGCAAAATATAGTGTCACAATCAAAGGAGTCAGCATATGGAATAATAGCAGTGATGAAATGAAAATGTGAAACAGTAATCAAATTTAAAAGACTGTTAGATGAAATGGAATTGTAATGTTTTACCTGTTTGAGTTGTTAACGAGTTTTTTTGAAGATTAGGTCTGCACCTGCTTTGAATGTCTTGTTCTTATTTTGTTTTAATTATTATCTTTGCTCCCAGAGACTATACAGTCAATGATGGTAGATGTTTGAGTTTTAATTTTAATCACATAAATTGCCAAAATATCAAACTAGAAAAAGAGGGTAGGCTTAGACAAGCTCCTTGATTTTTGCCTGCTCCTTTTCAAACTACCAAGATTTTGATATAAATACTTGCTGATGATTTTGTTTGTTGCTTTTGTGAGTATGCACCTCAGTTTTATTTTTATTTGTTTTGTTTTGTTTTCTTGTGTTAAAAATAAACTAAACTAAATTAATTATGCAACATGCTGGCCTAAAATTCCATCACATGCCCACATAATTCTTCCAATGACATTAATCAGTGAAGTATTTTTTGCACCAGTTTTCTGATAAAAATAACATTTTTGTATCAGCTGGTAGCTTCCTGCCTTTAGAACAGTACAGTTTTCTTTGCCTCACTGCCTCTGAAAGTCCACTTTATACATTTATAGATTATCTGCTGATTTTTTTTCCAACAGCATGTAATTTTTAATCACAATACATCTTACAGCCAAAATAGCAGATTTTAATTTGTAGAACTTCTTCTATGGATTATAGGTAATTTAAACAAACTGTTCCTAAGTTTAACAAGTCTTACTTTCTCATGCCTTTGTTTTTTTTAAGAAATTTAACTATATCTGAAAAACAAAAATTAAATGCCGTACTGTATTAAATCTTGTTATTGTGCTTTGTTTTACAGTGTTTTCTACCCAGTGTTTGAAATCTAAAGATTTGCAAAGTCATTAAATTTTTTCAGTAAGACCTATTATGTTGATGTCTGGTCTTCACAGGAGATTATGCAGGAAGAGTTTATCTCTGCTCTCAATCTTCATCCACAGATCCGATAAGCAGAGCCTCCCAGACGATGGCAAAGTGTGTGAAGGCTGTCAAAGAGGGAGCACAAGCTGTGGACGAGCCAGCCATATGCTGAAGCCCAGTGGATAGCCGTCCAGTCCTTGAAAAAAAATTATACGCACAACTCCGCTATTTGCACATTCCTAGAAACTTATTTATTTGCACTTGTATTTTACTGTAGTATATGTGTCACTAAAGTAACTGCCTCATCATCTGTACACGTTATGAAAGTTAAATGCTTTAATAACCTGCATAAATATATGTGCTTCTCAGCAGATTGAAAATGTAAGCTTAGGTTTACCAAATCTCCTGATAGCACCCCTTTTGTTTGCACTTGTTAAGACATTCTCATTTTAGCACATGACCAAAGGTTTAAAATTCCTATCCTTAAAAGATAAATTAAGATTCTTGTCCTCTTGTAACATTACCAGCATTTCAACATGTGTTAAGATTATATTTTCCTAAAAGTATATGAAGTATATAGTATTACAAGTTTAGTCAATTGTCTGTGAAATATTTTCTAAACCAGTTTTTTTGTAGGAAGCCTGATGATCATTTTTGCAAATCCCTTTAGTTTGTGCTTGTATTAAAAAATAAGTGTCAAAATATGTGCAGTGCCATGCATGGTACTCTTTTTTTTATTTTTATTTTTATTTTTTTCGGTGGTATCGGTCAACTTTTCTCGTCTGGAGCTCCTGTAGCTGCTTGGCACGTGGTCCATCATCAGTGAACAGCCGGCAACAGTGTGACAGCAGAGCTGGTAACTCATTTATATGGAAGACGATAGCCGTGGTCCAGGTGGATTTACACTGTAACACTTTGCTGGACCTCTCAGTCAATACGCCTTATCCCAGCGGTTTTAAATGTGAAAAATGTCTAGCGCACTCTCCTTCACACAAACTGTAATTTCTTTGATAAAGAGATTAACATGACACTTGTGCTTTGTAGATGATTTTTAACAAAGTTGAATTTCCAATATGGTAGGAGAGGTTGTTGTTGTTGAGCGGATTGTTGTCATGTCCCCGCAGTGCCTGTAGTGGTGCTGTGAGGAGTCTGTTGTGGATCCAACAAAAATCCTCAGCAGCCTACCTACTTCTTGTAATTTGCTCTGGATAGTCTATATTTACATGTATCCTTATTTCAAGATATACCGAGCTCGATGAAGATCGCCGTTACTACCCTATCTCGAATATCGATGCACAAATAGCCTAGCTGAATCTAATAGACATTTCGGCCGTCTATCTGGAGCGAATACCTTACACAGCCCATACCAATTCAAGGTAAGCGAAATCCTATGCAGCCTCGGTCTCGATTTCTGAGTTTAGCGCTCTGCACGGGCCACAGTCGGTCAGATGCTCGACTCGAGGTCGGTGTGCCACTGAAGCTAAGGGGCCTCCGATTAATGGTATTTATTTTAAAACTTGTTAACTGACCAAGTGACTTGGTACCTTAAATATGTGTGGACAGTCGTACGGGGTTGATAATTTAAAATCTCGTAGCTTGCTAAATTCATATTATGTAACGATAGCGGCTGTAATTCCTATCGATTATTGCGGAGGCCTGCAGGTACAGGCCTTAAGCCTCGTATGTGGACCCTTTGTTTGAAAGTATTTGGCTATTAATATATCATGTTTATTAACCCTCAAATCCCACGACTAGGCTGAATGAACTGTTGTCTGTGTGGTGTGAGTACGTTTGTATTATTCTAACTAAAACTAAACATAAAGTAGACCTTTGTAGTATTACGATTTGCTGATGTTTCCGTTTCCTGGTTAGCTACCGCCTACTAATTTGTGTTTTTAGCTTTGGTAGCTTGTCAGCTAACTAGCAAATTTGACTTTTCGTGTCCGTTCAGTGTTGATAGTATGTATTTCGGCAAGAGGATGGATAATGCTGGGTTTTATAGATTTAGATGCGGGTGTAATTTCCACGTAGATACTTTCAAATTCCAAAACAAGTTTCATGTCTGTCCAGCTAATGTTGGCATGCTAAGCTAACTCCCTCTGCTGTAATAGCAGTTACGCTAGCTAACATCAGTTACCGTTTGCTGCCCATCCGGTTCTCCGTATTTACATAAAATGATCAGTGTTAAACCAGTCCGATGTAAATGACACATAGCCAACCTGTCCTCATGTATGCAACGTGTTTGTACCTTAGTTGTCATCACCGTATCGCTCTCAAAAACAACTTGAAAACACAAATTAAATGTAGCAGCGAAGCCCTTACTTAAGTTGGCCAGCTAACGCTCCAAGAAACGTTACATTGTATTGAGAAATACCTGTAGCATCGCAGTGAATGTGTGATTATTAAGAAGTGTTTGCTCTTATGAAGCAGCGTTCATGGTGAAACAAGTGATGTGACTTTTTGTGTTTTGAGTGTTGATATAGTCTTGCAACGATGCCTTCACACCAGCAAGTGACTGTTTTCTAGCTTGTAACTTTAGTCATGCAATAGTCGACTTACCACAGTCATTTTATCTTTTAAGTGCTAGCTTGTAGGATAATTGAACGTTGAATAAAAATACCTTTGCTATGTTGCTCGCTGGTTTCTCATTGAGAGATTTCGAGACTGAAAATTAGAGGGTGTGAAAGCAACTTCTCAGTTATCAAAGACGATGTTTGTCCAGACCATAAAGTTCTCAAATTAATATTTAGATTTTAGTGCAGTAGCTATGTATTTATTAGTCACTGTATACACTCTTGTAGTAGTTTAATAAAATAGCAGTGTTGTCCCGATGCCATTTCTATTTAACATGACATCATAAGTAATTACACAGCAAAATTAAATTGTTGCCAAGTTATTTATTCTCATTAAATACCAGTAATAGCTGGGTAGCAGTCACCTGTTGCAGAAGTGACTATTTTCCTGCTTCATAAACTTGTATACGCATGCATGGCTACCTCCTCGTTGGGCTATAATTCATGTTTTTTCCCTGATTTTATCCCATCAGCTGATGTTGTCAAGGACAATAGTCACGTGATGTATGAAGGCAAACACATACACTTCTCAGAGGTGGACAATAAGCCGTTGTGCTCGTACAGCCCAAAGCTCTGCAAGCAGCGCAGACTAAATGGCTATGCTTTCTGTATCCGGCACGTCCTGGAGGATAAGACAGCTCCCTTCAAGCAATGTGAATATGTGGCCAAGTACAACAGCCAGCGATGTACCAACCCCATCCCCAAGTCTGAGGACCGCAGGTGTGTATGTTTGTGTGCACTGTGACATACCCCATTATGCTATGAAGAAAACATGTTACAGATTTGCAGAGTAAGCTAATGATGTGTTCTTGTTTCCCCAGATACTGTAACAGCCACCTGCAGGTTCTGGGGTTTATTCCCAAGAAGGAACGGAAAAAGAAGCATGATGCTTTGGAGGAAATGCGCTCACGGGCTCACCTGGAGTCAGTGGCTCTCAAAATAACTGTGCCCTCTCTAGCTCTGAAAGCTTCCAATGGTCTAGATGAACTTCCGCCATCTCCCCCCTGTACACGCCTGTTACCCCTCCCTGATGGGGAACTCCTCGACCCTTTTGCCTTTTATGAGGATGACACAGATGGGGAGGAGGTGGGCACTCCTCGAAAGGGCAACGCCATCAAGAAGAAACTACAGAGTCGCCTTGTGCTCAACCAGAAACTCTGCCATGACACGGATCTCTTCCAGCCACCTTCTGAGCACTTTAGCCCCTCCCCTGTCCCCCATGTCCACCCCTCTTCGCCGCTCAACACTCATCTCCCACGGCAGCAGTCAGGTCTTCTTCAGCCGCCCCGGCACTCGAGTGTAACATCTTTCATCTTCCCCGGACAGCAGCAGGGTTTATTATGCAATCCACAACCACCTCAGACGGTCAACTTTCTGCCTCCAGGGATGCCCGCTAATGCAGCACCCAGTCCCGTGCAACCTTCTGGGCCATCACTCAGCAGGAAAATGCCTTTCACTGCTACTCACTTGCCTGTCAGTTGCAAGGACAGTGGCAGTAACAATCAGCGGCATGTGGTTGTCATGCGTCCCGCTGCCTTCTCACCTTCTGCCAGCTGCTTGGCAAGGTTGCAACATCTGGTGCAGCTCTGTGCCAAGAGACACCGGGAGTATGGAGACCTCTTTCCGCATCTAGGTGCTTAAATCAAATGCATTTACCACCAGTTTGTTAAACACAGTGTTGTTTGCTTATTAATTCGTGAGCAATTTTTACTTAGATATAGTTTATAGATAACAGTTTAGCTTTGAGCCTAATGAGATAGATGAGCTAACCTAACGACTTTTCTGGCAGGATTGGACTGGTCAGAAGACAGCGCTGATGATGATGATGATAATGATGATGAAGAGGAGGCAGAGACATTTACTCCGTTCCAGAGCTCTTGGAGACCACAGAATGGGTCGGTATCCTAAGACTTGAAGCCCACAGTATTACATTTTGTTGTGACATACTCTCGTGTTCACTGGTTAATTGTTTCCTGAACAGGCTGGAAGACGACAGTGGTTCCTCACGGAGAACGCGGCTACTTAGACTTTGCTCGTACCTCCAGGAGAAATACAAGCACATGTGCAGGCAGTAGAGGGCGAGTATCCGCCAAAAGAGATACCGCTATGCCTTTCGCAAAGCCTTGCTGCACGCTGCCAGTAACAACCCCGACTGTGCTGGGCAGCTGATACAGGAGTTACATGGTGCCTCTCGAAGCTCCTCAAGGTATTCTAAGTCGTCGTTGTTTGTCCCTCTGGACTATCATGGTTAAATCAGTCACAAACCTTCCATCACTGACCTGTAAATGTAAAAATTTAATGTATGTGATTTCTAAAATAGATAAGTTTTCATTCAGTGTTCTGTATCAGTTCAACCTGCATAGTGTAAGCAGTGCCAAGATCAAAAAGTGGTTGCTGGTGTATCATCAGTGGTTCAGCGGCATATGCCGGTTGCTGGAGTGGCATACCGATCCCAGCAGCTTAGACCGGCACACACAGTTTCCTAGTGCCCAAAAAATTGCATGAGATTAAAATAATATTCTTTACTGACAACATAAGTTCAACATGGCGATAAAAACATGCTCAGGTATGTGCATGTGCATGTTTGGTCCCTCAGAGATGACAGTTAAGTATTTTCATAGCCTAAAAACCCTTGTTACATCGCTCAAAAAAACCCATAGAAGAGCTAATTTCAGTTAACAAGCTAAATCTTAGCCTAGCCACCGTAGCAATGTGACTGATAAAGAATCTCACACTGACCTCTATGGTGACTTGGTGGTCGGTAATTGATGTCACAGTGAAACTGTATCATTTGCATACATACATTCCAATGTATATGGCAGTCATGAATAATGTACCAGTGAAAAACTATGAATGCTACACTGATGGCAAAAAGGTTACCGAGTCAAAGTTAGCGTTAATGTGGAAAGGCACAAGGTTTGTAGATACAATGTGAGATTCTTTAGTGATTAGTCAGATTGCTATGGTGGCTAGGCTAAGATTTAGCTTGTTAGCTGAAATTAGCTCTACTATGAGTTTCCTGAG
>JAPZDX010000005.1:11522699-11538931 GCA_029783625.1 Naso annulatus | reverse complement strand
TATTTTTTAAAAAAAAAAAAAAAAAAGACAAGATTCATTTAGTAGCTGTTCTGTGTAATGTGTACACATATTGTTCATCAGCAAATAGAGTGGGAGCACTTCATGAGCGATTGGTAAGTTTGTGGCCTAAGGTAAAATGAGATGGGTTATACAGTTCTTATTACATAAACGTACAGTTCAACTCTGTGAGTGATTATGCACAAACTTTGAAGTTAATAACTTTTGTAGTATTTCTATTTTGGGCAATTGAAAATTACAAGCTGTGACAAAATGGGCAAAATCAGTTTTTTGTGAAGTCATCTCTCTGTTGCCTCCATGTCCTCACGGACCTCCTTGGGTTAGCCTGAGACGGAGGTAGCAGACGACTGTATCAAGGTCAGTCTTCCCCTTTATTGTTCAGACAGTGCTGACTTGCAATTTTCAATTACCTGAAAATGAAATACCAAAATAGGTTACTGACTTTAAAAATTCTGCATAATCACTCAGTTGAACTGTATGTGTATGCAACAAGAGCTGTATAACTCATCTCTCTCTACCTTAGGCCATGAACTTATCAATCAAGCACTAGCCTGATGTATCACAGGATATTTAAAAAGCTGGTAAAAGCAAGAAAATTTCAAATGAGGTCATGTTAAGATGTACGACTCGGTCAGATGGTTCATCAAATTTGTACTGGATTTTTATTTTTCCTCAATCATTTGACAACGTTTCAATAAATCCAACAGCACTGTCCTGAATTAGCAAATACGTATGTATACTGGACTAGAAATGGTCAGCAAAGTCACACGAAATGAAATGTACATTTTAAGTGATTGCTATCCAGTGTTTACTGAAACTTTGAACACATCACAGAACCAAACTTTGCTCCCTCTATTACATAATACTGCTCTTTTGGGTTATAAAAATAGTTTAATAGAATATAAGCCTACTTGTGCTAAGAAATGACTCCTGGTGATCACACTGCTTTATTGCCATACAACACACAGAAGGGGGGAAAAGAAAAGAAAACTGGCGTAACTGCAATGTGATATTGCAGCATTTTAAGTACCACTTTAAAAAAACAAAATAAATCTGCAAAGTGCAACACATTAATAGTCAAAAAAGACCATGTAAAAGGTGCAAATTGTGTTGAATTTGTCTCGGTTTGGGATGGAGGGCTGACATGGCACATTACACCAGAGAAGTCTGAGTGGAGAGCTGAGTATTTTTTCACAGAAGAGCAGAAAACACAAAGGAAAACTGAGTTAAGACGGAAATCTTTGCGTCCGGTACCATGTCTCGTCTTGGTTAAACGGTTTCTATTTATTCACTTGAACATGTGACTTTTAACGTGCATTGCACCCAATTTAACAGGCAGTTGGAAAAAACTGAAAGTACTTGGAGAGAAATCATTCTGTTTAAATCAAACACATAGATTTAACTGAATAGTTTGACATTTTGGGAAATACACGTATGGTAAAGGGTAGGCTAATCTGGCTATCTAGCTAGCTGTGAGCTCAGAGGGTTGATAGTACCTTATTATGTATCCCACTACCTTTCTTTGCAGGACCTGCCCCGCTCTGCCTCTAATTGCCTTACCCTAATATTTTGAACCAGCCCCACCAATGAAGGCAGGCAATCAGAGGCAGAGTAGGGCGGGTCTTGCCAGGACAAACAGTGGGTTCCATGAAAACATCAAATTTTTGTTGGAAATGTGCAGCTAAAAAACAGTAGCTGGTTAGCTTAGCTCAGCACAAAGACAGATCTGCCTACATGCAACCTCTAAAGCTCATTCATTAACAGGCTGTATGTCTGAGTAAATGCGACAAATGGGCATTTCTCGTTTAGGACAGGAGTGGGAGTGTCCATGTTCCCAGCGTCCTATGTTCATACAGGACGCTGGGAGCATGGGCACATATTTTCAATCACTGTGGATGGTAAATGTAGTCAGTTAAAGTAATAAGTTCCTCAGTGTGGCCTATATTGACCAAGAGAGCTGTATTATCCCACTACAAAACTTGTTCTCCTGAGATTACTGATTTAACTTTTTTTTTAAGGAAAAACAACAGGCTATTTCAACTTGGGTAGCTAGGTGGCGTGCTGACGCTCAGAACAATACTTTATACTTTGCTCACTGTCATTAGCTCCTGTGCAATGCATCTTGGTACATGCAGGCACTGCCATCACAGCTCCGTCAGCGAGAGAACTTTTCTCTTCATCAATGCTTCGGAAAAGCTATACAAACAAAAAATAATGGTAAGAATCATTTTATTGATTTAAAAGTTTTTCAGATTTTCACTCTGTGTTTTATTAAAGCTGGGGAACATATGACCCTTTGTCATTGTCCCAATATGTGCCATATAAATATGGGACTCATGGGATCTTGGGAATATAGAATAGGGCATGACTGATATGGGATGTTAGGGGCCGTTCCTGATATTAAGGAATCAGAAAATTCTGATATCCGATATGTCGGCCAATCATCTATATATAATATTTTGAGTGTGACAAAGACTGAATGAAAGGAGGATGTCTAACAAACTTTATTCCTAACATCAGTGTACTAAATGGTAAACACTTACCAGTTAAATAACGGATAGCCCTCCGCTGGAAAACTACGTGATTATACCATTTTAAATTAGCGGTCCATACATTTTTCCAGCCTTAAAGAACATTGTTAATATCAGCACTTACTGGAGAACATATACACTGATACGGATATATCTGCCAATATTGGCCGATATTGGCAAACTGATATATCGGTCGTGCCTTATTATAGAACTGAGCCCAACTGGACAAGATGCAAGCGGAGACTAGAAGAACTTGTTCCTATCAGCCAATAAATTGTTCCAGTAAAGTGCTGAATTGCTGTTATATTCTTCAGGTTTCATACAAACAGAACAACTGACATATAACATGTTAATGTACCATAGACATGCTGGTAGGTGGATTTTGCTCCCACTGGATAAAGCCAGGCTGACTTTTCCCTGTTCCTAGTCTTCGTGCTAAGCTAACAGAATGCCAGCCGTACCTTTATTTTAAATGGATAAATATTGATCTTCTTATTTAACTCTCCCCTAGACAGCAAATGATTTTATTTCCAAAAATGTCAAACTATTTTTTCACTTGTCCTTTGCATCGTGTACCGTGTACTGCCCAGTGGCGAAAATAATAAATCATCTGACTCCAGAAGATTTAATCAAAATTCCTCTCGACTGAGAAGAAGAAAAATGAGCCCATTTGTTCATGCACACATTATCCAGGCAAGGAATGAGAGACATTTTTTTCATTCTGTATCATTTGTCTTTTAAAGTATTGCTGCATAATGCCAGAGGGAGGAAAAATAAAGAAATCACACCAAAAAAAACATCTGATCTAACATTATAAAGCTGATACTATTCATCCCATTCATCACAAATACTCTAAGGCTGATTTGACTCTGTTCAGGACTCGACATTCCTCCACTCCCGAAGCAGTGTGCTACAACGCATACTGCTCAGGCCAACCGATAGCTTTTATGCTGTTGTACTATCATGCACATTCCTGTAAACTACAGTCAGAAGAAGTAGCAGGGCCACTGGTCTCTGAATACCTCCTGGCTTTATGTTAATATGTACATCTGAGAGCAGTGTCGTCTACTACGTGAGAAGTCTATCTATGCATTTACTGTACAGCTAAAAACCTCTCACATGTCCCAATGGAAAGACACAGCCAGGCAGATACTTCACTGCATGACCAGTTTCAGAGTCCACAGCTGTGAGACAAGTGGACTTTTTTTTTTGTCCCGGATAGCATTCCTGCAAAATACGGTAAGTCTCGTGCTACTGTTTTATGGCTACTTTGTTTATAGTCAAAGGCATTTATACTCGAAGTGCAATTAAAGCTGTAGGTACGCTGAGGAGATAGATAGTATCACTGCAGCTCCTAGGAAGACTAACAGAGTCTGCTGATTTATGAACTAGATGATGGCACTGCCCTGTTAATGGAATGAATGGACGAAACCTCAGTTTATCTAACCAGTCAAAAAACACACTGGAGGGGGAAAAAAAAAAAAAAAAAAGATGAGGCAAAGTCCAAAAGCCAACACAGCTTGGCTGCCAACAGAGCATCCAGTGTTTAAAACTGGTGGAGGCTTCAGCGATCCAGCCTTTTTTTTTTTTTTTTTTTTCTTATTTTATTTTTGTCATTCTCCAACATTATTACAGCCACAGCATAGAGTGAAACCAAAACGTTAAGAATTAAGAAATGTACAATAAATCAATAGCATAACATGATAGAGGGCAGCCATTTTTCATTCACTGGATGAGTACTTAAAAAGTTTTACAACTGGAGAAATCAAAGACCGATATACAAAAGAACGAGTAGAAAGGCAAGGCAATCTCATGTATGGCCATTTTAGTCTCTTGAAATATTTAACTCACAACCATTATCTACAGTTTGCATTTGGCCATTAATACACAGTGGTTTCATTACAAACGCTCCATCATTTTTTTTTTCATGAATCTGTAGAAATTAGCTTATTTACAAGTCTGTACAGCCACCCTATAGAGCTCTTTCCATCTCCCAGAGGACCCGATCCACTTAAAGCAGGATACCTGAGTTTTTAAAAGAATGCATCAACCCACTCGTCACTCTGCACCGCACATTTCACAGGATATCTCGCGCAGCCACACACACATGCACATTAATTAATCAAGGTTCTTTCTTCAAAAGGATCCTGAGTGTTGACCTTTATGAGAAAGCCACAAACTCAGAAAAAAAAAAAAAAGTAACTCAAGAGTCCGTGCAGAAAGATTGCTATCTCCACCCTTAAAACAAAAACAGTTGTGAAGGAGGTATTGAGAAGGGACATCTTACAGCAGGTGGCAGTCATGGTGGCAGTTGAGCGGCTGGCCACGGACTGTCCCAAATAGGACCCTCTGGTGGTGTGCTAGCGTATAAAGAGACATTAAGTAGGCCAGGATTTGCTTCAGGCAAATGAGTGATGGAGACCTTCCTGGGAGACTTCATCCCGGCTGTGGAGGTCAGAGGAATAGATCTGACTGCTGCCACCAGGGTGGGAAAGTAGAGCAGAGCTGGATGCCGCTCTTCTCAGTGAGTGGCAGCTGCCTGTGGCACAGAAAACCTGAAAGATCAGGAAAAAGATGAATATTTATCATCTGAAAAACACCGGGTTAAAACTAGTAAAAGTCTGAAGTTACACTAGTCAATGTAATGCTCATTACAAACCAGCAAACTTGGATGGCTAGAAAATGGACAGCCACTTTACTTCCTGTATCAATGCTATCACCGGGACATGACATACTATGGTTGTTCTAAGAGTGACACCAGAGGCACAGCAGTGTATCAGCAGCTCATTTTACTCACATGCCCCACACAACAGACACATTTTCATTTTTTAGTATGCAAAATGTCCGCACAGGCTCCGTGTCGGCTCACATCTCAGCTGCATCACATGGGTATACCTGCGACCTGAAGTGTTCATTTATGCTTATTTATTCTTCAGGTCTATTTTTAAGACGATACTCTCATAAACGTTAGATTGTTACTAGGGCTGTCGAGAGATTAAAAATAATTACCTAATTAATTACATTTACCGTGATTGATTAATCTAAATTAATTGCATATTAATCTCAAACAAACTGTTGTTAAAGTATTTATAAACATTTCAGTTAAAACTGAAACAACATTAATCTGCGGTTCTCTGACGCTGATCCACTTTCTGTGGATGGTGGCTGATCTGTGTGTGACAAACAACAGTCTAATATGGCCTAGTAAAACAGCAAGGTTGTAGGTCATTGTGGATTCATCATAAACATGAATCATCTGTGCGGTGGTCGCGGTTGCCTTGTGCCTGGGGAAAAAGACTTCATAATATCCACAGCAGCTGCACAGCACAGCGCTGTCAGTCTAAGCAACCACAATACCGACACTAGCAGGCCGATGCAGTAAAACATGGGAAACTTTTAGACACGGCTGACCGTTTAGATGCCTGTTGGACCTGCACTCTTCCCCTCACTGACAGTGTATGAGGAGCGCTGCAAGATTTGAGAGATTGCCAGAGACTATATACACGATTAGTCAGCGTTAATTTTTTTGGGGCAAAACAGTGCATGCATGTTTCAGTAAAATATCTCAAATATATTGAATAGTTTACCATGAAATTTGATTAAAACATTTATGCTATGTTGCCTTTTAAGTATATTGTAATCACTTTGGTGATCCATTAAACTCTCCTCCAACATCACCACATCAAACGCAGTTAAGACGTTTCACTGTATGCACTGTTGGATTGATAACAGACAGAACTTCAGTGCCATCCTCAAATAACCTTAAATATTCTATTAAAAGGGAACTTAAAAGTCCTGGACAACTGTTTTAGCTGAAAAACTTTCCACAGAACAGTGCAACCTCGTGACATCATGGTGTCTTAGTATGTGACTCCAGAGTTCAACAATAAATTCATCCCAACTTTTCTGTACAATCCCAAATTTTTGTCTGTCCTGTTAAACCGCTCTCTCACCATACCTACAGTTTCATTAAAATTGACCCTAACTGTCTAACGTCCTGCCTTAAAAAACAGACTAAACAGCAAAAACATCACATTTCAATGAAAATATGTCATTACACAAGATTTTTACATGAAAGAATTTATAGGAATTAAATAGTTAGTGACAATTTAGACCTTTATTACCTCTGAAGCCTCTGCACTAGTTCAGCTACCAGGGAGTCACAGATCCCCGGATGCGTTTCTTCTGCCAGGAAAATGGCCTCCCGCAGCTCCTCTGCAGCCTCCGGCTTGCCGTTACTTGTCTCGCCCTTTTCTTTCAACTGCAACATGAACAGCTTTTAGAGAATACACTCTGAACATCCTAAATATTTTATTGTAAACATATATATATTTTAAAATTTTTGATTTGTTTAAATCTGGGGTAAGGTTGTAATGCCATTACCTCACTAAACAATGGAGAAAAGATTGTTGATAAGCTTTGTGACAAAGGCCTCTTTGGACTGTCCTGCACCTGGAAAATAGGACGAGTTGAAGGTGAAAAAAAAGGAAATCTGAGAGGCACACAGACAACTCAGCCTCACCAATAATAGGTGTGCAATTACTCATTCATTACTCTTTCCTTCTTCATCGTTCTCACCTGTTTCCTCTCGAGCTCGGCGGGCTGTGCCGCGCCATTCTGAACCTTTTTTAGGTCCTTCTCCCTGATGGTGTTGAAGATCCAGTCGTCATTGCCAGCGTCATCTCCTCCAGATGCCTGACCATCTGTGTCCCTGGGGTGAGAAAGGATTTTATCAGCATACTTGATGTTGCTACATTTTTCATCAGAGTGTAAATTTGCAATGTCCTGTCCCCCCCTCCACGAGGACTGCATGGTGATGGTGCCGAAAACTTACTCATCCGATTCGTCAGAGCTGGATTCATCCCGAGACTGCTCAGATTTCCACCTCTTGTATCTGTCAATCAGCTCTGTCAGATAGGACGTCTTTTTGGCATGCCGTACAATATACTTATGTTTTAGCAGCTCTTTGGCAGTTGGCCTCTAAGGAAAACACACAAAATAAACTTAACAGTTAATATTAAAAGAACAGCTCCCTCTCTTTATGTACTATGCATTTAAACTCTTACAGTATAAACGAGTGTTGTTTAAACTTACAAAGCTAGGCTCCTTATTTAAACAGGCTTCAACAAACTCTTTGAGTGGTTTACTGTAGTTTCCTTCCAGTGTTGGCGGATTGTTCTTTGGGATGAGGAATAAAACCTTCATAGGGTGAAGCTCAGAGTGAGGCGGCTCCCCTTTAGCCAGCTCGATTGCTGTGATTCCTAATGACCAGATGTCTGCCTATAAATACAGACAATGGGACAAAGAAAATATTTTTATTAAAGCAGCAGAATCTCACATGCTTGTCCACAAATACACACACTGGCACAGATGCAGTGTGAAATGACTTGGCTGACGTAAGCAGCATGGGTATATTTGAGGAAGCTCTGCGAACTGAAGGCTGTGGCATTGTGGTTGTGTTGACAAGCCGCACTGACTCATGCGTGGTTGCCCTAAAATATGCACTTGGTCATTTCTAGTCTAGACTCGTCTTAAAAAGTGCTCAAAAGGCCCGACAAAAAACAGGCACGCATGGCTGACAGAGCGATGGAAAGACAAGAAAAGGGAACAAATCGTTTAAAGACAATTTAACTCCAAATGTTTTTCTTTGAACAATGTTCTTCAACACCACTTTATTTGTTGGCTCTCAATATTGATGTTAACTGCAATATAACATGGTAACACTTCGCCTTGGTGAAACCTCTCTCTTACAGGAAACACACGTCATACATCTATTGGACCTATTAATATGAAACAATCATGATGATTTAATGCAACCATCCACCTTTTACTGTTAAAGAACCGGATCGGTGTTACTACATGTCATTGTCTTTGTCAACATCGACCATGACATTTAAATAAGCCCACGCATTTTTCCCTAAATAGCTTTATGTATGAGATATTGTGTTTTTCTACATTTTGTCCACATTTAATAAATGTTACAGAAAGTACCCAAAAATGTGTGGCAACGTACGTCAAAAAGGACGTCTGTGTCAAAATCCCTCTTAATGCTAATACTCAAGCTAGGAAGGCAGTGACTGTAAGGAACTATTTTTACAGGCGTAATAATTTTTATCTTAGTGGCTCCCAGCTCCCCTCTCTCTCTCTATCGTACAGCGATTTTTGACTAAGTAAACACAGACATTCTCTTTAGAAGGGTGAATTATCTACACCTGGCAACTTTCATGAGTCCTATAGCATTTCTGTACTCTGTTTAAACATGAATGGCAGTGAATGGGGTTTGAAAATGCAGGCTTAGATCTACTAAAGTGTACACATGATGAATTTTAACAACATTTGTAGAAGATGGTTGCAATCTGTGCGAATGGTCCCTTCAAGCAAGATTTATCCTTAACTGAACTGTACTTCTATAAGGCAGCTCTTATGTACTTAAAGTGGCACTGATGCTTTTTTTTATTGTTGTTTCATTTCACTTTTTCACTATGATAACACATTCATCATCTTTTTTCAGTTACAATTGGGAAAATAATTCTTTCTATACAGTACTTCTATCCTTACTGTAAATGCACTAACAGCAGGTATTGCCCCTGGCGATTTAGTCTAGACCTACAATTATACTACATAACTTAATTGTGCAAAGTTTTAGGTTGACATATTGTCTTCTTGTCTGTCATCTCACTCTCACTCACTTCCCACATCTGCTCTTTGTTTCTCTTTCACCACAGGAAGTTGGTAAAAAAGATTCTTATACATCAGCAACATTAAAATTTCTTCCAAGAAGCGACACTGGGTTGACAAAGGAGCATCAGTCTGAATACTGTACTGTACTACAATACAGTTTATTACACTCAAGACTGTCATTTTTAGGCCACTGTGAAAAATGTCTCTGACCTTTTTGTCTCACTAATAATAAGCCTGTTACATTATGTTTGCCTTTATGTTCTAGCTGTCCCCTCTCTTTGTTTTGTTCTGATGTTGTTGAACATACTGCAGGCCCACAGGTCGACTAAGCCAACAGGAAAAACTCCTACTCTTCCAGATGTTCAGTCCCACCCAGCTAATGTGGTAGATCTAGAGTAAGCTGTTCAGACCAAGCTGTGATCCAGCTGTTAAACTCCATGACACTTTGTTATTGGCACATGTCTGTTTTGACACAACACGGCTGACTTATAACTACACATTTTGGAATTTTTTGGCACCCATGAAAGCATTAAATTCAACATTTCTTTTGGAGATTGTTGAGCCACAAAAAGCTGTTTTCCAACACTATACTTCACGGTTATAAAAATGAAAGTTGGGATAAATCTGACCTTAGAATCATAGGCAGACTGTTTTATGACCTCAGGTGCCATCCAGAAAGGAGTACCGACAAACGTGTTCCTTTTTATCTGTGTGTCTGTCAGCTGGCCCGCAACTCCGAAGTCTGCCAGCTTCACATCGCCTTGTTCTGACAGCAACACGTTGGCAGCTGAAAGCAAGAGGGGCCAAAACATGAGACGTATTAAAAAATACTGCTCCTGAAAACATTCAGTGCTTAATCTAACATTCAGCTTCAGGTACGAACAATTCAATGTCTCAACCACTTAAGTAAAGTAATGACAGTAATCTCTGTTCCCAGCTTCTGGCAGGTACTATTTTCTACAATTGAATTAGAATAACCTGATATGGTCTTGTGAAGTATTAATCAGCTTTCTGAAAGCTTTTTAAGGTTTTTTTTATTTGCATAAGAAAGATCCCAGACAGGGAAAATGTCACATGAGTTCTGATCAGTAGAAGCACACTCGTCTTTTAGAAGAAAATGGAAAACATTACAGAAAAATAATGGCTAAAAGTAGCTCCTGTTGGCACTGCTCACTACACAGCAACACAAGTCTGTTTAGTAGCATGTATGTCAACAAATACAATGGACTTCTACATCAAAATGATGTAATGTAATGATGAAATTGAACTATAAAACTTAAAGTTTAAAGTGATCTGACTGATTACACACACTGCACTGAAAAGAAACAATAATTTCAGATTGCTGAGGCCGCGGATTTTACTTTTTTTTTTTTTCCCCAACAGCTGGTGAACACTGATGAGAGTACACATTCAATCCTCACTTCAGCTTTGTTAACGAGACTATAAAGAACACGTTGTCAAGACGAAACCATTTACAGGCCCGTTGTAAAAACAGGGCGATGGCATGTGCCAGCCTCACCTTTGATATCTCTGTGGATTTTCTTCTCAGAGTGCAGATACTCGAGGCCTTTCAGGATCTCTCTCAGGATTGTGGCGATCTGTGTTTCATCGAGGGCGCCTGGCTCCAACTAGGAGAAAAGATGGATTAGGGAGTACAGGTGATTTTTGGTTAAACTAAAAGATGGCGAAGATTTTCACCTCAGAGAGCTTCATAATGCAAAACGTTCATTTACTTTGTTTTGATGAAACTTACCAAATCCAAGGCCGATCCTCCACCTAAATATTCCATAATAATCCATAATTTTGTGCCCTGAAAAATAAATTAGCAATTCAGTCAGAGAATTATTCATTCATATTTCCTTTTTTCACTTCAAAAAGTTTGTGAAGCCACTCCTGACATGACACTTTTGCTAAAAACCATTTTTTAAATTTCCCTTTTGCTTTACAGGTGTGTATATAAATAACCACATTGGAGCATTTGTATAGTAAATGGCTGAAACTGCAGCGACTACAGCAGGTGGCCAGGCTCATGTACTTTGCATCCAGTACAGGAACAGATACTTGTTATATAATATGACCAAAGGAGTAGGCTTACAATTGATCTGTGATTATGAAGGAACAAATTATCTGCTTATCAGCTGACACACCAACTACTAATACTTAAATATCTTCTCATTACATTTAAACGTTTACAGCAGGCTGGTTTGTGCTTTTCTAGCAGCTACTGACGATGACTTATCAATCAAAAACATACAAGTAACCACTCTTCACCAAACTGACGTTGGTTAAAGTTAATCTTGTATAAAACACCGGAAACCTCGGTTGTAGGCAGCTCTTTGATCCAGCTGTGCTTAGATAACCTGGAAAGCACCTGTTTCCTGCACAGTAGTGAACAATTCAAATGAATACATGAGACATCATCTGAGAACGCAGCTCAGCCAGACAACCAAAGTGTCACTACAAATGAAGTTTTTTTTTTTTTTATTTGTCATCTCAGCTTGTGATGTAATTTAATTTCACGGTTCATATAAACTACTCTAAATGTCAAATTTACTCAAACAGTATCTGATGCTGCTGCTGCCCACACAGATGCTAATACTACGTCCAACCTGTAAGCTCCTTTATGCTTCTCTTTAGGGAAGGTGAGTAACTTCTTTGAGGTCTTGGAGTGTCTTTTTTTTAATGTGTGACATTTAATCTTGGAAATAAAAAGACAGAAGTATCTGTTTTTGATGTGTCCAGGGACTTAAAAATCTGTCACTGTGGTTTATCCCTCTGGGCAGAACTCAAATAAATGTCAGTATGTCCTGCTCATTCATTTGAAGCAATGCCCATGACACCTAAAAACAATGTTGACTGAAAGTCTGACATGGTGCACCCAGTGCCCCTCACATCTAATGACTTTTTTTTTTGCTATTCTTTGTCTCACTTCTCTTTGAGCATTAATCACGTGATGAGTTTGGAACTTTAGTTGCAGTTTTCATAATTCTTTGTGAGATGTTTAGAGGAAGCTACATTGCTATTAGATTCACAAGTCAGTCTCTAGAGGCTTCGCTTAACTAGAGACTGATGACATGCCTCCAGCTTTCGTTGTTTGACTGGGTGGAGACAATGACAGTTTTTAAAAAAACCTTGCATTGCAGAACTAATCCTAAGTCTTTAGGACGGTCCCTCATATTAGGGGCGTTGACTTGCTGAAGTCTTGAGCTTGTAAACACTGTTCGACCAGCAACACAGGTACTGTGGGATGGCTCAATCGCAGTCACCAAAGAAAACTTCCTCAGAGTTTGTTGATGCTGCGTTTGCGGTGAAACATTTCCATCAGTTTAAAACAAACAGTCTTTTATTAGGACATAGTTCATCCGTCCAGCTAAATATATCCGACTATACATAAGCTTTAGAGGACATTACAGAGTTACACCAGGAGACGGACTACCCAAAGCGGTAACATTATGTGGGAGCTGTCGCACGCTTTTGCAACGTTATGAATGCAGCAAAGCTGATGTGGAGCAATCAATTAATCTAACATTGCTCTGGACATCCATTTTAATGTTTTAAAAAGTTCTCTCCGTGTTATAAAGTGACTTGCTATATCTTTAGTTTGTGACCCTACAGGGGAAAAATGGGGGAGCGCACTATTTCCGGAAAAGCGTCTCCTTTTCAAAAATATAAGGAGCGTTGCTTTGTTAGTGGCGTGAACACCACCGTCCCAGCAACTGCCTTGCATTTTAACGTAACCAGATAATTGGTAGGCGGAGATCTCCGATTATCTGGTATTGCGAGACTACACCACTATGGATTTAGTGAGGCATGCTGTGGGCTACAGCCTGAGACCCACCTTTTTTTTTTTTTTGGACATTTTAGCAAATTAGCAACATTAAAAGGTTGCCAAATCAGCCGTTAGCAGTCCTTGTTTGCAGGTTAACAATGGATATACAGACAACCCTCCATAACTTACTTTGAATCTGTTAAACAAACAAAACAAAAAAAAACAACTACAACACATGAGGGTTCTCAGGCAAGTCCTGTAGATGTTAAAAACACTTTTTTCCCCCAATAATTTTCCAAGTGGATTTATGGAAGTGGTTATTTGCAGCAGTCGCAAGGAAACTAAAAATATGTGTATATACAGTATGTCACTACTGCGACTGTTAACAGCTGATCATGTTATCAAGTAACAAAAATTAGTGGGACAAACTACAATAACTACCTGCCATTTGTTTCTAGGAAACCCACATACACTTGTCCTCAGCTCACACCCTTCAAACTCCCCCTCAACATCTTGAGTAGGTGCATCTAACAGTATGAAACCTCTGCATTAAAACAACCAGTGATAAAAAAAGATGACCAGCTTTGTATAAATGGTGTACGGTACAGTATGCTGGTATGCTGCAGGCAAATTTTCAGCCGTGTGTAAAGATCATTACACCCTTCCTCTATCCTACAGCGTTTTATTTCTTTAAGTTTTTATATGTTGTTTATAACTAACACACACATACACAGTTTTAGAGGAATCCTTTGGCGCACACTTCAGATGCATTTTGTGCTTCAGGAGCAGCAGCAGCAGCAGCAGCTCGTGTGGAATTCATTAAACTTCCATTAGCATGATCAATGCCTGCCACCACTCCCACTTTCAAGTTTTGTAACAAATACATTAAACACGCACAGCACGAATACCATGCAACATATACTACACACAAATAAGCCTAATTCTCTCCCTCAGGCAGCAGCATAACTCGAGCTAATGGAACGCCACTTCTCTCATTACTGCTGTAAAGTAGCATAGTAAATGCTGTGAGCGGCACCCTAAGCACCATCACATGTAGCATGCCTGAAATCTACTACAGTTACAAAATATGGTTAGCAACTGAGTGATGCTGTCAGTACAGTCATTATAGATGACCGAAACACCTGAGACTTCAGCTTTTTCTTTTTAAGTCTTAAGCTGGTTTGGGATATATTCAGACTAGACTCTGTTAGCACATAGAGTGTGACATGAAGCAGTGACTGTGATGTTAAAAAGCTGACTTTCAGCTTTAAGGTGTTGACGTTCATATTAGATGAATGTCAGGATCTGCAAATCTATCACTACGTTTACATGGACACCAATACTCGATATTAACCGATTAAGACAATACTCTGAATGAGACACTGCCATGTAAACAGCATTTTCTGATAACCTTACTCAGAATAAGGTCATAGTTGGAGTAAGCAATAATCGGATTAAGACATGCGGAGTATTCCAAGTTTTAGTGGCATTATTGAACACATAATATGAATATGAATCACAATATGCTGCCCTATCTGAATTTTCGCAGTGTTTTTGCGACAGCAGCACATAGTTTATGGCAGGTGAACCACTTGAGGATGCATACTCTAGCTTCTGGCTTAAAGTTTTTGGAAATTTAGAAAATAAAAACTCAAAAGGTGAAACAGTAGCAACATGTTCGACTTCCGGTTTCAGGTCAAATCCCACTAGAATATCGGACATATGTTGTGGGGTCGGCATGTGTCTCATGAGTCATTAATCGGACTATGCTCTATAACACGTAAACGGGGATATGAATGGAATATTTTATAAGCAACTCACATAAAGACCTTAATCGAAATATTGTCTTATTTAGAATAAGATCAATAGTCAGATTATTGCAGCCCATGTAAACATAGTCAATAACTGCACTCTTCTATGTATGCAAAGTGCTATGATTATTCTACACTGTTGAACCAGTATGCATGTGAACACCCTTATTCTTACATTTAAGCTGAAAGTCAGCATGCTGACCTCATAATGATCATTCCACTTAAAATTCTTCCGCTAAGGTACACAGGAAAAAGAGAAAAGTATGTTTCAGTGTCCAAACACATACAGATCACACTGTAAAAAGCCCACAAGCTATATGCTACTGCAATGTTGGCCCAATTCCGGCTGTTCAACTACAATCTGTGCAACGTTACACAGGCAATACTTGTTCCATTGCCCACATGCATTATTTATTGACCTACATTGCGCACACTTGCTTGCAGGAACACACCACTGATATATGCATCCTATTGAGCATTGACTAATACAAATTGATTTAAGAGTTTTCCTGAGGTTAAAGCTTACCTTCAGATAGGATCCATAGTATTTGGTGATAAAGGGACTGTCGCACTGGCTAAGTACTGTGATTTCCTGCTGAATGTCTTCTATGTCATCCTCTGCTTCCTCCAGATCAATAATTTTAATGGCCACAACTTTCTGAGTCCGACTGTCGATGCCCTTAAAAACTTCTCCAAACGAGCCTTTGCCTATCCTCTCCAGCTTCGTGAAAAGCTCCTCTGGATCCGCTCTGAAATTCTTCATGACAGGGAGGAGGGGGGAAAGAAAGAGAACAGAGTGGTAAATTCTGATGCACAAACACAGATCACAAAAAGTACGTATTTAATAAAAAACTCAGGGGGGCACAAATTAGCCTGGCCTTTAAATCTGTATGTGAGCAGCTGTTTAACCTTTTCCGATCAATTTTTGTGGCTCTGAGTAGCACGTAAATCACAAGACAGTGCGACACAGACGTACCTGAGGCTTAATGACCTCCACCACAAAGGCTAAATGGAAAGTAAAGGACTACACCCTGACTTATTGACTGAGCTAAACAGCTAATTTTCCCCATGGAGCAGCACAAGAGAGGGAATAATGGTCTTTAAGATGGCTAGCTCAATTTCCCTTTATGAACGGCAATTACTAGCCCAAACCGCCTAAATCGTTTTTGTAGTGTTACAATTTCACTAACAAAAATGGTATGAAAACAAGTTTTTAATGAAAAAAGAAGCTTTTATATGAAAGCATCATACCGTCTATTAACAAGAAAATCTTAAAAGGTAAAATGCAGCCAATTTTATCTTTGCAGCAGTTCTATAATCATATATCCTTATGAAGACCTAAAGCAATTAAGCCCAAAGCTTAATTTACCAGGTAACCCAGCCCTTGTCAATGATCTTTGGCTCACACAGCATATTGCTTTT
>JAPZDX010000005.1:11223138-11241215 GCA_029783625.1 Naso annulatus | reverse complement strand
ATCAGAAGTGTTACCCCTCATGAGGATTATTTTACACAAGATCTGATATATGTAAGTATTATCTTTATTTTTTTACCTCAGAAAATATTTGATGTCATCAAATGTCATCATTTGATAAATTTCAATGACGTGCTGGTACATTCATGTGTATGTGTTCATGTCATTCATGACTATTGTGTAAAAGAGTATGTGTTATTATCATGTAATGACTAAATAGCCTATTTTACAGTAAGCTTACTAAGCTAGCTAACATAGCTGCATGTATTGTGTGTGTGTACGTGCACGCGTGTCTTTCATGACTATTGTGTAAAAGAGCATGTGTTTTTATCATGCAACGACTACATAACCTATTTTATAGTTAGCTAATTGAGCTAGCTAACATAGCTGTATGTATTTTGTGTGAGATGATTGGAATGATAACCAAATTAAAAATGCCTGATTTTGCAGTGCTCATTTCATATCAGGTAAGCTAATATTCAATATTCATTCAAAACATGCAAACTCCACACAGAAAGGCTCTGCCCCAGCAGGTATTGAACCCAGGACCCTCTTGACGTTAGACAAGCAGACCCGGATTTGAACCTAGGACTTTCTTGCTGTAAGGGAAGTGCTAAGCAGTGCTAACTACTAAGCCACCATATTATGTTCTCATCAGTGTATAACTTTAATTACACTAGAATAAGTCATGTTGTACTACCATTTTTCTACAATAGTCAGGACAAAAAAACAGAAAATTGCTCTAGAGAGGATCTGTTACCTTTTTTGTGTGTTTCAAGGTCACCACAGACTCTCCAACACAAGGGGAAGGTGAGCAGAGGAATAATCAGTTAGATGCAATCTGCAACCTTACCACTAATCGCCACTAAATCCCACAAAATGTTTCTTTAAAGTGATAGAGCATATAGTAGTTTAGGGTTGTGTACTGGCAAGGATATGGCGATGAATATGTATCAAGATGCAGCTGTTACAATACAATATTGCAATACTGTAAGCAAGACTGCAAATTTTTTCAATTTAATTTTAGGAAAACTGTCATAGTAGGCTATAAAGAACACACCACAATATTCATAAAATCTGACTCAAAATAAAACATTTATTTTTTTATGCATCATAAAATCATAGCAATACTTTTTGTGCAATAATGGTCAGCAGTTTAAAAAGGACATAATGTAAAAGTGTCACAGATATTTGCATGTAAACTTCTAATTAAAAAGAGACGCAGTGAAACATAATATCGCAATAACAGTATGTATCAATATTTTCTCACACCCTTACGGTAATTGTTAGGTGAAAGTAGAAATTGATCTACTGAAGTGCCTATGTTTTTTGTATTCTTTGTCCTTGTCCTGTATTCTGAGTCCTGCAGGCTGAGTGCTGTGAACGGCTGTCCTGTGAGTGGGTGTTCACCTCCCAACCCTATACTTGTTTTTTATATTGATTCTTCTTTCACAATTTACACCCCTTTCTTTTTTTTTGCTGCAGCATGTGTGTATGTGTGTGTGTATATGTGTGTGTTGTGAGGTGAGTAACTTTTTTCCTTATTAATAATCTCCAATTACAAAACATTGCTACTTCCACATTTGTTTTATCTTTTTTTTCTACTAAATATTTTCATCATTCAATATATTTCAAATATGATAGATTCACATTATTTTTAAAGTAGTTTTTACGGTTGCATTGCTTGTTCAGTTCAGTTCAGCCTTTATTGAGGACACAGCTGATGGAGGGGCGATAGCACAATAAATAAATCACAATATCTGAAAAAGAAAAACACAACAGCAACAACAACACGCATTCCACAAGGGAAAAGAATCTGTTATATTTGCCCTTAAAACAATTTTAAAATTTACTGAAGTGAGATATTTGCAGTTCTTTGGTGAAACTAACAAACAGCTTCTTCCTCGCCTGCTCTGCTAGCTCATTGGCCCCGCCCTTTCCACTTCGTAAGCAAAATGGTGAGTGCTTGCATCTTGAGTTACGACTTAGTTGAATTAATTTCAAACTGTGATTGAACTTCAGCCTACATGTGCATTTTTAATGCACACCTGTCAGCCAAGTAGAAAAGAGCATTCACCAAGTCCAAGGCATAAAGCTGAAATAACAGCAGGATCAGATGACCTCCCTGTATATCTATATATCATATTTCCTTTCAAAGTGAAGGTGTCTTTACCAAAATTAAGATTTGACATGTGCTACAGCCTCATCGAGTCATTGTAGGCTGGGAGTCTGCATGCTGACTTTTCTGTAGCCACAGGTGGGCAGTAAACAATGAGGTACAAAGGCTTTAAAAAGAGAGTTCTGCACAGTCACAGAACACTAAATTTACAAGCAACAGGTTTGTTTTGGTCTACAATTTTAGGCACTGTCTGCAAATGTCCTTTTCATCTGAAAGATCATTGGTCATGCATGCTCAGATATTTAACCTCATTACAAACTTTATGGGTAAAGTCAAACAGGAAAAAAAAGAAGTACTTCTTTTCCGTCTTTCTTACCTCTTACTATCACAACATTACTCTAATTAGCACCATATTTGATGTAACTAAATGAACAAAACATCAGACACAGAATTACCCAATTTAATTCACATTGTCTGATGATCACACCACAAAAAGACATAGCAAATCTGCAACCCCTCCTTGATGTAAAGATGATGAATTGATTTAATCTATCATAAGTTCTGTATCCTTGGAGAAGTCTTTGTGTCTGAAACATACAGTATGCAGTATATAAATATGAAATACAATGCATAAAATACAGTACAAACAAATACAAAAAATCTCCTGTTGTTCTGACAGAAACAAAGGGCTTAGTTCGAGAATATGTAACCGCGTTCCAGTTTTGCTGCAACATGGTTTGGTTTGCACGCTCCAGTTATCACATTATTGTCTTAAGTGAGGAGTTTTTTGTAACAGCATTTTCTTGGTTGACACCATTATGTGATTTTTGTTGATTGCATAAAGAGTTTGGAGTACACAACACAAATTGGAGGAGGCATTTGCTGCTCTGCAGAGCTGAAATGGAGTTCTGATGTTTTTGTCAACTGTTCTCAAAAGTGGGTCTTTTTGTTGTGGGCCTGATTTGTTTTTCTTACAATAAATCTGAATTATTATATCTAACTAAGCCTCTCGGTGAAAAACCTGCATGTTTCCGTTTGACAACGCCACAACAAGATACTTAGAATTTGTGCGCATTATCAGCAAAGCGACATTAAATTTAATTGTGATTACTTTCAGACAACATTTGTTCTTTTCATTTGAGCTCTCCCCGTTTTTCAGCATGTGGGCGGCCTTGCACTGTGTACCACTGCAGTCTCTGGGAGGATGTGAGGTCGCTGACAGTCCTGGCTCAATGCTAGAGTGACAGAGCTTTCTTCTGCAGCTGAATATCAAGCTTAACTTGTGGTTATCAAACTTTTTCTGCCAAAAAAGTTCAAGTCGCCCACAATTTCAATGAATCAGTAATAACAATAGGATAAGCAAAATAATACAAATGGCTCCAAGATCGAATTTTACAGTGTTTTCTCACCTGCCTTGTTTAGTCTGGTTGAATTTAACTCTGGTTTGTTTTCTACTTTGGTGCGGTTCATTTGGATAGGTATGAACAGGGTTATCTTTTACTTTTATAAACATTGTACAAGCATTTTTGGGCTAAACCAGCTCTTGTAGCCAGCTGCGCTGTGCATTACAGGCTAAGGACGACTTTGTAAACAACAGCTAGCAGTTTGCGGTGACCAAAAAAAAAAAGGACTGAAGGGTTGACCTGGAGCAGTGGTGAAATATGATGCCTTTTTGATTTTTGGGCAGACAACCATAGAGCCCAACAGCCAGAAAAACACAAACAAACCATGAAGTCTTCAAAATGTTTAGCGAATGGCTGAAGGAGAGGGGATTTGAGCAATGTGATTTCTGACCAATAAATGGAATGACACATGCCTTCTGTTGATACATTGTGGTTTGCAAAATTTTGCCTGTGTGAAACCAAGGAAAAATGCAAATGAGGAGCAACTCATCCACTGATTCAGACTAAATGTACCGAACTATAGGTATAAAAACACCCTTAGTGAAATAAAGATCACCTTAAGGGGATCAGCAAATTTCTTTGTTCACGATCCCTGAGTAAATCATAGTCATTTAGTTTCTCTCCATATTTCGACCCTGGTCATTCTCGATCCCCTGCTGTGGCTCTGTGCATTGGTTTGAGAACCACAGACTAAATCCACGTCCTCATGCCTCAGACTGCATAAAGCTCAAACAGCCACGTGCTCAGTCCTATTACAGCAGTCCTCCAAAGAGCAGATTCAAATTGAGACAAATCCAAATGGATCTTTTTTTGATGTATGTGCTGCACACTGTACCATTCACCACATCTTTCCTGGAGAGAGAGCAGTTGTCACCGGATTCATGAGAATGCATGAATTTCTTCACATTAATCTTATTCTATCTCCCCCAGCTTTCTGCCTCCAAAAAGCCATTTCAGCATGTGCTTTGAATATGTATATAACACAACCCAAAGAGGGTTGTGGTGAAGGATGAAATGACCTACTGTAATGTATCGCTTATTTCCTCTGTGCTCCAATGCTAACATGGAGACAGATCCAATATGGACTGATGGAGCATTCAGATAAAAATCGAGGAATAAAGCTCTATTTCACACAATGTCCCCCAGGCAATACTCGGGGAGTGCAATGGAGGCGTTTGTAAAGGTGGAGTGGAGAGCTAGCTGCACTGAGAGTGCTGTGTCCTTGAGTTAGGCAGGGTTACAGCCCTACATCGCTAATTACCACATTGAAACCATGCTGCTCTGTTTGACACCTCTCTCTGCAAAATGCTGAGATATCAACACGAACACTGACACATTCAGAGGGTAAAAATACCACAACCGTCAGAAAAACCTGGACAACAAATAACCCTGGAATCAAGTCATTTCAGTGAAACTGTCTCTTGATGCATTTTTCTTTGCATATTAAATGTAGGGTAAATGTTTTTGCACACCCTGTCTCGCAGAAGTTACAACAGGCTAGTACTGATTGGCAACACTAAATACATTTGGAAGGAATGCTGCACAATGCTGTCTTCATTTTCCCTTTAATTTTCACTCACACCATCTAAAGCATGACTTAATTTTTTTTATTGTTAGGTTTAGCATTTTTCAAGATATCACAATGAAAATACTGGGGGAATATGCTTGGAAAATGAGCATGAGGTATTTTTTAACATCTGACATGGCCAATGCTACCCTTTACCAGGGACTGGCTGCTGGAGAGGATGTGGGAAATAAGTAGCAAACCGCACACATGCATTCTTTCGGTGTCCATAATAAAGCAATTTTTGAAAAGAGATTTTAAAAAAACTTCAAAATATATCTTTTATCTAAAAGTACCCTTTTTGTAAACTACAAAATCAGTTTGGTATCAATCTCCTAGAAACATTAAAACATATTTCTCTTTAACATATAACGTGTTACTGCCTTGAAGCAGGTGACATGGAAACAGCCACATTCACCGAATTTGAACACTTGAATAACAGCAGTAGAACAAATCTTAGACATGGAAAAATAAATGTTTACAATAAGAGATCAAATTTACCCCCCAAGATAGACTCTACAAACTGACTTATTCTTGCTTGGCCCAAATTAGGTGGCGAGTAGTGAGCTCCCATCCCTAAACCCAACGATTCTATTCAACCCAGTTGTTGTTGTTGTTGTATTTTTTCAGTTTGTTTGAATGCGTTGTTTTCGTTTTCTGATAGTTTTGGTTTGTGAAAATTTGCTTATGTATCTGAGCGTCTGGTTCTATTGCAACAAAGAATTTTAAAAGAAAAAGCTTCTGCACATTTGAATAATTTAACATTTAAGAAAAAAAAAACACTTATTTACTTTAATGCAAGTAGTGAGATCAAAAGATCTGGACTACAGTAGGCTGGGCTACATTATGTCTGTCTGCTAAATATAAAACTAGGGCCAGCAGCTGGTTAGCTTAGTCAAGTATAACTTAGCATAGGCTACAGACTGGTAAGAGGGAGCTCAAAACATGAGCTCTACAGCTCACTTTACTGATTACAAGCCATCCTACCTTACATGACAACATGACAAATAAACTTGATTGACTAATTACACAGGTTGTGAGGTGTGGTTGACTGCAGTGGTACTAAGGCTAGCCTAGGTTAAGCTAGCCGGGGAGCAAAAGGCTAAGTTAAGTCTCTCTAAGCTAGCATAGGAACTGCTTTCAACTGTGTTCAGGCTGCCAGCTGAAACTTTTTTCTCATAAAATAATAATTCACATAAATACTCCTTAATTCTAACATAGTGTTATTAACATCTCAATAAAACGCCTTTACATACTGACACACTTGTTCACACATTTATAAAAGCAAAAGCCCACTCCAAGCTCTGACATGTTTTGAATATACATCTAAGGGGCTATGTTCAGTCTGATGCAAAGCAGAACTATCATGGCTTGTTGTGAGCTATTTGATTAAATCTAACATTTGGCCAGAATGTGAATAAGCTTTTTTCAGGGTTTTTCAAGTTCAAAAAAGGACTTAAAGCAAAAACACTATGACAGCAGGATGAGGAAACAAAAAGCAAGCTTTAAGAAAATAAGCTGATACGAGAGTACAAAAGCTGAGGGAGCAGGTAGAGGGAAATCCAAAAATGTATTAGAAAATACAAAAACTGACATAAACAACAAGCTAGGATGACATGAGGAGGGAGACAAACTGACAACAAAGAGGGAGAAACACTGACTCAACTACGCTTGGGAGAGAAAACAAATGAGGAACAGGTGAAACTCGTCATCAATTAAAGAGGGCAGCAGAGCAAACAAAGGCAGGAGGGAACACACCAAGGAACTAAGTGAAAAACTTACAATATCAGACAGGAAATTGATACGCATGGTTTGACATCTGTATCGACTTTAAGCACAAGACACAAATGTATTGTCATTCAACTAAAACCAAAATAACCTCACAAATGCATATGATACAAAAATGAAAATGGCTGTTTGTATAATGCATTTTAACTGACATTTTTTCATCAGTTGTCATCTCTTGTTATCATCTAAGTTGTCCTGCTAATATTTGCTAATTAGCACGAAGTATAGCTGAGCTGAGGCTGATAGAATCATTGAATAAATTAAAATTCTGAACTGTTTGCCGAAAAAATCCTGTATTTGACAAGCTTACCAGTGAAATCAAACTAATAGTTGAGGCTAAATTAATTTCCCTTGTCTTTTTTTTTGTGTGTGTGTGTGTGTTAAGCATACTTTCTCTGGCTGCGAACATTTGCTCCCTAAAAAGCAATAGGACAGGAACAGCTGAAGTGGAAAACTACTTTGCGCTGACATACAGCTTGGAGCCTCGGACCACAGTGGGATGAGTGGCACAGCAGGCTAGATGTCTCTGATTCAGTGTCTCTGTGTATCCTATTCTGACTGAGCTGAACCCCACAGCTTTCCTAAAGCTCCACTTTGCCACGAATTAAGCCTTAATGCGCCTCTACTGTCTATTGATTTGTTAGCCATGCATTTCCTGTCCTGCTTTGATGTCATTGTGGTGTCAGTGTATGGAAGATTCCAGATAAAATTATGGAGGGTTTTAGCTTTTAAGCCTGTTATTTCAGGGGATTATTCGGCCGCAGTTGAATTAACATTTTTATTCTTTTTTTGGCCACAAACTGGATTATGTGACTCTGTTCTGCAGAGGCGATATCAAATGTCCATCGCTCATACACAACTACCATGAACCCCCACCACTGCGGAGGAGATCAGTTCTGATTGGGTCTGGAAAGAACTGCCAGGGATTTGAGCAAAATAAAACACATTTACCAAAGAGATTATTATGCACTATAGTGCAATATTCACTGACGTTGATGTTGTTCAATACTTCTAAGCTCTGGCATTCGTACTGCTTATTGACTGAACTCACCCAAAATGTCCTTTTGTTTTGGCTCCCTGTTTGAGATAGTGGGGGAAAAAAATCAGTTCTGGTTTCTATTGACCCAGAGGGAGCCTATCACAGCTTGTTGGGAAGGAGCTGAACTTCTGCAGGAAAATAACCCCCGCCTGTGTTGAACAGACTGGATGTGGTCCATTGGTCCCTCTGCAGAGCTGAATGCGCTCTGCATGGGAACAGTGAGCCACGCTGCAAAGCACAAAAATACAATACAAACAAAAAGCAGATTAATGGCCAGGATAATCACAACCCAGAGATTTGTCTCTGTTTGTGTTTGTATTTTCTGACTCAACAATTTCTACTCAGCACTGAACTTCTTCTAAAGCCTCACACATTGCTGTGGAGAGCAGCTGGGCTTCAGCTCCTCATCCCTGTCCTTAAATGGTGCTGTAGCCGAAATTCACATTGTCATTAAAGCAAGCCAATTAACTGAAACTTGCTGTTAGGCGGTGCAAAGCCAAGGGGAGCTGCAGATTCAGATCATATTTTCTTTGGGTTCATCACCACCGGCATAGCTATCGTTCATGCAACTTGTGCAGTGCAGAGGCTTTCAGGGGCCGGTGATGAATGGAGATTATTGCTGCCAAATATTTACAGGTCATGTGGATCAAGTCGTCTTACCTTCAAAGCAACCATTCAACGACAACACTGAAAACTGCTTTAACGTGAATGTCATAGCTACATATGCCACTCTCTCACCTTGCGTGTTACACTCACGGTTTTGTGGGCAATGTATTGTATGTCTGTGCATATGTGCACATTAGAATTGTCACAATACTAAAATTTCAAACTCGATACTGATACCCTGGAAAATACCATTTTCAGTATTACTGGTTGGAAAAAATTGGCAGAAAAAATATTTTAAATACAGATAAGAACAATACCAACAATAGCATCAATGACAACTAGGGTTGAATTAATTGATTAAAGTTACAGATGGGCAGGACTGATAACGTTGGCTGCCTAGCTTGCATCTCAATGTTAGCTGGTTTATTGTCAAACATTAGCTGCTAGCTTAGTGATAGCCTAGCAGATGGCTAATGTGGCTGTGGACTAACGGCTAATAATAAAACAGCTAACGTTAATGTGTGCCGCTGGCCAGCCAATTATGCTGAAACGGGAGCTTTACTAATCTCTCGAAACGCTTCATGGAGTCTGGGGTCTCAGTCATTAAGACACTTCGCCAAGTTTGATGTGCTACTCGACTTCATTGCCAGAACTTTGTAGCATTGTTTGCATAGCCTCAATAAAACTTATCAACATCCTTAGCCTTTCCCTGGTCATTTGCCTCGTCTGCTAAATACATTACTTCCAAACGGCACTTTTGCTTTTTTCTTTTCCGAATAAAACTGGTTGCGAAGGCTCAGCAGCAGTACTTGCCATGTTAAGTTAGTTTTATGCTGGCGACAACCTAGCTAACAGTGTTGTGCGCGACAGCTAACATATTCAGCTGCTAATGTGGGGGAGAGCTGTGGCCTGTCCTTCTGCAATGCTGTTGTTTTGTGTGTTAACTGGAGAAGGCAAAGAGGGTACTGTTGATATCGATGCTGTTTCAGATGAGTATCTTATTCTACTTTTTACTATAAATATTAGTATTTGAGTAAGTGGATTATTTGATAATCCTACTGTGCTACTGTACTTGTGTTTGGGGTGAAATGGAGAGCCCAAGAAAACTATCAGCAACAATCGCATTTACGTTACACTGTCCACCAGAGCTCAAACTCAAAAATTAATGGGCAACTTAGTTTTTTAATAATCAGTTAACTGTTTAAAGTAATTAATCAGATAAAAGGCAAAAAAAAAATCTCTGATTTCAGCTTCTCAGGTGTCAAGATTTGTGGCTTTTTTTCACTTTGTGATGAGTCAAGTAAATTTTATTTATATTTGCCCCAAGGGACTTTACAGTCTGTACAGCATATAGCACGATCTTTCTCTAGACCCCTTGTGACAGGCAGCTGAATATCTTTTGGATGTTTGTTTGGAAAAAAATAAGAAATGTGAAGATGTAACCTTGCGCTGCATATAAGACAACAACTGTTAGTTTCAGCCCTTACAGAAACTTATTAGTTCTGGGCATTATAGAATAACTTCAGCTTCAGGTCACAGTTTGCTTGAAATCAAGTGAAGGCTTTTTCTAAATCTAAAAAACAATGTTTTCTGTATATCTGCTAATCATTACTTTGACAAAACAGATATCAGCTTGCATTGCGCTGAAAACATGCAGTTTTCTGTATAAACTGGATGCAAAATAAATAGAAGAGGGAGTTTAAGTAGAGGCCACTCATAAGAGCTGCGTATTAAGACGCCAGTTTTGAGACATATGAAATGTTGTGTCTGGGTCCTGCTGAGCCATTATTCCCACCTAATTAATTAGAAATGTTCCTTCTACAAGGCTGCTGTATTTCTTTGCTCTGTGCCGCCATGCTTCAGATATGAATATCTGCTGCGCTCTCAGGAGGATTGTGAAGGTGGGATCTGGTGTCAGGATCAACAAACAGTATAAAGCTGGAATATCTCTGAGCTCTCCAGAACGTTTCGCTTGATATCAATAGACCTTTAGTTCACTTGAAGCAGTCAATAAGCTGTCATGAGTGTGTTATTGCAAGCACATTTTCCCTTCATGATGGCAACAGGAAGCACCATCATTGACATAAAACCTTATGACCTTGTATGGTAAATGGATGGAGGGATGGGCATTTGTAGTACTCAAGTATGTAAAGTATGATCTTGTTTTATTGCTTTTTGGATAAGAGATCATAAAACGGCCATTATGAAAACTTCCAACAGAAGTGTAGACTTAATCAAAAGTGTTGCTTCAGTTAAAACCCAATAAATAATTAATGTTCAAATCAATTCTACTCAGACTGGATGATTTGAAAAGCATTCATAGATTTTTGTCTGAAATAAAAGAGAAAATGACAGAAAAGAAAAAAAACAGAAAAAAGCCTACATATGGGAGGAACATTGGTAAATATCTGTTTTGTGTTTTTGATATAAATGCTCAGCAAGGTTTATTGTTTACACACCCGGCGTGACTATCCAGTCAAATCTCAGATCTTTTGAGCTTCTCTTATTCAGGTTTTGATTTGGGTTGAAATCATTTTGAATTTGAGCTTTTGTGTGTCTGCTATTTCCCTTTATTCTCCTCTATGTAAATTAGATCTTTTTTGAATGAATAGCTGAATGAAAAACACCTTTAATAGGAAACACAATGGGAAGAAAATGAAATGTAATAGAATGAGGGAAATGAAAAACACTGACGAATGGAAAAATAATTTCCTTGGGGCAGTGGGTAGTTAATTTTATACAAGTGAATTGAGTTTCTGCCATCACCTATGAAAACAGTCAGTGCGTCCACTATTTCCAGCAAAGTGGTAGACAATGGGGCTGTCAGATAAATTTTCAGTCAAGCAGGTAAACCGGTCATGGGTGACAGCTTTGGCAAGGCTGCAGCCACATGTAGTCCTAATAAGCTGCAATCGAAGCCTTTAGGAAATGAAAAATAGTGGTATTTTTTAAGGACATGATGTTTTTTAGCTTAGGTACAACTTTCAGTACAAATGGAAAGTTGTTCAGGTGATAATGTGAGCAAGATAAAAAGTCCTCTGTTAATTGGTTTAACCTTTTAAGCAAGCAGCATGACCCCAGGCAGTGTCTGACCGTCATTTATTTGGTATTTAAACAAATTAGGCTATTGGATGGATTGAAATGAAGTTTCATACTCATAGGCTATTTTTGATCCCCAGAGGATATTTCTTACAGATTTTGGTGTTCCACTAAATCTTGATCTTGTGTCACCATGACAAAGACTTTGTCCTTGTGCTTATTAACAAATATTAGCATGCTACTGTGCTAAACTAAGAGGCTGTACCTTATAAATATGATACCAATATGGTGTCATTGTAAACATATAATCACGCAGACTTCATCATTTGGCTAAAAGCACCACTGTGCTTAGTACAGCCTCAATAAGACCTACTGCAACCACTGGAGGTTAATGGTGAAACAAAAGGGAGCGTATCAATGTTCCCAGGGCTCAATGTTCCCCAGAGGTTGTGACAGCCCGTTAAACACCTGGAAAGTCTGGGGTAGTCATGCCTAAACATAACCGTCAGTAATTACTTGCCTAAACTTAACCGCTCTCCTGGATTTTTATGCCCCAGCAAATAATTTTGCCCTAACCTTAACCATTTGGACATATGCCTAAACTGAACCCTAATGGAGAAGGGAACATTGAGCACTGGGGAGCATACCAATGATCCCAGGGCCCAATATTCCCAGAGCAAGCTCGAGCTTGAGCGATTGACGATGTCACTTGTAGACACTCTGTTGCTGGCAGAGGCGAGTCAGAGCGAAAGCCACATACAGCTGATCAGCTCATACTAACATCACCCGTAGAAAAAAAAGGCATAGGGCAGACCGGCCAATCAGGACAGAGAGTACAGAAAGCGTCACGGATTGGGCAAACAGAACGGGAGTGATGGGATTTTTACCAATCCTGAATACAGAGGCATGATGGGAAAACACAGAGATCTCACGATACTCTCAGACCACGTCACCTAACAGAGCACAAGAAGTTATTGATGTTTACCACAAAGTTACCAACTGCAGCTTTAAACAAATGCAAACATGCACATTACGCACCGCTATACAGTCTTTGCATAGTACAGTTAAATGAAGCGTGGCTGACAGCTGCAGGGCATCACACAGTTGTCTGATTCGTGCCAACTCAGCCTTCCTCTATCCAACAATGGCAGCTTAAACACACATACAATTCACTGTACCGCATACTGTACACGCAACTATACATTCACACTCATACACTCATATACATATTCACACACAACTGAATTATTCTATCGGCTTTTTGGAGGGGTTGCTTATTTGACATTTGGCATTTTTAAAAAAGATACAGATAGCAGATAGAGGAGACGTTGGTCAATTTAAATTTTTTATGACACAAATAGGCAAAATAATGCAAACAAATATTTTTATAAGGGCTTTAATAAGGATAGTTAAGGACAATTTTTTAAAAGAGAGGAAAAAAAAACAGATTTCGCCATGATTATGCCTGTTAAAGAATTCATTTGAAACATTTCTTAGATATTTATGTACTGTAATTTCATGCTACTTACCTTTTAACATACACCTACATATTAAAGGAGATGAGCTGTTATCAGCCTATACATCAGTCTAGTATATTTATTTATCAGGCTCCATTACGTGACATTACAAAAGGTTGTAGAAACTGACATAAAAGTCCATGTAGCAGAGAGTCTTAATTTCTTTGTACAGAAAAATGAGAACTCATCACACATCTGCTTTGTTGAGCACCTGCTGTCTTTCGTTGCTGTTGTTCCAGTTTTATAAGTGAAGCAACCTTCAATTACACTTTTAATTGGGTGCACTTCAACAAACAAATCCAACTAAATAAAAATCTGTTGCTGCAGGTTATGTTGTTATCAGCACAGGTCTGTGTGACACTGACAGCTGTCATTTCATGCCCTTGGACTGAACAAAAATTTCATTATGCTTTGCCCTCGCTGTGAGATATTCAGTCTCCAGCTTGTGCTCCACACTGCGCGAGGTACATTTAGTGAAAATATGAGACTGTCAAAATGACCTTTTCCCCCATGACACACAGGGACTTCTCTAATTGGCACTTTTTATTGTTATCAGCGGAGGAAAACAAAAATGTTCGCCTGTGCCCTGTTATGTCACCATTTTCTAAATTTGAAAAAATCTGAAACGTCTGGTTAAAGATGAAATATAATAATGTAAGTTGCTCTTTATCGATCCATGTAATGTCTCCCAGATAAAAATCCTTATACTGGTTTATTTCACGACTTTGCCCTGAAACGATACAAGATCAATACCAAAGGAGGAAAATAAATGGCGTGCTTCGCGGATATAATGTGTATAGCTATAATCGATCTCATCATGCAGCACTATAAGAAAGGTCATACCTCACAAACAGTGAGGCTTCTCCTCAACCGTTCAATCAATACGGACATTTTTTTGCACAAAAATGGAGTTGGGAGACATTTGGGCTTCTACTCTGTAGCCGGTTAGCCTGGCACTTAATTCTCTGGTTTGAAACATGCCCATGGTTGCACATGCACAAAAGATTTCCAGCTAAATTCAAAGCACACAATACAACAAAGAAAAACCTTCTGTTCATTTACTTCAAGGACAGACGGAGAAACCAAATATCTGCCAGAGATATCTCTCCCGAAACTGTCCTGAAATGCTTTCAGTCACACTTTCAGCTGGTATTCTACTGTCTGTTTTCCTGCGTTATCCCATGTTTGGTCATGTCATGTGCCTAATCTTAATTTTGGGTTCTGCGTCCTCAATTAGAAAGCCGCTCTTAGCTCTGCTGTCTCTCTCCGACGCACCAGATGGACCCACAGATGGACACAGTGGCGTTCTATCAGTCCATCGGCTCAGTCGGCAGCCAGCACGTCATGCTTCAGTCTATCATCTCCCTCGTCCCGGTTCCCCAAAATTTGTTTTTTATTTGCCTGTAAATCACAAATTCATTGTCATCTCGCATATGACAAACAAAACACATGAAAGAGGCATGTGTGCTATGAAACTCAGCAGATGTCTGACACTTCCTGCACGGCACACAACAGCCTCAAATGGCTCGTATTTTGTTTTGAGGGTTCTGCTTCAGATGCTTGTTAGTGTAGGGGAAATGTGGAGTATGTCAGGAGCTCTGACAGCATCGGGTGAATCTCCCTCTCACGGCTCTTACTGTTTGGAGTGATGCCGTGTCAGATCCCCCCCCTTCCTGCCTCCTGCTCCGCCGTGGACAGTTGGCATCCACCGAGAAGGACTGGAGAGATAGGAGTTTCTGACCATCTGTATCAGACAAATGTAGCCAGGGCTCAGTCTTGCGTTGCGGCATTTGATAGCTGCTTTTGCTCAGTGCTCTATGGAATTTATAGCTATCAGCTCGGGGCATCTCTGAAGAGCAGAGCTGTTCAACTTCCCTGATCACCTAGAGAGCAAAGGAGCATAAGCTTGACTCCAGATCTTAACGTGATAACATCCAAGATCTATTCTCTCCTTGTCATGTTGCTATAATACTGTCTAGTAAGAGACAGTAGCCAGGCCCCTGGATGACAGCCTCACAGCTACTCCGGCTTTTGTTGCTGCCCGCTCGGCTCTGATTACAGGATGAGCTCAGAGGAGCGCCCCATGTAACTGAAACTACTGTACTGGCTAAAAGAGGAAAGCATGGACCATGAGTTGAGGAAATTAATTACAAATATCTGTTTATTTAAACCTTCACAATATGCAAAAAGAAAAAAGATGGATGGATTGCAGAGAATTAGTGCAATAACTACACATACTGAGACCTAAAGAACAAAAGTGCGAAAAGTAACACAGTAATATGATAGCATACCATGCTAGTGGTTTAGAATGGCTATGCATTGGCATAGAGGTGCTATGTCTTAAATGCTAACGTGTCGCAGCCAGGCTGAGGATAGTGACTCAAGCCACGGCCGTAGCAAGTACAATGCATCCCTAGCCTACAGATAAATGAGTGGCGCTGGTTGTTAATGTTGATTCTCCACGAGCTGTAAAATCATCACATAGATGTTGTTAACTTGCGTTGCGTTATGAGATATTTGTGTCAGTTTTAGTGCTTTTGTCCGATGTTTTTTTCACATGTTGTGTTGTGTTGTGTTGTACCTGAGGCTGCGTGAGTCTTAGATCAACATCGCACAGATCCGTAGAAAGAACTATTGCATAGTTTTCAAAAACCAGGGGGTTTTGGTCTGCTGGGGTTTGGAATTCCTCTCAAAACAAGCACAGCACTGTCTTGCCTATCCAACTGCTCCAACTGTGAGTCATGTAACTGACTAAATTTAAAAGAAGTGCTAACTACTTTCAAATCCAAGCTAAAAACGCACCTTTTCACCATAGCGTTTAAATGGTTTTCGCTTATGTCACATCTGTTTTGTAAATGTTTATATTCTGTGTGCCTCTTACTGTTTCTTATTTTGTGTGCTTTTTGTTGTTTGTGCCGAATTGCAATTGTTCTGTTTGTTAATTTGTTTGTTTGCTTTCTTAGTCTGCTTTGGCTGTTTGCATTTGTTGTTTTGATTCTTTGTATTCTTTCTGTGCATGCTTTTATTGTTTTCTGTAAAGCACTTTGGGTTGCCTATGAGTATGAAATGTGCTATGAAAATAAATCTGCCTTGTTGTGCTTTGTAACATAATAACAGGGGTGTCTGAAAAAGTGACACACTTCACATCTCTCAGACATATGAATATGCTGGTGTTTAGCAGCTGCATGCTCGCCATTACAGTTCAGGATGTTAGCATGCTAACATTTGATAATAAGCAATAAACACAGTAAAGCTGAGGCTTTTAAATCTTATGTCTGTGGTAAAGGAATCACCAAAAGTGCAGATATTATCCTAAGCAGCACTGAACCAATTTGAATGGAAATCAATCCAACAGCTGTTGAAAGATTTCACTCCAAACAACAATGCTGACCTCATGGTGGCGCTAGAGGAAAAAGTCAGGAGAATTATTCATTTAGTGGATTTTGAGATATTATCAGCACGGATCAAAGCGGTGGACCAACAGAGAGAACTCCCCTCACCCATAGCTAATTTATTCTGCATGAAAATAACAAGCATCCTCAACAAATATCAAAATCACTACTAGTAAGCGCTACAACACAGAAGCATTCAGTATTAAATAACTCACTCTGCCACCTTTAAAAACACTCTCACTCAGATCAGTAACAAATGTGTGTTTCAGTGTTGCATCCACATTTGCAATTTAATATTTTGTCAGCGGTGCTGTACACTTTGTCAGTTACATCAGTATTAGTTATTTAATTTCCAGCCCCCCACTGTGTGTTCTGTTCAATAACTCAACTATTAAACAAGGACTTTGATTCATAAGCATATCGAATTTTAATGCCACGGATGGTTCAATAATGTTCAGTTGGAAATGTACACGTATTTGCACTGCTCTACCTGCACAACACACGTCAATATCTTTGACGATTAATCAGTTTTCTATAGTTAAAAAGGAGGATTCCCCTGTAGCTTTGCACTTACCAGGAGACAGAGTGAAACCTCTGTCTGTCGTATGAGTTGGACTTTGCAGGCTTAAGCTGACTCACAGACACATTTGTTTCATTGACAATCTGAGTAGAGCGACTTGCTCGATGAACAAAGACCTCGGAAGTGCTGACAAGCTGATCACAGTGGTGCAGGGAACAGAAAAATGCAGGAAGAGACAGAAAGGAAAAAAAAAACACAGAGAGCGAGAGGAGACTGGCATGTTTGTATAACATCTTTGTTGCTCACTTGCTTCTGATCCTCGCGCGTTGTTGCTGTGCAGATGACGAAACTTTGTCAGCATCCTCATCGCAAGTGATGCGGGACTTTCCATTTTTGGAGCTACAGGGGAACACCGATGCTCTGCTTGTATCTGCTCCTTGTGAGGAAAACCCTCCTGATACGCCACATCACCTTCGCGATACTCTCATTCGGTTCTTGTGAAGCGAAAACCGCTCAAAGTCTGATGTGTGCAGAGTCGTTACAGTTCAAGAGTGCTGAACAAACAGCAGGGCTGATAGGTATAATACTGTGAACGGGGCATGAAATAATCATTGTTGCTGTTCTTGTGACACTGCACATGAGAGAACACAAAACAGAAATGACTAAGTGGTTGACTTCCTTTCGGACACCCTAAGTCAGCAACCATGTCCTCCACATTGTTTATCTCTCCCATAGAGACAGATTTTTTTCTAAGGTCGCTTTAAAGCTGTGGGTTACATTCAACTTTCCTCTTCTGTCTACCGTAAGCAAAAACTTCCAATAATTCTGCAGTTCCAGCCTCTCTGTGAAGATTTTCTTAAAATTAAAATAAACTGACAGACTAATTCTAACTATTTTCAGACCACATATTATGTATTTTTAATTTTTTTCTGACATCTTTACGACAGAAAGATGATTGGAAACAAATGACAGATTAATCGTTAGTGAAAATGAGACTGCAACTACTAATTTTTATGATCGATTAAATTCCAGCCTTTCTTATTTTTTTTTTTTAATTTATCAATGTGATTTATTCTCTGAATGAAAAATGCCA
>JAPZDX010000005.1:11079008-11115748 GCA_029783625.1 Naso annulatus | reverse complement strand
CTGCTGCCACCCTCAGATGCAGCTGAGAATTGCAATTACTATGATTTCTTTTTGAAAGTTCTTCTTTTACAAAAATAAAACATAATACAACATCTTTTGAAATCGGTAGCAGTCACAAGAAATTACAATAACTGCATTTAACTTTTCTAATCTGTTTTAAACACTGTGATGAGAATATGATTAGAAATGGAAAAAAAGGTGAGTAAAAACTAGTTTGCGCCCCAAAAATCTGATGCTGGACAAACAGCCAGAGAATGATAAACAGTAAACACAAAAATCAAGTAAACATGGATTAAAACAGTAACAAAAGAAAAAAAAAGTGCATATCCAATAACAAACAATGATAATCCCCTCAATATTAAAACACAACCATAATTCATAAACTATGAGAGATAAAGGGTTAAAAAAAAGGCCATGATTTGAACTGAAAGTAGTTCAGTTATTTTCTGTTTATTTGACCCACTATGACACTTCTTTATTTACCTCCTCCCTACTTGGCCTGTGGAGAACGTTTGTGACTCAGACTCTCTGAGTTTTATATTTCCAACAAAGGATTACACATTTCCCACAGTTAACATGTGAGTCATAATCTGGAACAGTGATCATTCTTTACACATTTTGTCTGCTTGAAGTAATAATTTAATTTTTGTTACAATTCTGAAACTTAATTTGTTGAGACAACAAATCACTTCTCGCCACATCAGACACGATCACAAATAATCATAAAAGATAAATAACCATAAATAACCATAACAGTGCCTTTAGATAAACAGATAGACTTTGACAAAAGAATTTTTATTTTAAACGTAAAGATGTGCTTCTAACACTGTTAAACTGACAACAAACTGTGTGACTGTCCTGTTTTTTTTAAAATACAGATTCAGGAGATTCATCATTTCACATTAATTTTAACAGTGACATGAGCCACAGGAACCTTCTCCTGTGTAGGACGCAGTTCATTTCCATGCTGTTTGTGATGTGGTTTCTTAATAAGACACAAAGTGAAAATTTCTTTGAAAAAAAAAACAATTACAAATTTACTTAAAAAAAAAAACAACAAAGAATCTTTTTTTTACATCCAACTGACCTAACCGTTTTTTTAACCGACTATATTATGAAACACATTGCAAAAATAGTTTCTTGTACCATTGAAGAGAAATGCTGAAGTATCTGCAGGACCTTGAATTATGTGCACAGAATAGGCACTCAATTTACTCATACGGAGTTTTTGCGAGAATTTTGACAGCTGCTTCTCAACACACCACAGATGCATGCTTTTGTAACTAAGGCGATGCATTCATTTCTGTGGAACACTTCAAGAAGCACATTCACAGTATACATATTATCCTGCATAGACTCTACACAGGCTGTGTTTTATGTACTAAGTGCATTTTCTATGTCTTTTATTTAGTATTTGACCATGAAGGCTGTTAACACGGACAAATGTGTCATGCAGCAGCATAAAAACATACAGACACTACATGTGATTGCTGTGACAGCTTCTTATCTTACCTTCTAGCTGCAGGATAGTATGATGTGGTCTGCAATGCACAGCTCCTATAGCATTTCCAGCACAGTTGTTCCATAGACCCTGGAGCACCCAGGTCACCGTGATTACCGAGGATGCTCGGCTGGTGGCCCTCCATTCATTGGACACCGTGGCACCAATAGTGGCACCGAGCCCAGCCAGGCCGCTGAGGAAAGCCAGAATCTGCAAGCCTGACATCTGGAGGTTTAAAAAATTTAAAGTCTTTTAGCAGATTCAAGAAAATGGCAAGAAATAAGAATCGCTCCAGGCGAGCAAATTACACTGGCGACATGTGTTTCATTGAGATGATTTACAGACAGGACATCTTGCCTGCATCTCTAGTGACGGGGGATGGACGCATGCGCCTGAGGGTGATATAGTAAAGGAAGCATGAGCGGGTAGTTAGTCATTAAATTTTGGCACACAGTATTTAAAATGCTCCATGTTTTGGTCTGAAATTGAGGTCAGGTATCATATTAACATAAAAAATAATAAAGATGTAATCAGTAATCCCAAAAACAAGAACCAACGTGACAAAGTCCAGTTATTGGTTCATCTATTTCTCCACACAATATCAGCAACCGAATGACTAATGATTGCCAGCTCATATGTGAAAATGTATGTTGTAGTTCAAGCTCGCTGTTCTCACCCAGGAGGGGGTAAAGAGCATCACTTTCATGGAAAATAGAAGAAAAACAAAGTACATTTCTAAACAGACAGTGGGGTCAGAACTACATCAGCTTTAATTTGAAACCCATTTAGGTCCTCTGGGAAATCATTACTCAAACTAGGGCCTTATTAGAAAATTACAAATCTGCCATTTTTGTTTTCCTTTTGGATGGTTTTTTAAATTACAGAATAAGAAAAAAATACAAACAAACAGGTAATAAAAAGTAAAACAGGTAAACAGTCAATGTGTGTAATTTGTATGATTTTTTTCAAAAGAAAACGGAATTATATGTAGAAGTTTTAAGTGACAGTTGTTGTGTTTTAATAGCCTAGTTGACATCGTTACTTGTTTCACTTCTTTCTTTTACTTTATGTAAGATACAACAGAAGCTATAGAGACGGGTCATCATCGAGAACTCTTTGGTAGGTGTCTCTCTTGGAAAATAAACAGATGTATCAAATTTCCCTCATAGTCTTGAATTCTGTTGAATATTAACATGTGTCTGTGTGACAGGTGACATGTAACTAACTGGGTGAGGTCTTCAGGAAGTCCACAGCAAAATTAACTGGGGCAGTCCCTTGATAGCCCCTATACAGCCTGAACAACAACAGTATGATGAGTTTCTCTAGTGAAAGTTTCCTACAAGACATAAAGAAAATAATGCGATAATGCAGCAGTAATAATAATAATAATAATAATAATAATAATAAAAAGAGTAAATCACTGACAGGGGAACATTTCACTGCAACATGAGTACTTTTGTTTTGGTACTTTAAATACATTTTGTCAATGATATCTATATAAATATTTTTACCCAAGCCAGATATTCAAGGCAGAGTTTCCCACAGAAGGCCAGACATTAAAAGTTTGTGTTAATAGGCTAATTACTGTACTGGTCAGATATAAAAGTAGGCCTAGAATTCATTGCATGAGAACGTGATGGAGACTTCTGCCAGCCAATCAGCAGGCGCTGGGCGGGGTCACGCAGCGACCCGCTCACCTGACAGCCGAACCGGCTGTTCGTCCCCTGTTGTAATCCTGTCCTGAATGTCGGTAGGTGTGTTGTTGACGCACGTTGGAGTTTACAGCTGCTGTCCCCTCAGTGTCCCTTTCTCTGAGTCCGTACCGATACTTCTCCGCCCCAGAGCCCGCAGGGAAAGTCCTCAGGTCGCGTTTACTCTTTGGGGGGGCATGGACCTTGTGCGGAAGGAGGCGAAGGATAATCCCTCGGCTTCAGCTAATCTTCTCTCCAAGATTTTTTTCTGGTAAGGAAGCTGGCCCCGCAGTGACAGCCGTGTTTGACGTTAATTGAATGGAGAGCTCTCCTGTTTGACAGTTTGTGGCCTCTCGTGACGGGTTGTCCATGGATGTGACTGCAGGTGGCTGCTGAGCATCCACCTACACAAGATGAACCGCACTGCTCCCACATGGAGGAGAGAGCTCAGCCTCTCTGGTTTAACTTTGTTCATGTAGTGTTCGTCACAACAGGTTGAGCTGTTCATACTAACACTAGAGTAGCATGACAAGACAGTTAGAAAAGTGAAGTGAGTAGCAGTGCTCTGTCACAAGTAATTCAGTACAAGAAGGCCTATTTCATACTTTTACTAGTAACTGTAATAATGAATTTGTGCAGCACTTTCCCCAACATAGTTATGAATACAAAGTACACGTGAAACAGCAGTAAACTTATGCAGTGAAGTCATAAAACAAACAGTAAAGACGTTTTGAAAGTGTGCTACAATAGAAAAAAAAACCAAGGGTCCGACCGATATGGGAATTTTGGGACCGATGCCGATACCGATATTAGGGAGTAAGAAAATTCTGATATCCGATAAATAGGGCGATATTTTATGTTTGATATTTTGATTGTAGTTATCAAATATGTGTGCTAGAGACATGTGATGAAGGCAGCATATCTAACAAACTTCATTCTAAACATAAGTGCACTGAGCAGTAAACACTTCACTTAGTTCAAAATCAAAAAAATGGACCGCTCTCTAAGCTGGACCAACTGCCTGATTACACCATTGTAAATGACTGGTCCAAGCAATTTTTCCAGCCTGAAAAAACAGCTTTAATATTGGCATGTATCGGAGAACTTATGCACCGATATAGATATATCAGCAGAGTAGTACAGTAGCATTGCATTAATATCATCCGGTAAAAACCCTTTGTCTCCTTTGTTGGACATTTTTACGTTTTTTCACACAAACAGACATGGTTATAATAGTTTTTTATGAGCTGATATTTTGGAGAATGAACAAACATTTCAAAAATTACTTTCAACTACTGAACACACATTTATTTATATGCTTCATCTCTAGTTGGCTGAATCCCTTGTTCAGAATTGGGTTCAAGAGGAAGTTGGAGGAAGATGACATGTTTAAAATTCTCCCCGAGGATGCATCTGATAGACTTGGAGAGGAGCTACAATGGTAAGACACTAAAAAATGTGATGGTAAAATAGCTACTACTATAAAAGGGTTTGATTCCAGTAGTGTGAGATGCCACAGTGATGTGTTTTGTATTTTACAGAGATTTAATCTAATGTATCAAACCAGGGCTAACCCTGATTCAAACCAGGAGCAGGGTTGAAAGCTTGACTGCTGCCTTCCTTACTGTCATTTTCAGTAGGGTTTGAAGAGGAAAGTGACAAACCACCTTTTCTCCACAGTTCCTGCCTTCCCATAATAGCCATTTTGAAAAATGTGCACCAACAAAACTTAACCAACAGCCTATCATAAAGTAGCAAGTTGCTATCTTGGTTTTTCTGAGTAAGAATCAAAACCTGGTTGCTTCTTGACCGATGAAACATCACTAAGCAATCATTTCCACGAGATTGTCTGGGACTATTTACACCTGTGGACTTGTGTTGGCACATGGTATTTCTTAAGCACTGTCCATGACTGGTGCAGATGTCCACTCACAGTCAAAAAGGTCGTTCTTGTTCTTCACGTTCATGCGACTTCAGTGTCACCTGAAGGATGATAGTTCGTGGAAGGTTTAGGCTTTCTCTAAGATTCGATTCACCACTTCAGCAAAGGCGTAGCACTTAAAACTTCAACATGCAAACAGGCAGAGCTTTACTCTCACAAGAAGCAGCAGTCATTTTGAAATGACCCTCCATTTCAACTGAGAGACAATCCATGCACGCAGACGCCCCCACCATGACCTGCACCCTCTTAGCTTGTGTATCGTCTAAATGGGGGACAGACCCCCCACCACCACCTTTGAGGGAGTTTGGTGTCAGAGTCGACTTTGAGCTTGGAGGGGAGCCCAGCTATAAATAGACAGCACATCTCAAACCACATGAGAGGAGGCTCCTCCTCTCACACTGATCCCACTGTAGGGGCTGCCACTTTGATTTGAAAAGCTTGGCTTTCTTACTTGGCATTAAAGCAAGCATTTCTCACTCCGAGTTCTGGACTTATATACTCCTGCTTATGATTTTTATCGACATTAAGTCACAGCAGAAATGTTCAGTCTAGTGATGTTATGGGCATCTCTGCTCCTGGCAGATGATACTTTTGGCCCCACTGAATATGATCTCTGTTGCGCACTGGAACACTTAACAGCACAGTGTTACATGATCAAAATGTCAGCACCTGCCCTGTCTGATGCAAAAGCAAAGACGTGGCCCGTACCATGTAGTTGGGGGGTGATCAAAGCCTAATGTGGAAGAGAACGGTGCAAGAACTGGGGGCTACTGAGGGATGGTTAAACAAACCAAATGTTAGATACTGCAGCCGCAGTAATGTGGTGTCCTTTTTTATAATTTATATCCAGTTAGAATATAACCTGAGGCTAAAGCCCAAAAAAGAGAATTATTAATTTTTAATTATGATGCAATATATGACAAGAAAGTTAGGTTAATTGGCGACCCTAAAATGCCCGCAGGCTCGAATGGTTGTTTGTCTCTATATGTCAGCTCCTGTGATGAACTGCCGACTTGTCCAGGGTGTACCCCGCCCTCGCCCCACGTCAGCTGGGATTGGCTCCAGCCCCCCCACGACCCTGCAAGCAATTAATTAATTAATTCTGAACGAATGAATGGTGCAATACTACAAATAACTCACTACACTACCTCAGTAATATCGTATTGTTTAGCAACATGCGTTTAAAATGTGTATGCTGTGTGAGTCGGTTAACATTTACACAAGCAAGATATTATAATAATGTATTATTCGGCTCAAAATATGTGGAATTGAGTTGGTCTTGTGATTTTCATAATTGATAAATTCCTGATAGATTGCTTTTTTCAGAAACCAAGAGCAGGCATGGTTGCTTCCATCTTTTTCAGTCTGATCACGAAGCAATCATTTCGTTTTCATGAGGCAATAACAAGGCTTGTTTTCGATAATTAGTTTATCTCGTTATCACTGGAAAACGCCGTTATCCCGTGATAATCAAATGAGTATTTTGTGATCTGGAGATAACAGAGTGAAAAAAGATAGTAACGACCATGGTCACTCTCAGCTTTTGTACTTTCCATTTCTGTCTTTGAAGGTACTGGAACAGAGAAGTTCAACAGGCAGCAAAACATCTTCGCACACCCCAACTCTCCAAAGTTCTTGTTCAGTGCTATTGGAGATCATACTCACTCATAGGGATATACATCTTCATAGAGGTGAAATGCAATCTCACAGTGCAACTCAATGTCTACAGAGAACATGTAGCACATCCACAATCTGCTTTACATCTCATTTTCTCAGGAAGTTATCAAAGTTGTTCAGCCAGTGCTACTGGGGAAGATGATTGAGTACTTTGAGAATTATGACCCCTCCGACACAGCTGCAGTTTATGATGCCTACTGCTACGCTGCGGGCATCTCCCTGTCAGCCATTTGCCTGGCCGCCCTTCATCATCTCTATTTCTACGGTGTACAGCGAATAGGCATGAAGATCCGCGTGGCCGTGTGTCACATGATTTATCGGAAGGTCAGTCATTAAGAGCATCTGTGCATAATTGTCACCCTCTTGTCATATTTCTGTGCTTTGCAGGACTTAATTTAACACCTTTGTTTTGCAAAGGCTCTCTGTCTTAACAGCAAAGCCTTTGCCAAAACTACCACAGGACAAATTGTAAACCTCTTATCCAATGATGTCAACAAGTTTGATGAGGTAATTGTCTGAAAGTGTTTATATACTTAAAAAATTTGCGTTGGACTTACTCATTTGGTATCTCAGACAATACCTCAGTAATTCTTCCCTCCACATCGTTTTCTTGCAGGTTACCTTGTATTTGCACTTTATGTGGATTGGTCCTCTACAAGCTATAACTGTGATAATATTGTTGATGTATGTGATTGGACCATCATGCCTTGCGGGAATGGCTGCCTTCTTCGTCCTGATGCCCGTGCAGTCTATGTTCGGACACTTATTCTCTACCCTCAGGTTTGTGGTCAGTCTTGCCAGATTATCAAGTATAGAAAACTGTTTTCTCTGCATATAGAAGGCTCCTGCCTTGTGTTGCCTTTGTATGGTTTTTGCAGTTTGTGTCTGCTCTCTTAGGGATGAAACAGCAGTCTTAACGGATGACAGAATACGCATGATGAATGAAGTCATCTCTGGGATCCGTGTCATAAAGATGTATGGGTGGGAGAAGCCTTTCGCTGCATTGGTGGATGAGGTCAGAAGGTAGATCAATCCTCTTATCTAACAAGAATATCATTATCTTATCCTGTTGTGCCAGATTTTCTTGCAGACATCGTAAGTAGAGTAGTTTTGAGAAATGAGCAAGAATGTCCCATCATGCATTATTAAGATAACTTTAACACATTTGTATCTGCCCCAAACACCAACCCACCTCCCCTTTTATTAATTTCACTGAAATCTATAGACGTTATTTTCATTACAGCAAACATGCAAATACAATTGCAACTGTATGCTTGTGTATGTTAAACAGCATTCACTGACCACGTGTCTTGTTATTGTACAGAATGGAAATATCCAAAATCATGAAAAGCTCCTACTTGCGTGGTCTGAACATGGCGTCTTTCTTTGCGACCAGCAAGATCATCATCTTCATTACCATCTGTGTCTACGTGCTGACTGGAAACGAGTTGACTGCCAGCAGAGTCTTTATGGCTGTTGCCCTGTATGGGGCAGTTAGACTCACTATCACACTCTTCTTTCCCTTCGCCATAGAGAAGGGCTCTGAGTCTCTCATTAGCATTAGAAGGATTAAAGTAAGTATGCAACAGACAGAGGCCATATTGATAACCAGGGTGTGTTGATTAGTATCCATGGAAGTGGAAACTCTGAATGTGATTCTTCCTTTAAGGATTTTCTTCTGCTTGATGAAGTCGCTCCTCAGCAACATGTGCTCCCTGTGGAGGATAAAAAGGACTGTATGGTGAAGATTCAGGATTTAACATGCTACTGGGATAAGGTGAGAATTATTGTGGGCAGCTTGTCTCTCTTTTCTATTTATACATCGCTCACATGCAAGAATCCTTAGACCCTCAGAGGGTCAAAGTAAGGTTAGAGTGTTGCTGCACAGATTGTGAAGGCTGCGACAAACAGACTTACTGCATAGTGACTTCATGCCAATGTTGAAATTCATTTACTTTTTCTCTTAGATGCTGGACGCTCCAACATTACAGAATGTGTCATTCACTGTGAGGTCAGAGCAGCTCCTGGCAGTGATTGGACCTGTCGGGGCTGGAAAGGTCAGATCTGTTTTCTAGTCCTAGGTTTATAGTCATGCATTCACATGATTATAATGTTACATAACCCAAAATATTTAGTTATATTTTATCAGTTGTATTGCTTAGCTGCAGTGTAGAATTGAGGTTTACTTTCTTACAAACTGTTCAATGCCACATTAGGCCATAGTGGTCATTAAATTTGACTGACACATTTGATACGTTTAATATTTTGATGTATGGAAAGTAATTGAAATTCTCTCATTTTACTGTAAGTTAGTTTTGGACTTTTGTTGTATGGTATGATAAAAATGCTAGCTTTTCTTGTAAAAGCTGGTGGGCTGCGAGCTGGCTGCTAGAGTTAGCTTCTCTGCAGGCAACCGAATAAATTTTTCATTTATTTTTGGCCAACTGAAATGCCATCATTTAATTCTTCATTGGAAAACACCCTTATTCACTCTCCTACCATAAATTATTTGAGATGCTGTTTTAGTTTGAGAAGATAGATATCTCTGTGATGTCTGGGTGGTAATGAAGTTAGTGCTTAAAGAGGATTAGCTTAGATTAGCATAAACACTGTTTGCCGTGCTCTCACCAAAGTTGTAAAATACATGAACCAGCTCCTCGAAGCTTTTAATTTTAATTTTCTATGTTCATTGTTTATTTCATATACAAACAAAAGTGGTTTTACTGATGTTAATGTGCTGTAGGTCTAACTATTGTTTCACGAACAACATTGTTGAAGCTAGGTCAAGCTAATTGCCCCCCACCTCCAACTTCATGCTAACTTCCAGTGGTATTGATTTTCTCATTGCTCAAGAAAGTGATTTCAAGCAAATTTCCCAAAAATGTCAAGATTCTTCTGTAGATCTTAATTTTGGTTTTGTGTTTGTGCATGTCAGTCATCTCTCCTCAGTGCCATCCTGGGAGAACTGGGTCAGGAAAGTGGTTTGGTGAAGGTCAGAGGAGAGCTGACATACACGTCACAGCAGCCCTGGATTTTACCCGGTACGATTCGAAGCAACATCCTTTTTGGCAAAGCGCTCAACCCCCAGAAGTATGACAGAGTTCTGAGAGCCTGCGCCCTCAAGAGAGTGAGAATCATTTCAAGCCATGGTCCTGATTATAACATAATGCCCTGCTGCATTTTCATATGGTGTAGTTAGCTTATTAGAAAAGTTTTGGCGTGTCTGACTGGTAATTTGGACCCTGTTCAGGACATGGAGCTGCTGGCTGGTGGAGACTTGGCGATGGTTGGGGACAGAGGGGCCAACCTTAGTGGAGGCCAGAAGGCTCGGGTAAGCTTAGCAAGGTGTGCTGGGTAACTACTAAATTTAAAGCAATACATTTTTTCTTTGGTGTCATTGACAGAGATAATCTGTATATGTGTGTATTTTCAGAGCAGTGTATCAGGATGCAGATATCTATCTGCTGGATGACCCACTCAGCGCTGTGGATGCTGAGGTGGGACGGCACCTTTTTGAAGAGTAAGTCTTGTTACGAACATCTCCCCTTATATTTTCCCTGTGAAACCCAATGAAAAACATAAGTTAGTCCATCAGATGTTTAAATTAAATTACATAATAAAAATTGTACGTTTCTACATGAAGAGTACATGTTTTCTGCAGGTGCATATGTGGACTTTTGAGAAAGAAGCCTCGTATCCTGGTTACCCATCAGCTACAGTACCTGAAGGCTGCAGATCAAATTGTTGTTTTAAAGGAGGTATGCGTGCCCCTGAGTGTGTACTTGTGTTTACAAGTGTCCATATATAAAGAAAAGCTCTCAGCCAATGATAGAACAGAATTTCAATGATTCAATAAGCCAAACAAGAGCCGTTCTTGATAAGGACTCTCTGTGTACTCTGAGTATTTGGAAAATTAAATTGTTTTAAGCATTATTACATGTTGAATGGTGTGTAATTCTTTTAGAAAGACTACACTCACGATCTATCTTTTAGGTATCCTTGTAGACCTAAAGATTGCTTTAAAAAGTTTCTAGTGACTTGAGTGCAGCTGCTGTAGTCAGCTTGGATTCACAGCCTTACAGTGGTATAAAGAAGTATCAAAACTGGCTGCCTCTGCTTTATGAATCTGTTTTGTGAAGGACTTGCAGATTCCCGCTGAGAAGCGGTGAGTGAGCTGTCACCATGACTGTTGACAGACAGGCTTTCTAACTGATTTTTGGCTGATAGGAGACAGAAGAACAGAGCGATCAGATAGTTCTTCAACCATGAAATATATGTTATAGATTTTATATTGAAAACGATGAGTTTAAAGAGTTTTCTGCATTTTGATAAGTAGCTTTTACCAAAGCTTTTCCCAGTAAAGAATAACAATTGTAATTTAAAAAACAAAACAAAACAAAACAAAAACAATCACCACAGTCACTAGTTTGTGACTCCGATGTGGTTGAAATATTTAAAAATATTCTATGAAATACCTCAATACATCTAAGGAATTTGTTTATTAAGGCTGATTGGCTTTCTGTAAGAGTTTATGAGTCACTTTTACCGGCAAAACAGAGATCATTGCTTAGGTAATATATCTTTTTAATTGTAGAGGAGGTGTTTGCTCTTTTGCTTAAATAACACGTCACCGTCAGATTGGGATTTTCAGTGACATTTTGTGTTAACTACCTCTTTGTTCCGTTGCTGCTAGGGTCAGATGGTGGCACGTGGGACCTACAGTGAGTTGCAGAGTTCTGGATTAGACTTCACTTCCCTGCTGAAGGAGGAGGAGGAGGGCCAGGAGGAGAAGAGGCAGAACACGACCCCCATCCCTGCCTCCTGCTGTCCCCGTTCGCTCTCTGACAACTCAGTGTCCTCCATGTCCTCCATGTCCTCCTCCCGGTACTCTTTGATTGAGGGAGCTGAGCCACTTGCAGTGGTTGGTATATTAAATATAAAATTACTATAACCCAAGCATTTGTGTAGCGATCTCATTGTGCAATAAAAGCTTGTTGTGTAGTCTATTTGCCACTAGAGGGCAGAAGGTACTCACCTTTTCCTGCTGCTCATTACAGCCTGATGTGAAGTGTTGCTGGGTGATTGGCATTTACTCTAGTGTCTATGTGTAGGTAGTGCAACCAACGGAGGAGGAAAGCCGCTCAGAAGGGAATGTCGGCGTGCGTGTGTATGTAAAGTATTTCAGGGTAGGCGCCAACTTCCTGGTCCTCTTGGTCCTCTTTTTGCTCAATGTCCTCGCACATGTGAGTTCATTTTCTTTTTTTTTCCAATATTTAAGAGTGTTTCCATCTGTTTTTGAAAGACAGAAGAAAGATAGAAGACAGACTATGTCCCATTTTTTAAAATTTTTTGTAAAATTCTTGTTTGAAAATTTTTAATTTGTTTGTCTTTGCTTGTTTTTATGTTTAGATTGCATTTGTTCTACAGGACTGGTGGCTCGCCTGCTGGTGAGATTCTGTTTCTTGTACATCCTGTGACAAACATGCAGGTTTTGTGAGACAAACTGATGTGTTTTCTCAGACTTGAAATGGTTGATGATTAAATAGAGGACGGCTGAACCGAACATTTTTTTTTTTTTTTTTTTTTGGCATTATCTGTCACTTGTTGAAACTGACCTTGTGCTTCTGGAGAAGAAGAGAGTGTTTTTCTATGGTGTTTTTCATGTTGCAGCTCTCTTTCTTCGTCGTGTTTATTTGTCCCTGTGGATTTTTTTTGGTTCTTTTGTGGCTGATTTGCAGGGCCTCTGAACAGAAGCACGTGAATTTGACAGAGCACCTCAATGGCAGCTTCCCTCGGCAGCTGGACCTTGACCTGTACCTAGGTGTTTACGCAGGTGAAGCTCACCGAGCGCACATTGCTTTTTGTGTACTGTTGAAGCTCTGAATACGCCAGCCATTCAATGAACAGATCCACAGTTCTTTGGCTGTGGCCCAAGGCCTTCAAGGCCCAGTGTATGTGTACATGGGCCTCAGCTGTACAGGGAGATAGCAGTGCCTTTATAGTTCCCTGCTGTTGGATTGTTCTGATTGTCCCCCTGTGACTCCCAGCCTCTTCACTCTTTCAGGCTTTGTATTCACAGTGATAGATCAGCATCCAAGACAAAGTCAACATCATTGAAGGATATATATCTGCTTTTTTGTATCATTCAGCATGCTTAGTAATGGCCCTTTAAATGCATAGCTGACCTTGGAACAGGCACAAGGATAGCAGTGTTGTGTGCTGATGGATTTTTTTCTTTCTGTGCTTTGTCAGGTTTAACAGCTTCTTCAGTGGTGTTCGGCTTCCTCCGTAGCTTGCTATTCTTTAACGTTCTGGTGAGCTCGGCCCAAACCTTGCACAACAGCATGTTTAACGCCATCCTCCGGACCCCCGTACACTTTTTCGATATCAACCCGATCGGTAAGTGTTTCCCCTTTCTCGCTAAATTCCCAATTAAATAACTGATCACTGATTTTACAGCATGTTGAAAGTGATACTGGGATGATGAGATGTTAACGTCCAGTGGTATCTGCTGCTGAAGCTGTTCCAGCATCTCACCACTAGAGAGCAGACTGTTGCCTAATTTGTCATGTTTGGATCCACTTTACAAACAACATATGCTTGCCCTTAAACTGCATAGTTTGTCATTGCCATCAACTTCTATGCAATACAAGTTACATTTTTAAGTATTTAAATTTTTATTAGATGTTTTAAATGATTTTATTTTTATAAAAATATATCATATTACCACCACATTATTAAAATATTTATATAATTTATTTAGATATTGGATTAATGCTGGCAGTTATTAATCGAAAAATCTAATAGAGCGTAAAAATACAAAGACTCAGCTGCAGTTCTGTTGTCTTACAAGCTTCAAGAAGTTTTTTTCTGTTTGTGGCCTTTATCCAATGTGATAACTGACTGTGAGCAAAACCTTGCATCTGAAGAGTCGCTGCTGGAAAGTAAAGCTTGTGTAACCAAGAGGCCAATGTAGTCATGAAAAAAAAGAGCATGTAATACAACTTCATATACAACCTTAATGTATTTAAAAACAAGGAAAGAGCGTGTTATCAGTTTTATTGTGAGCCTGAACAAAAAGTAAACAATCATGCCGAAAGATAGTGTTTGCACAAGATCTTGTACAGGGTTGCTTTTGGATCATAAGGCTATGTAAATACAGACATTCGTCCTGTGCACCGTATCAGACACCTTTGATTATTTCATTGGTTTTGTAGGCTGTCGCTGTCCGGTCAATAGGGGAAGCAGATGGACATGATTTTTCAAAAGTGGGCAAACACTCTGAAAACATCTGACTTTACTCCGGAGCGCTTCGGAGTTTTTCTTACGGCGCGTTTCGCACCACCTTTTAAAATAGAAACCAATAAAACTGAGAGCGTGTTTCAAGATTTGCTGCAGTATTTTCCTAAATGTTTTGCACCTCTTGTTACTTCACCCCCTACAATTATGTGGTTTTAATTAAAGTCCTCTTTTAATCGGGCGAAGTAACGTCACTACAATGTGTCATTCACATCCAAAGTCAAGTGTCAAGTGGCCCACTTTGATAACTTTAATTTTTCTGGGGCATTGTTCACCTGTCAGAAGATAATTACTCTGCCTAATCTCCTCATAGTGACATGCATGTACAACACAATCAGCTCGGGTGGGGATTCTCAACAAGAAGGGAACTTGTGTCTGTATAATGAGTCATAATAAGCCGGTAACACAAGTCTAAATATGATTTGAGGGTGTTCAGGAGCTCGCGGTTTCCTCTGGCATTACAAGTGGGTGTAGCGACAAAGCTTCCCTTCGCGAAGCTGTGTTTGGAGCGAAAAACCACAGGTCTTAATCGCTGGCTTTTGTTTTTACTGCTGCCGTCACGTTACGTATTGGACTACCTGACGGCTTATCTGGGTGTGCCTTGCTCGGTAATCTATGCACGGGAGGAGGACAAACACTTTGAATAATGTAATAATCTGTTTAATAGCGCAGCAAAGGAGAGGCTTAACAGACACTGCTATCTGATTGCTGTTGTGCTGCTATCAGTAACCATTGTATGACCAGTCCAGTCATTACAGATTGGCCTCCAGGCTGGCAAACAGCACAGTGTGTGTGTGTGTGTGTGTGTGTGTGTGTCTGACTGGATTTGTAGACAACTGTTCCAGAGAAAGAGCTTTTGTCCAGTCAACAGTAGATTAAGCATGAACACACTTTTTTTTTTTATCTATACAATATAAATAAGTTTAACTTATTTTTTTACAGTATTTTCCTTCTTCTTGTTTGTATTTCATCAACTTTTTCATCCTCTTGAGTGAAACCTGACAGCACAAAGACAGCTGCTGTCAACACTGCCCATTTTTGTCCTCCCTCGTCTTCCTTTCTTACTGTTTTGCTCCCTCTCTTTCATCGCGGTCTCTCTCACATGCACACCTGTCTTTGCACTAAGTGTGAGCAATTTGTAACTGTGTGTTCTTAAGGATTTGACAACTGTTTACATGTGTAAGTGATAGGTGCACTGCTGCTGAACAGAGCCAGTGTTTGATAGCTGTCCACAGAGTTAAAGGTTACCATTTCAGGCGTCACTGCACAAAGGTCTTATTTGTTATTCTGTGAATGTGGTTTGTAACAAAAGAGTGCAGCAGAGGTGAATTATGATTGATGGAGAAGCATTGTGGCTCTTTAGTATCAGCCACTGAATGCATAGTCTGCACCTTTCGAACCATGTTCCTGTGTTATCTTTTGTGTTGCGTGGAAAGCGTTGATCTCTCAGATGGAGCTTTTGCTGATTAATACCTTTATATTTTCTCACAATACATTTTTGATACATTTTAAGATATCCAGATGATGTCGATAACGCCGAAGAGTGCCTCCTCTCTTTCGTGTAAATTTCTACAAAATGTCACATGCGTGCTGCTTAATTTTGGCAATGTGCGCCTCCTTTTTACAGCTGTTCACCCAAATGTGATCCAGCTAAAGCAGCACAGACAGCGGTGGATGTGTTGAGCTGATGTTGATCCCTGTAATTTAGTGTCATTGAGTGGGCTAATCCCCTCAGAGACTGCAGGCCAGGGCTTCAGCTCATCAGCACAGTCAAGGAGTGGAGTTTCAGTCAACACACACACACACACACACACACACATTCGCACACTTTCCAGCATCCTCCTTTCGCATCGGCATAGTGGGCCATATCACTGCTAGGTGTCACTCAGTTGCTGTTGACGCAGGGAACATTAGATCTTCTGTAGTCACTGATGTGAGATTCTAATTGTGTCTACAGAGGCAATGTTTTTAATGTCTGTATTTCAGGTCTGTGATGCAAGAGTGTTAAGAGCGAAGTGGAGGAAGTAACTGCAGAGTGGATGATGATATCGAGGTGTGTAAATTGAATGTGGAGATGGAGCCGTGCGTGTGTGTGCAGTATGGCTGATAGGGCTCCCCCTCGCTCGGCACTTCCACTATTTAATTGCATGAAAGGGAAGGAGAGGAGATTGCAGGAGCCTGGCGGTGTGAGCGAAGAGAATGGATTTAGAATGTATTAGTATTGGCAGCAAGGCGCCGGCGGTGGGAGGCTGCCCCAGGCCCCCGGGCCCTTCATGGAAGTGCAGGTGAGCTGTGCCACCTCCAGCCTTGGCAGCCCCCTCCCCAGTATTCCTTCATTATCGCACTTGCCTCACTGAAAGGCAACTCCAACCGCACTGGGGCCCACACATGGAGCGGCTCTGAGTCGTCCCCTTATCTTGATGTTTACAGGGAACAGCGATTTGCCACACGCCCTGCTCCAGCCGGACCCCACTGTTCCACTTCTTTAAGTGTGATTCGGGGCCCCGCTCACCTAATATCTCCACCTAAGGGGCCACCTTAGTTGGGAGGGCTTGATATTTCCTGAGCCAGAAAAGTGGTGCAAATCACCCCTGGAGTCTTAAAGCATGAGAAATTGTTTGATACTAATGCTGCTGATATCCTGAAACGTCTATACCCCTCTCGACACAATAGGTGATATTGTTGACAACCACCCATAGTGATTGAAGCCATTGTCCCATGCCGATCTTACCTCATAGGCATTTCCATGCAGTGAATGTCTTTGTGTAACTGCATCGCTGTAATGTATCCCCTCTATAGTCTGCGCAGGATGGAGAGGGATCTTTACTTCATCCCCTCTGAAACTCTCTGTCAACTGAGCCGCTTGTCAAACAGCTGATAGCTGACTGATGTTCTCTGCTCTAACACCCTCTAACCACGGTATGATGTAACCCGGAGAAACCTATCCTTTTCTTATTGGCATTGTTTGTCAGATATGCATGAATTTGGGTCATCTATGGCTTAGACAGTAAAATTACATAAAATATTATTGGATCTTCCGCAAACACAGTTTGACGAGAACTCCCCCCATTCTCAGACTAAAGCAGCTACACTAGTGTAGTAGCAGCTTTACCCCCTCGCTTGAACCCTCCCCTCGGGATGTCTGTATGCTAAAGGGGCACTCACACTGTGAATAAGATTAGTCTGCCTCCAAGTGTACAACATGCTTACGCCACTTGACTTTGAATCAGTACTGATTTGGAGCATTGCTGGGTTGTTGCGGGGAATAATGCTCTGGCTGGGTTTATGCAATGGCTGTTATAGGGAGCCCGGCCTCGTCTGCATGCATGTTTTTAGGCGGGAGCGGCGTTTTGGATAAAGCTGTAAGCTGCTTATGGCCGTGGAGAGAGGTGATTACAGGGCCCACCTCCATAGGACTGACTGGGAGGCTGGGAGGCAACTTTTAGGTCAGTGGTGCCACGGCTCTGGCACGCCTCCGGAGTGCCATACCGTCACATTCTGCCAATGTGCCGCTCAGCCTTTCTCTCTCTCGGTCCTCTACCAAGTCCCTCCCTGTTTCACGGCCTATTCTGTGAGCCTAGATAAACTCGTCTGCACGCTTGTGCGGTTAGTTTCCCTTTATCAGAGGTTGTACCCTAAATATGCGAGTGCTGCTTTATTTATATTCTCCTCAGACAGATATTATTGTTTGCTTAGTGATGTGTCACTGTGAGAGACAATGAGTTGTTTAAGCACAATATGAAACATTATGATACTATTTTGGCGGCGCTTTGACAGGGAATATACACTGCAGATTACACACAACGGATCCTGTGTCTCTAACTTGAACCCACTTCTCGTAGTGGCATCGCTGGCACCGCTCTGCTACTTTTTGTCTGCCTCTGAGAGTCTGAGAGGGCTTCCTTTGAGGACAGAGATAGAGAAAGGCTTTCTGTCTTGCTCGCCTTTAGGTAGTGTAGTGTGAGGATTTGCTATCACTGACCCCGCAGTAAACAGTGTGTGAAAGCAGCTGGAGTGTAATCTTACAGTGTGTGCGCTGTGATCAGAATAGGGGAGCAAAGTTAGCCAAAGAGTCCACAATAAAGGGCTGCCACAGCACCTGCAGAGCACCAGCCAAAATAATGAACACCTGAGCAGATTGGAGGCAACTCAATTAACGTCACTGACACTGCCAGTCAGAACATAAAGGCAGGTACTCGGCTTTTGTTGCCCCTTTGTGTGCGGACAAAAGGTTTCCTTACGTATTCAGTCAAGAGTAGGGCAGTCTTTATGAAACGCTAGACCAGTAATGACTCATTGTTTAATCTTGATAGACCTGTGTTTTTCACCTGATATCACACTCAATGTATGAGCTCTTTCTAAGAAATTGGAGGGGATTTTTGCTAACAGTTGCTCAATAGTCCGGTAAGACGGAAGGTAATTAAAACAATATAGAAGATAGATTTGAAAATCGCACTACATGACAAGTACTCTCAAGTGCTCTCTTACGCAACAAAATTCCTCATTAAATGATCTTTTTTCATAATTTTGCTGTATGCATTCTGATTCTGTGCTAATGACACATGTCTCATTTTTTTTAAACCAATAAAGAAATTCTTCTTTTAATTATGTGATTTTTTTTTCTGACACTCCTATTCAAATCTGTCATCTTGTGTTGTTTCCCAGGAAGAATCCTCAACAGGTTTTCGAAGGACATCGGTTACCTGGACTCTTTGCTCCCATGGACGTTTGTGGACTTTATCCAGGTGAGTCTCACCTCGGCAGGTTTGGTCGCTGGCGCTGCAGCATGGGAAGGCCATTTCATGCCTGGCTAAACCTGCTTTGTGGTCCGGGTCCCCTAATCTGGAAACAATTACTGTAGGATTACCCGCCAGCGCAGCCCAGCGCCTGCACAGATTTAATAAAAGTGTGCACATAGGCGGAGGGCGTGGCTCCCTCAGTGTGACACAACAGAAGCGGCATCTTCAGAGAACATGTAGGGAGACTAAGCAAGTGATTGGAAGAGAAAAAGGTACCTAAGAGGAAATAAAGGCCACAGGATGATGGGTCCGATGTGTGTGGAGGAAAACAGCGGTGGGTGGGGGGGGGTAACAAGGATGATGCGTTGAGAGGCAAAGTGAAGAAGTGTGAGCAGCAGGCGTACGATGTGTTTGAAGGAGTGGAGCTGCAAGTGTGGTAGAGGGGGAAGGGGACAGGTCAGTTGGAACAGATCCAGTGCGGGACTTGCCCCTCTCAGCGCAATTCCCCTAATGCTCTACAGTCTTACAGGCCTGGTAGCCAACGGCCACCCTGCTGCATAACCAGGTTAGGTTACCAAATGCCACCCTGCCACCGTGACAGCCATCTCCCACGAAAGCCCGCGGAGATGAGCCAGCTCATGCACCTAGCGTCACAAAGAGGGGAATGTTCGCTGCACAATTCGGTGTAGAGGAGCAGGCGTGGCTCTTTGGTTCGGGCCAAAGAATAGAACAAAGACACACTGAAAACGAATCCCCCCTCCACAATGCCTGAGTGATGTTTGTGGCAGATACCCATCTCACAGTAGACAAAAGCCATCTTAAATGCTGAAAGCACAAAAGATCATATGCACAAAAGCTTTTTGTCTGCTATAGTTTCCCTCATTTTGATAATAAGGTGAATAATGGCCAGAGTAAAATAATAACTTTGTAGAAGGCTCGAAGGTTCAACAGAAAACAGTGAAAGTAGACCAGGTCATGACAGAAAACTCACTTTGGTGCACATCACTGTACTTCTTAACTAAAACATCCCCTATAACAGTTATGACGTATGTTGTTATGAAAAAAAAAGACACAAAACTATTTCATCTAAGGCCTGACCAATATGTCGTTTGCCGATAATTCAGCAGATATCGGCCCACCAAAGATATATCCGCATATATGTTCTCCGAAATGCGCCAATATTAAAACTTTTTTTTTGTTTTTTTAAAGGCTTGAAAAAATGCTTGAAAAGGGATTGAAAATGGATGTAGTTGTGCAGTTTGTCTGACTGTTGGTCCAATACTTAATAACTAATAAGTGAAGTGTTTACTGCTGAGTGCGCTGACGAGTTAGCTAAAAAGTAAGATACCCTGTCTTCATTACATGTCTTCATCACAAGTATTTGATAACCACATTCAGCCAATACTGTGAATAAATAGTATCCACTGATCGCGAAATCGGTCCCAAAAGTCCCATTTTGCTCAGTCCCTAATTTTAGCCAGGTTTCTGTCCTGTAGAAAATGATTGCACCTCATAACTGAAGAGTAAAGTGCTAAAATAAGACTATATCATCTTCACATGTTGCTGCTGGTCACAAAGTGGGAAGTAATTGTTCTGGCCGACAACGGTGGCATCCTTTGGACAAAAACACTTTTGTTTGTGCGGCTTTCTGCTCTTGTTTGCAGGTGCCTTTCATTGAGCTGCATTTAATGCTTTCAGGAAGGAAGATTTTCACTCTTTTTATCAAAGTATTAGCTGCACAGAAAAGCTGCTGATCCCAACTATTGTTGCTCATTCGCGGAGGGACATTTCCCCATAGTCATTGTTTAAATGGTTGTCAGGAGGGAATAAAGTGAAACTTCATAAACAATGCCCTAACTGGTTTATCTCTCTCTATGGGGAGAGGCCGCTTCTGTGCGGGGATTTGCACCAGAGCCTCCCCCATTATGGTGAAGTAAGCACTTCACAGCCCATCAGCACTGCCCCCATACACGCCTAACAAGGGGATTACCTCTGTTCCCTCAAGCTGGGGGAACCTGGTTGCACCCCAGAGCTCTGTTTTTTTCCACAGGTCTCATTTAGTAGTAATTTAGTGTATTGGGAAATGGGCTCTTTCTCTTTCCTCTTTATGGTCAGGAGACAATGACAGAAATGTCAATTAAAAACACCTCATGCTTCTGGGACTGTCGGCCTTTGTGTAGACTTGACCTTTAAATCCTGGGTTGCCTCTATTTTCAGAGAGGGGGCAGAGGAGGGGGGCGGGACAATAAGGGGTTAGTACAGGGGTCTTTCAGTGGAGGATTTTGTGCGAAGGCTCTTGACCAAGTCACACCACTAACTGTGGGGTCCACATTCACAGGTCTTCTTAACCGTCCACGTAAATTCAGTTTGTCAGCATGTGCACGCTGAGACACCTGCTGCTGACAGTTACTTTCATTTAAGTGGAACCCAGCCTGGTCTCAGTGACGCTGATGGCACACAAACATTCATAAACACTGGCTCGTAAATTACCGCAGTAAACCCTGCAGTCATGTGGGGAGAGAGAGAAAATAGTTTGTGTGAGAAGAAGAGGGTGTGCAGACGCAAAACCCATCACAGAAGCGCTGAAGACGCACACAAACACAGAGCAAAGATGGCTATTGTCTCGTAACACTGGCGGGTGGATCGTTGTGTGAGTATGTGTATTGTGGCACATTGTGTGTCAGGCCTTTTCAGCGGCTTTGTGGGATATGAGAACTGCTGACGTAACCGTGAGTGCTGTAGGATGGGATTTCACCGGCTTTCTCTGCTTCTTTACCACACTGGTGACAGAAGAAGTGAAGAATGCACTGGCTCCAGGCGCTACACAGGTTACCCTGAGAAACACAGGAGACGGTCCCGTGTGGAAACATATAGGCTGTGCCATAAATCCCTTTTGAGCGTTGTTTTATGACAGTGCCATTGTCTTCCTGCAAAAGGTGAAACAACATAAGTGACACTGAAGGATGCCTAAGGATTTTGTTGTTTTATTCTCTTATTTATCAACCTATTGTAAAATTAAGCGTGAGATTGTATTATGTGTGTGTTTGCTTATGGGTGTGCTCAACCAGCCACTCAGCAATACCACACACGGTCATTTGATGGCGAGCACCGGCCAGCAAACGCTTCCAGTGTGTGTATGTGTGGTCTCCCATGATGCTGCGGTCCAGCACGTCAGCTGCTCTGACTCAGACTTACAGGCCTGGGAACTGAAATAACAAAGTCCCAATCTAATTTTGAATCATGTCGATATGATGAGGATAATGAACACTGTGCTTTCAGGAAGGGGCTTTTTTGTCCGTGAATCACTGTTTTTGTGCACGTTTGAAAATGTTTTTGTGATGTTTTTCAAGAGGAAAAGGAAGGAAAAGAAAGAAAAGAGCAATGAGCGATTGAATGAATTTGCTGGACACAAGTGATTTATAGTAGAGAGAGAGTGAGTGAGAGAGAGAGAGACCGCATTTCAAAGCCTTTCTCTTATTTCCAAAATGGGGTTGGAAATCAGCAGCTTGACTGAGCCCAAATAAGTGACTTCTTTTTACCTTTTCACACCACACAAAGGCCTAATCCTAGGACTACTTGAGCCACCAATGTAGACAGAGTCTGAGACCACCACAGTATGTGTCAGACCCTCCTCACCACACACAAAACACATTGACTGCAGCTTTATGAAGTGAAAATGGCCCAGAAAGGGAGAATGTGAAGGAGGTGTCCACAGTCATTTCTCCCAAAGAAAGGCTGCAGCATCTGGGCATTTAATGCTAAAATAAAGCCCAAAGGCAGAGCAGAATGGATTGGGTCACTTCTATTGTTCCAGAGCCCGAGTGGAACAGCCCTGTTTTGTTTCAGTACCACTGACCCTTGCGACTTATTGTGCCGCTCTGTCACAGAAAAGTGTGGAGCGAAAAAAAAAAAAAAAGTAAATTCCAGCAATGACAGAGGACTTCTTTTGAGGAATTTTCCTCACCGTGCTTTCCCATCATTTCCTGTTTTGTTTGCACTTTTTTTTTTTTTTTTTCCCAGTGGCAAAAATTGCACACTGTCAGTAAATAAAGGGAGGATGAAAAAGGGCTTGTAAAAAGCGTACCGATTCCTTGTGTCCGGAGGGATGTTTAATTAAAGGCAAGTGTTTATTTTCAACAGTCGCTATCATTGCCGAACACAAATATAGCAATTAACTTCAATTTTCTACATTTATTCAGACATCAAAGAACTGATAGAATCATTGAGAAAATAAAGCAATTAGGGCCAGCGGAGATCTCAATGGTCTTTGGACACAGCAGTGCGCCCAGTTTGCTTGAATGACTGAATCACATGCGTGCGGTAGCTTTCTTTTCTTGCTAAAGAGCAATTAGCGGTAATTCTTTATTTAAACTGTTTGTATACAAAACCTTTCATCCTTTTATCTACTTTTATGTGCAGCGGGATGTGGCTTTGGGAGTTTTCTGTTCCTGTGTGGTTTCATAAGAGATATGGATGTGGTCTGAGGGGCTGAGGTGTATACTTGCAGGATCACTTATCTGAGTCATCTGTGTGTAGTGTGGGTGGGGGCCACGGTGTTCCCGATGCTGATGCGATAAGCGGCAGACCACGCAAATGGATCACATCAAACGGGGGGCCTTGGCGACAGCGGGCCCTGGGGAGCAGGAGGAGGCAAGACTACTATCTAATGGTTCCTGTTCCTCCTCTGTCCCCTCAGATGACCCCACTGTCAGATAAGCCTGTCTCCGACCTTCGTGCCCCCCACCCCGTGGACTGAAATGAGCCCAGTTACAATTGTAATGAAGCAAGTACGCAAACGTGAATGAGCAGTGTCACTGTGTCACCAATCAGCGGCCGCTGAGTAAAAGGAAAACAGTATATGTAATAAAAAAAAATTTGCTCTGTTAATGTTTGATTCCCTCTAGAGAAGAAGCCTGGATGACATGCAGTAATGGCTCATGTGCCTGCATCTCACTTTGCAGTCTGGTAGCCTTCTATCACGGCTAAGATTGAAACTTATGTACTGTGAAATTCTCGGGATCAGTTGTGCTCAGTAGCTTCCACTCACTGTTTGATTGTGTGGCCTCCACTCCAGCAATGGTTAGACTAGTAATACCCTCTTATCAGAGCCGCAAATGGAATTGAGTAGCTTTTCATCACAAAACTACACTGAAAGTGATCATGCTTAAATGTGTGCTTAAGTGGCAGATAACATCCGTAATTAAGGTGCAAAAATTAAATTTTCATCTCTCTGGGCTAGTCTGAGACCACTGAAGGTAACAGGATGATCCTAATCTCCACGTCTTAGGATTCATCTCTTGGGATGTGTCTAATTTCAGGGTCTGAGGTTTCAGTTTTATCATCTCCCAATCGATTATGAAATATGTAACACGGTATACCCTTTAGTTAAGAAGAAATGGTCTCAGTGGCAGAAGAAGGAATCAGATCATTTACTTGGCTACCTAAGAAAAAGTATAATAAGTGAAAAAAGTAAAAGAGTAAAGTGAAGAGGAAAAGTACTAGTTCTGCACAATCTTTTTAAGGTGGAGCTAATATTTAATGTACTTGTTGGCAGTTTGTTATATAGTTTAGCCTTACCCATAAATCGTATTTAACAGGTTTAACATTTGTTGTATTTATGTTGTTAATTAAAATCTGAATCTTGAATTTTGAATCTTGAATCCCTGAATTTTGTTGCCTTCTATGGGGTAACATCATGGACAGTAAATTAAACAGTGGATGGGAACACCATGACAACACCCAAGAGGTTGTTGAGTACTGTTTTGTAATCTCAATTTTGGCATTATGACTGTCGCCATCTTGGCTTTTTGGAGCCAAAAGTGACATATCGGAGGAAGAGGGTGGAGCTTGGAGGCAGAAACATTGCTACAAATAGCTTTGTGACATGTAGCAGACAGCTAGCAGCTGCTATTACATAAAACAGCCATGCCCATATCTTCAAGCCTTGATATTAGGGCCCGACCGATATAAGGGTTTCCTGATATTGTCAGCTGATATTGACTTATCGCAGATATATCGGCACTGGTGTACATCTTCTCCGGTAAGTATTGGTGTTAAAGCTGTTTTTTAAGGATGGAAAAAATGCTTTGACTTGTGATTTAAAATGGTGTAATCATGTAGTTTCTCTAGTCAAGGGTGGTCCATTACCTAATTGGTAATCAGAGTATGGGGTTAACTGTTCAGCGCCCTGATGTTTGGAATAAAGTTTGTTAGATATTCTGTCTTTATCACATATCTTTGTCGGGCATATTTGTTAACTGCATTCAAAATACTATATGTAGAATATCGGCCAGTATATTGGATATCAAAACTTTCTTGCACCCTGATATCGGTAGCGGCATTCCCATATTGGTCGGGCCCTACTTCATATAACTGAAATAAGCAGTTGTAAGTCATATGCAAATTAATCCTCGTATAGTTGTTATGAACAAGAAAAGTAGCAGAAGCACCAAAACCATGCTTCTTACCAGGCTGTCAACATGTTTATTTCTGCTGTAAAGTTGGACTACTGCTTGCTTTGCGCCAATCAGCAAATGTGAATACATGTAGCGCCAATAAAACTTGAATATCTCGCCTTTCCCATCAGCATTTCTGCCAAATAAGTCAGGTGAGATTTTTTAATCTGCAAAGGGGGTTGTTTAGCAATTAAATAAACATATTCCATGATAGAAGAGGACCCGCTTCCTCTGTGGAAGGCTAATTCCACGGTAATGAAAAAACAATGAAACGCTAATGAAAACAGGATTATGAATATTATATTACATTTCCTCTAATAAATCACCATAATTCTTACACACAGAAGCTTTAACGTGTACTTGATAATTACCAACACAGATGGTAAATTCATTTTATCTTTGATATAATGATGGCACACTACAGTTCAGTTTCTAAATACAGTGCATGTTTGGGTGCTCAGACTCATTGCCCCCAATCCTGTTTGGCCCGCTCTGGTATCCTGGTCTAGATGTGTCACAGAGCCATTAACACGGGTGATGAGTCACTGTGTTGTTGAGGGCTGTGCGGTTTGAGTGTGATGTATCAGACACCCACAGTGTGGTTCCCAGAGCCCTCTGCCAGTCACTGTGGCCATGCCTGTTGGCTGGCAGCTCTGCCAGGGAGGCTTTCAGGCCAGAAGTGTTGAAGGGAAAGCCCAAGAGAGCCAGGGATATGAGCTGCAGTGGCCAAGTGGTAAATTCTCACCTAATACTAAGTGAGAATTAGCACTGTGATAGTTTTCCTTTCACGCTGTGAGTCACATAACCTCAGTCCCACAACCTGCTGTCACCTTCCTGTATGTCCGTGATGGTCTCACACAAATGCAACTGGAAGAGTTTTTCTTGTGTAGCCTTAAGAAATTGGCCTCACGGTCCCAGTGGTAGCCCACACAACAGCAGTGGAGATTTTGACTCTGTTGCTCCTTCCTTTTTATTGTGATCACATTTCTTCTTCTGTCCCAGGTATTTCTCCAAGTCATTGGAGTGATCGCAGTAGCTGCCGTCACCATCCCCTGGATCCTCGTCCCTGTTGTTCCCCTTCTTGTTGTCTTCCTGTTTCTGCGATGCTACTTCCTGCATACCTCCAGGGACATCAAGCGCCTTGAGTCTACGAGTAATTTTTTTTTGGTGGGGGGTGGGCATGTCCGTTTGTCCTAAGAGACAAAAGCAAACCACAGGAATGCTAATAGACCATTGAAGTAAGCCATGGTCATTAGCATAAAGGCTAAAGGTGGCGATGGCCTATGGCTCGGCCACACGCAGTTTCCTCAAGAGATGGGAGTTCATGACATCACGTACAATGGGAAAAATGCCAAGCGGGCATGACTGGGCCATAGCAGGCTTTAGTTTGTCCATTTTATACTAGGCTGAGAGCCCAAATGCACATTAACCAATAGGTTTTCTCATCCTAAAGAACAAAAATTCTATTAAAAAGCTCAGAGGAAACATTTAGATTTTGTCTTTGGTTTTGTGAGCCTAACAAATAGAAACAAAAGGCCTCTCAATTGCAACCTTTCCTTAAATCAAAACTAGTTGGCATCATGACATTAAATGTTTGTATGACCCATTACATACGAGCAGTCAGTTATAAAAGTCTGATGCATCTAAGCAAAAGTGTTTGGGAACCATGTTTATAGCGAAGAAATACGGCTGCAATTCTTCAGAAATCCTCTTAAGAGTCGAATGATTTAATTCTTAGCATAGAATAAGAAATGTGGTTGAATTGAAAAAGTGTCATTGGAGTGTTGAATGGACAGCTGCTTCTACAAATGCATGTTTGCTCAGATGTGTACATTATATACTGTCTATCTTTCAGCGCGGAGTCCAGTTTTCTCCCACCTTTCGTCCTCCCTCCAAGGCCTGAGCACCGTCCGTGCCTTCAAAGCTCAGCAGAGTTTTCAGCAAATGTTTGATGAGTATCAAGACCTTCACTCAGGTGAGAATAAAGGATTGTCAGTAAAAGACATTCCTTTTTTGTACTATACCTATTCAAAGCCATTTAAAGTAACGTCATGAGTAGTGTTAGTCTACAGAGATTGCTTGTATTATCTAATCTGTGTTTGCTAACAGAGGCCTGGTTCTTATTCCTGACGACTTCTCGCTGGTTTGCTGTGCGTCTCGATGGAATTTGCTCAGTTTTTGTCACTATTACTGCTTTTGGCTGCCTTTACTTCAGGGATGGTATGTACTGTATAGACTTCATAAGAAAAATGTGGCAAGTTGTTGACATTCGAGACAGTGACAGTGTTGTATTTTTCCCTAAAATCCCAGGACTGGAACCCGGTGCAGTGGGTCTGGCTCTGTCTTACGCTATGACGCTTACTGGCATGTTTCAGTGGGGCGTCAGACAGAGTGCAGAGATTGAAAACATGGTGAGAAGATGTACAACCCTTAACTGCATTTCATGTTGTGTGTTGAAATCAGAATCATAATTCCTTTCTCTTATTCAGTCGATTTTAAAGAGTAGCGTCCTGACCCTAACCTTAACCTTACAAAAAAAAATTTTAAAAGCAAGCTGACTGCTTTCAAAAGCATTAACGATGGCTTTTTAAAGGGGAACTCCACAGATTTATTGTACACTGGGGATGGAACAAAATATCTATATGGCAATATATCGTCGTCCTGACTCTTGAGATACAATTATCGAATCATTGGTGCCAAATATCAGTATTTTAATTACAATAATATGTCGCTGTAAGCAACTTCACTCTCCAGCGCCACTACTTCATGACTCCTCACATTGGCTGTTATGACAAAAACGTGGGTAACACAAACAGAAATTAATTTGCCGAAGAAGAAGCTGACAGTGGGAAAATGTCGGACAGCGTGAAAAGAATTTAAAGTTAAGAGATGCACCAGCCACTTTCTAATCTAAAGTCTGGACCCATTTCTGCTTTAACAACATCAATGGGACAAATTGCATTTTTGTATGCATGTGTGCATGTATGCATTTTGTAATCTTCAATTTGACAGACATCGTTATGTTTCATGATATCATTGTTTTGCAATATATCGATTTTTCGCAGAAACACTATTGTGATATTATTGTTATCGTGGGCCACGTATCGCATATTGCATGTTGCATATCGTATCGTGAGTTGGCCTGTGATTCCCATCTCTACTATATACATGAAGTTCTGGTCACTCGCAGGAAGTCACACTCAACCTCATCTTAGTTACATCCTGGAAGTGCTTGGTTTGAAAGAGGTGGACATTTAAAAGCCAGGGAGGACCTTTGAATGAAACTGTTGAGTTGCATTATGGGGGATGTAGGATCCAGAGTTTTTGAACTCCTTCTAAAGGTTATAAGTCTCTCAGCATATCTCAGCCTCTGCTGCTTCAGTTGTGGCCACTCCGTCTTTTTAAAATGTGTTTGTAGTTCCCAAACTTTATGGAAATGCAATTTTTAACTACTTAAGAACTCTTTTAAAACACACTGTTAATAGCCTTCTTGTCTGCAACTTATCCACATTTTGTGAACACTATTAATGATATTAAATATTAAATATTAATGCCAATAAATATCGTGAGGCATGTTCTGTCCTATCTCCACACCGGAGCACCATTGGGGCCTTTAAAAAACATACAAACAAACAAACAAAAACTAGAGATAGAATAATTTGAAATTCTAGTCCGACATGTTTTCATGTTTATTGACGTTTGTTCAGATAACTTAAAGATGAGATAATTAGTCTTGTGATGGGGAAATTGCAGCATTACAGCGAAACTTGTAGCAAAAGAAAGAAAAACAAGCATCATTTATAAAGTGAACAATAACTAACAGGTACAATAAGTAAATATATGGGCAATATGAATAGGAGCAGTCGGAAATATAAGAAAAAATATGTACAGTGTAAACAGGAGACCGACTCAACAGAAAATTTTACACCATAGCACCTAGGAAATATTTATCTTGCCAAGTTAAAATGATAATATACCTAAGTGAGGTATCAATATTGCACGGCTTTGGTAAAAACATTACACTTGAAATACTCATAATGCACAGCAGTGTTCGTGTTAGTGCTGTACTAAAGCTGAAATCCTGTGTTTTTCAACTGTTAAAGTGATCAAAAAAGCAAAATTTCACTTCATTAGTATTATGCACCTCCACATGTTTCATGAAAAATGCTTCATTTTTTTGTAGATGACATCGGTGGAGAGAGTGATTGAGTACGCAGAGCTGGAGAGTGAAGCACCCTGGGAGACGGACAAACGGCCTCCGTGTGATTGGCCCAAGGCCGGCTCCATCACCTTTGACAGAGTCAACTTCTCCTACAGTGCCAACGAGCCTTTGGTCCTAAAGAACCTCACTGTCGTCTTCACATCCAGAGAAAAGGTTCTTGTCTTTATTCCCAGCTCCGCATGCTCACTGGTGTGCTCAGCCCATGACTAGGGTTGACATGCTGCTAGCGTAGAAGGTGTGATGTGATTCTTTTTTATGTGGCATTATTTTCAAATCAATTATTAAAGGGACACCATATTGTGCTGCTGAATCTTCATGACTATACCATTTGTGATTCATGGAATACATATCATGCAATTAAGACTGTTCAAGTGGATCCATTTGTTCCCAATTTGCATTTTGAGCTACCTGACGGTGACAACTGTTTATTCACTACAAGAGAGAGGGGAGGCTGAGGGAGAGGGAGGAGAAAGAGAGAGCAAAGCAGAGGAAGATGGTTGAGGATGATTGAAATTGTGTTTTGATGCAGGGGGTGTATTTTGCATGGCTATGGTTGGCCAGGGCGGCTGATTTCACAATGGATGGGTTGATAAGTGTAGAGGCCCTGGCTCTGACAGCCCATGGGAAGGATCTCTGCCACATGCCATGGGGGTGAAAGGCTTTGTGTGTCCTGACAGTTCCCTTGACACCCTTTCACAAGGAAAACCTGCACTTAACCACTGACAGTACAAGATCCACTCACTCTGGCCCAGTCATACTGTATGTAATTATATAAAAAACACAACTCGCTGGAGCACCACAGTTGACCTTCCATTGGTAAGAGAAAAATAGCTTAGTGAGGGCACATTTTTTATCTCCAGGTGAATGAAAATGAAAATCAATGATACACTTTTACATTTCTGTATTCTATGCATATACTGTAGTTGCACAACATGTTCTCTTAAATGAACTTTGACATTCTGAAGTCTTTTTTATCAAAATATGTATTTAATATATGTAGATAAGTAAGGAGATTTGTTTAATAACAGTCATGGTAAGTGTCACTAATTTATGCTGAGCACTGTTTTATATGCTTTATGAGACCACTGGTCATTTGTTCAAATAGCTTTATAAAGGCCTTTATTCACATTTACTGCCTGTCAGTTGGTAGTGTGGTGTTCATATAGTACAACTCAAGGTGGATGAACAGGTAACAAAGCATTTGGGTTCATATCACATTTGGAAATCGTCTTCCCCTAACTTTAACCATAAAAATTAGGGTCCGACCGATATGGGATTTTTGGGGCCAATGCTGATACCGATATTAGGGCGCAAAAAAAATTCCGATGTCGGTTACATCAGCTGATATTCTATATATAATATTTTGAATGAGGTCATCAAATATACGTGACAGAGATGTGTATGAAGGCAGGAGATCTAACAAACTATTCCAAACATCAGTGCACTGAACAGTAAATACTTTACTTATTACCGCCCTCCTCTGGACAAACTACGTGATTACATAATTTTAAATCACTAGTCCAAGTATTTTCTGCACCCTTAAGAACAGTTTTAATATCGGCACTTATAAGAGCACTTATATGCCAATACTGATAAATGTGCAATTGGCCAATATCGGCCAATACTATCGGCAAACCAATAAATATATAGTACTTTTGAGTAGAATTAACCATAATAATAGATAAAACATGAATACAAGTCATTGTTGAAATTCCTGTATAGATTGTTTTAGTTGCCTCTAAAAGGATCACACTTGTTGTCAAGGTTTTGGAGCTTGTCATTCAGAATTTAATTGTTCCCATACGCACTGAGCGTAAAAAAGCAGTGGGATTGTGATCTGATAAATATAAGGAGCGTTATGGTCAAAATAAAAATGTAAAGACTGAAAACAGGTGATGAATGCAAGTAATAGTTTGTTGACTTGCACACAGTGAGGTGACTCCTGCCTGGAAGGGATGATGACCCATTGTGTGTAGCCTCTGGTCAACAGCTCCATCTGTGAGTCAGTGGTTGAAACAGTGCTTTCTCTGCTTCCTCTTTGAAAACATTCCAAGTGTGAAAATCGTTATTCATAATTGACATAAAAACATTCTCACTGCTGCTACCACATAAGTGAAATACCTGTTTCTGAAGCCTGAGAGGAACAGATTTGTGTCTCTAGGACCTTTTTAGCTATCAGCAGTTTAGTAATGTCTTTGTGCTTTTTGCTGCAGCTTTTGTAGAAGAAAGGTTTGTCTTATTCTACTGTCACATGTCCTCCTGACATGAGGGGCTCAAGGAGTCTGGGAAAATATTGTTTATCCTTTGGAAATACTTCCTACAAGAACCAGGAAAGGGGACCAAATGGGGCATTCCTGCATCCCTCATGTGATAATCACCGGTGTTTCTTGAGGCCTTTATAGTGGGACTGTTTCAGCCCACTATACTCTCCGTTTGTTGTCCATAAGATAACTGTTGGCTTTTACCTTGGCTCAAGTTATTCTGTGTACTTAAAATTAAAACAGTAAACTCACATGATTTGCTGACTGTGTGAGACCTCAGCGATGCAAAAATCAGACAAACCCAACAGATTTAAATCATCAGGAGATCATTTAGATTTGGCTTCATTTCTACACCTCACCTAAATAGGCAAAAAAGGAGAAAAAAATTCACCTGGGCACAGACTAGAGACTCAGCCCACTCCACAGAGTGGACTTGCTTCTTTCGGTCTGGCATTGCCTCCACTTTAAGTGATTTCCAAAGGGAGGGGATTAGATTTTCCCTAACTCTTTCTCATTGGTTGTTGCCTTTTCATTAATCTGTGCAAACGGTCATTATGTTGTAAGGGGGCGTTTCGCCTCTATGGAGTGTGTGTTGAAAGGTGTTTGGCTAAGTGAGACTAAGCGAAATCCAAAAATGTCTCCACAAGCTGTTAAATTATCACAAAATGTTGCAGTATTGTGTTATTGAGATTCTGACACATTGTGGGAAGAGACAAATTAATAATTTTGAATTCACATCACATTATCAACGTGAGTAACGTTGGAGGCTGGACAGTGGGACCTACAGCAGCACTTCCTGCTTCTTGCTGCAAAGGATAGGGCCTGTACGCCCCAGGCAAGAGCTGGCACAAAGCGTTGTACAAACAGACATATGGCTGCTACTTTGTCACGTATAAATTCAGCATTTTTCTAAACTCATTTCAAAGACACCACATACAACCACATTACTGTTTTGGGCCCTTTGTTGGTTAAATGTTGGATAGTTCTTGACAGACAGCTAAGTCCCTCCCATGGCTCTGCACTCCTGGTGCTCTTTGGATAATCGCCTCACTCAGTAGAATGGACGGAGTCTATGGTCTGGGTCCAGGCTAAGAAAAAATGGCACTGTTGCATCCTCTCGGTGTGTTGGCATGTTATGAGGCAAACATAGCAGTTCTTTGTTACGCACACAGTGTTGTTGGTAAACCCCTAGCTAAACAAAAGATCGTCCATTGGCTATGTAATAGCATTTACAAGCCTGTGTGTTGGCAGGCGGGTGTGTGTGGCACCAGCAGCCCAGTTCAGTGAACAAGTAATGATTCGCCTCATGGTGCCATCGTTGACACCATTTCCATTTGGTCCTCAGTTGCATTCTGGTATTAACAGTGGCAGATGCTCACCATGCAAAAATACTCTATTCTAATATTTTCTTTGGTTCTATGAGTTTAATATGACATCTGACACGTCAGTGAATGTGCATGGCATCATTTGAGGATGCAGTGGAGGCACTAGCCCACCTGCAGTTATTCACAACTCATTTGAGTCAGTTTTTTACTTTGCATTAAGCACCATTGTCATGTCAAAATTTCAGTTTTTGTTAACACTGCATTTATGTATCTTTTTTTTTTTGCAAATTCACGAAAAACTGAGAAAATGAAATTCCCATCAACCTCAGCTGTTCTTATTTTCCCACGCTAGCTAGCAAATGTATGCTAACATTCTTAAATAATGTAGATTAATATGGTAAACATTTTACACTTTATTATCCTATTAGCACTTTCATTATGAACATGTTAGCATGCTTACATTAGCATTTAGCTTAAAGCACCACTGTATGTAAAACCTCACAGAGCTGCTAGCATGGCCGTAGAATCTTAGCAGGCATCCAGCCAAAAAACTGCACTGCGGTTCATGTTACTCAGATTTTATGACTCTAAAAGGTTTTAAAGTGGCAGCGGTTGCGATTGTCTTCACATCAGCTGTTGTTTTTCATGCAGGTCTGAACACAGCATTAGTACTGTTTAATCTAGATTTAACTGACTTGCAGTACGTGAAATGCCAGGTCCTAAAAAGATGGGTTGTTTAGCAAGAAAAGCATATAGCACCTTGTTTAATGACTCCCCCTTTCAACATAGAATTATAGTAATAAAGAATAAATGCAGATTTTTGGTCCACAGATGCTGGTAAATCCAATGTTTAAAACTGTTGGGTTATGAAATGAGCATTTTTATAAATTGTAGCAAACTTAAAAAAAAGCTGCTTTGAATTATAATCACCCATAAGGTCCAGTCATAAAATGATATAGGTCATATATTAAGTGTCATCACATTGTGTCATTAAGATGAATTCACCTGAATATATAAGCTTATATAATGATAGTCAGAATATGAGAATTTTTGTTCTAAAACTTGATTGATAATTGTTTAACATACTCTACAAATTCTGTCAGAAAGGGATTTGTTACACTTGCTTGTTGTATGTGATTAATTGTAATGAAATTAAAATTGTTCTCACTTCTCTCCTGCAGGTTGGCATCGTTGGACGCACCGGTGCTGGCAAAAGCTCCCTGATTTCTGCCTTGTTCCGGCTGGCAGAACCAGAGGGAAGAATAATGATTGATGGTTTTCTGACTTCTGAGATCGGTCTGCACACCCTGCGCCAGAAAATGTCCATCATCCCACAGGTGCACACAACTTTTTAAAACAGCTTTATTAGTCTCATCTGTTATGCCAAAGCACTTGTGCCTGCATACAGTTACATTCGTGTGCAATTAGCTTTAAATAGGACTGAAATATTACCATATTAGCACAATGATTTTTACTATGTTGCATTTAGTGTCACAGATTTTCTTCTTTTCTAAAACTGCTGGACTTGTGCTTTGAAAGTTTCTATAAGCTTCTTTGATTCCTCATGATTGAGAAGAAATGTCAGATGAACACTGGCAACAGACACCTTCATGCTTTGGCCCTTTTTTTTTATACGCTTGGCTTTTAAATAGCTAAAACAAGTGAGGAGAATTACAGTCGTCTCTCCGGGGATTTCTGAAAGTGAGACAAACGGATGCCTTGAGACAGTTTAACTTTATTTCCGCTTGTTGAAACTGATACGGCATTAAGAAAATGCCAGCCTGCGGGTGAGTGTCAGCAGAGTGGAGGGAGGGGAGAAGACTCCCACGGCCTGTGCTGTGAAGAGAGCAGTTCCCCATCCCTGACAGAGGATTAGCCCTCTACCCCCCAAACATGGGAAAGCTGCTTAGAAGAAGTCTCCCCCATCCTCACAGCCAGAGTCCCCTTGTACACCGTCACTTTGCCCAAGTCGCAAACATTTCTCTGGTGCAGCCAAGATGCCCAAAAACAGTTTCATTAATGCTCCTCTGTGGATTTGATAGGTTTCTGGCATTGCTACCACTTGAGATAAAGTTTTACCTCCCGAGTCCAAACTAGTTTGAGATGGATGTGATGTGTGTTTGATGTGATTTTGTTTACTCTTTCTGTCTCTCCTAGAGGGTGAGACTTGCACAAAGTGGCAGGTTACGAGTCAGAACTTTAACTGCACGCCCATCTGTGTCATACGCTGGAGTTTATCTGTAGCGTGCTCTGAGTTCTCCAAACTTACCCAGCAAGAGGCCTTTTGGATTTACACAAATTCATCTGAAAGCTTTTTTATTGTCCCGCCAGACGTCAGAGATAAAGTGATATTCACTCAGCCTTTCACGTGGAAAAAAATCTTGATATAAATTTAGTTGCCTTACCTTTTTCGAGAGTGTGATAATGTGTACTGTACATTGCCAGTGAGGAGTTTCATTATTTTCCATCCGCAGATTTGATTATGATAAGCTTTTATTTGCATGTGGCATTAAAAAAGGATCCATTTCAGTTTCTATTGAATTCTCAGGAATGACTTGTGAAAAAAATGAATTCCGTGGCAAACAGAGGGCTTAGAATTGGTGGAGCACATAATCGGTCTATGGAAAGCTGTGCTTGAAAGCAGTTTTTCCGACCTAACATTGAATCCTCAATTAAAGTGTGTCACACAAAACTAGTTTGAATTGGGACTTCAGCTGGCTTAATGACAAGGCGGTGTTTTGGTGACAGAAGGAAAAAGCTCATTGGAATTAAAGAGGTGGAACGTTTTGTAAGGCACAGGTAGCCGGGATGAAACCCTGAAAGCTTTATTTTTGTTGGATGGAAATTGAGCAGTTAGTCCCGAGTCTCCTGACCTACATGAAGTTTTGTCGAGACATGATTTTGTGTTTGAGGGGCGTGTGCTGCGTGTGTACACTGTATAAATCTGTGTGCCTACACATGAGTGCATGCTGGTTTTTCTTCCCGGCTTTGAATCTGACCTGTAAAAATGCAGAGATGAAGGCGTGGACAGTGAGTCACATTCAGACTTGTAGACACTTTTAGACCCACTGGTGTTTTAGTCTGACTACTACTCTAATCGGACAATTATCAGGTAAACACTTCCTATTGTGGTTTAAGGTGAGATTCTTATCTTGAGTGAGCTTAAGTTAGGTCACAGTGATGAGGATCGAGGCCCGACCGATATCCGATTTCTGGGACTGAAAGCGATATTAGGGAGTGGGGCTGCACAATGACGATTTTGATTCTAAATGACGCCAATTCACTGGTTCGTATTTCCCTGTGTATTCAGATTCCGCTGCATTTAAGTGTTTACTTATTTACTTTACAACAATCCCAGATGCTACATTTATTTATTTATTTATTTAGAAGAATAGGGACAGTGCATATCAATGAACATTTGCATGTAAATATGCCAGATTATAGCCGACAGCTAATTTTCATCTGTTGTCCCTAGGCAGGTTAATGGTACAACACAAATCCCGCACACTGAATAATTTGCAATTAGAAATTTAATGTGTGACGTTTCGGTGCTCAGACCTTCATCAGACAAATGGCGCACGGTGGCACAGAGCCCTCCTTAAATAGGAGGAGCTGACTTGCGCACCGG
>JAPZDX010000005.1:11043222-11045982 GCA_029783625.1 Naso annulatus | reverse complement strand
TTACATTACTTTTATTTAAAATAATTACTTGTCCAATATTTTAATATAATAATAATAATAATAATAATAATAATAATAATAATAATAATAATAATAATAATATCCCGTTGTATACTGTGTCAACTGTCCTTAGATTAGGCTAAACCGTTAAAAAAGAACAACAGTACAGTGAATTGAATTTGACATCCATTTATATCCTAATTTAAACGCTCGACCTACAGCCTAATTCGTCATTTATAATATTGTTCGATACAGCCCTGCTCTATTTCCTTTTTTGTACACATACAATTATGTACAACGGAGAAGGTGCGAGAACACACCACTTAAACCTACAATTTACTCAACAAGTCCCGCAGATAACTGTAATTGCTTAGTTGAATATTCGACAGCCTAATTTCAGTTGTCGATTCGCTGCCCTTGGGAAAGTCCTTTGAAGTGAAAGTGAAAAGGGGGATTTCAGGAAAGTAATTAATTTCACCGAGCGCGATTAGAAACACTTCAGACCTCCTCGGCGTTCGCGTATTTACGACAAATGCAACAATATCAGAAAATTAAAGGAGATATTCTTTACCTCTCTTGTGGTCTTACGCACTTTTCAATGGCAGCGTGAGCCACCCACGGGGAAGGGAAGGGGCAGGCAGAGGGACCGCGGTGGGGATGAAAGGTGAGAAAGTGGAGTGACGCTGGTTTTGACTGTCAATTAAACAAATTAAACAGAGGAAGAAGTGATTAGGCGTGTAATGACAGCAACATGGTTTAAATGGGAGAGAGCGTGCGCGCGTCTTTGGAGCATTTGGTGGCTCCCGTTCAGTGCAAGTTGAGGACTTCACTTCCACGTGCACCTGTCAGCTGTGGTCACTTTCACCAAGAGTGCGAACCGGCTCGCGTGCTGCCATCCTCAGGTATTTTCAGGTGCATCCGTCGTCAACGTGGCGCGCGGGCCTGCTTTAATTGAATTAAACCATCCCTATGTGACACGGTGCTCATTAGAATAAATTAAGCTTAATAAAACTAATGAGTCGCAACAACACCGAGGTCACAGCCCTGAGTAAAAAAAAATAAAAAACATAATAAATAAAGATAATATAAATACAAGAAGCGTTTCCTCTTTAAACAGGGTGGGATTTTTTAAAAAATCGTTCAGCAGTCGTCTGTGTGCTGGGCGCCACTGCGCATGCGCCAGTGGCACTTTCACTACCTGCCACACAATCCTGTATTTCACATGGGGCAAGCGGGAGTTATCATCCACTTGCGTAAATGCTGCTGCTGAGTGGTGTTTGACAGTCTCAGGCGACAAGAGGAAAACAAGAGCGCGTTTTTTCCCTCTCTGCTCTGCTGAAGGCGCAACACTGATGGATGCCACCATGAAGCAGAAAACATAAGTTGAGCACTCAGAAGGACGCCGCCACTTGTACTTTAAAGAAGATATAGCCACATCGGTGGGATGAAGAACTGAAGTCTTAGGTGAGTAGAGAAAACACGCGCTGCAGCTGTTTTGAGTTTTAAATGAGATTAAGAGAATTGCGCAACTTTTTGAAAGGAGCTTTGTGTGTGATTTTGTGGGGGAGCCTCTTTTCTTTTCGTTACTGAAGCTTATTTTCTAAATGTTGTTTTTTTTCAGAGTGATTTTGTGCCAACATGTCTAAACCAATGGATCACGTCAAACGCCCGATGAACGCTTTCATGGTTTGGTCCAGAGCCCAGCGCAGAAAAATGGCTCAGGAGAACCCGAAAATGCACAACTCCGAGATCAGCAAGAGATTGGGAGCCGAGTGGAAACTTCTCACCGAGTCCGAGAAAAGGCCATTTATCGACGAAGCCAAACGACTGCGAGCGATGCACATGAAGGAGCACCCAGACTATAAATACCGGCCGAGGCGGAAGCCCAAGACTCTGATGAAAAAAGATAAGTTTTCTTTCCCGGTGCCCTACAATCTCGGGGAGCACGACGCGCTCAAAGTTAACGGGCTTTCCGCTGGAGCACTTTCCGAGTCCGCCCTTGGGAACCCTGATAAGGCAGCAGCGGCTGCGGCGGCCGCAGCGGCGAGGGTTTTCTTCAACCCGTCCATGTCTACGAACCCCTATTCCTTTTTCGACCTGGGATCCAAGATGACTGAGCTTTCTCCACCCTCGTTTCCGTACGCGTCTCCGTTGGGCTACCCGCCGGCGGGCGCAACGGCTTTCACCGGGACTGGCAGTGTAGGTGGCGGGACGCACACCCACACTCACTCTCATCCGTCCCCGGGAAACCCAGGCTACATGATTCCTTGTAACTGTACGGGCTGGCCCTCAGCAGGACTCCAGCCGCCCTTAGCGTACATCCTGCTGCCCGGGATGGGAAAACCTCAACTTGAACCGTACCCTGCATATGCTGCAGCATTATGATAGGCCCACTCTGGACTTCTACGAAAACGAAATGTGAAAACAAAGCAAACAAACAAACAAACAAACAAACAAAAAAAAGCTATTCATGCAAGAGTTTTATTATGCATGCACAAACTTGTACATGTGATGAAGTGCTCGTCGTCTCAGATATCACATGTGTATGTAAATTGATTAATGCCTTTATCTAAGGTCATGCTTATTTAGAGAACACTCTAATCTATTACTCTGCCATCACCTCTCACGGCCACAGAGGGAAAAGGACTAAAGGATGGCACAGATGCACATTTGAGAGGTATCAGAGCAGTTTGCCCATTTTGAAAGGTACTCTTTTCGATTTCTATCTTCTTTCCCCCCCCCCCAAGTTGCACCTGCTTG
>JAPZDX010000005.1:11033222-11040722 GCA_029783625.1 Naso annulatus | reverse complement strand
TTTTTTTCCTGTCAAAGATGGGACTGAGTGAGAAAGGTGGAGATGCAACTATGGAAATATGTGAGAAAACTTTGTCTTGCAAAATGTTTTTTTGCTTTGTTTTTTTCTTCATTTTTGATTCCAAGATCTTCAGTAAATCTGAGGCGATAAATTTTGCTTCCCAAGCAGGAGAAAATTCTAGTTAAGGTATTTTATGTGAAAGCAAACTCCCCTAGACAGGAAATCTTTGGGTGTTCACCCTCTGAGTTTGGCTCTCTCAACTCACACAGGCCTAAAATAAGTTTTATAAATGTAAGATGGGAGTAAATAGGTGGAAGTAATTTTAAAAATGCACCACTAATCAGAATATTCTCAATCCACATAATTAAAAAAAAAAAAAAAGTTGTATGAGCCTTAAAGGATTTAAATTGCTGTGATGATAAACAATCTGGCCCTGATGTACAAAGCTGTAACAGTTCTGAACACTTGACAAAAACATTAAATACATTTAAACTCTTCCTGAGATTGAATGAGTTTATTTATTCAGCACATTTATTTTAACAGTGTTAGCGGTCCTGTCTGCCACAATGCCTTTTTTCTTGGCACGAACAGAGTGTTAAAGATTCTGTTTAAACAATATCTTTAGTAAATTTGGGAAAGTGTTTACATGAGATAAAGACTGGTCCTCCTGCAGAGGCAGTGTGTCAGTTTTACTGCACACTTTATTGATGTCCGTTTAATTCAGAGCAAACATGCAATTAACTTTGGAAATGATGATGACACTGTTTAATTTTCTTTTAATGAATCTTTAATTTATATTGTTTCAAGCACACAATATGCAGAGAAGGCCTGGGAATCATGTATCAACATATTTTAAAATTAAAGCAATGATTCAAACAGCGACTTCACAATTAACACAGACTACGAAATGGGAATTTAGTTTATAAAACTTGAATAAAATTTAAAATCCCAACGAGCTCGCCTTGGTTTCACTGACAGCCGATACAAAGGTCTCTGCAGAAGATTTAAAGCTATGGCTGCCTCATGTTTTTATAAGCCCCCTCCCGTCTGATGCCCTGATATCATTATGTCTTAGTGTTAAACCCTTTATGTGCCTGTAAGACATTTGTAGAAGTGAGATTAGGCAAATTAACATACATATGTATCACCGGTTCAACCATGTTGACCTCAGAGGGATGCACAATGGTTCCCTCATCCCTAATTCGCCCTGGGCTGCCCCACAAGCATGTGGATTATCACCTGGCTTCAATGGCTTGAGATGGATCATTTTAGTATTTTTTTCTGACATGAATAATACATCAATATCATCTCTTTGAGGATATTTTCCTCTATTTGTTTGCAGGAGTCTGCCTCTTGCTCACCTGGTTGTCATAGCATGTGAGTGCTGTGTGCAGCGCTGCGAGATATGCAGCCAGTGCTGGCTCCTCTGTGAGGAACCTCAAAGAGTCTGATCACTGACTTCTCCATCTCATTTTAGGCAAATCAAAGTGTGAAAAGTCTCTCCTGAAGCAATATCTCCATCATCAGGTTGGGTCAAGAATGTTTATGAAGGCTGTGTGCCATATTACCTGTAATCTCCGGAGTATGAACTGCTGTATTTCTTACTTCTCTATGCTCCCAGGAGGGAAAAAATGCCAAAATTATCTTGCATTGCACCTTTTCCGCAACACCTCAACGTGGCAAATCAAAGCCTCAAAACCGTGCATGTCACTGTGCCCAAGGTCACCGAGAGAAATGAGAAATCTCTGTGTACTGTACAGTCCATCCCTATAAACATGCCACACAGCCTCTGAAGTCTGACTCCGCTTTTAAGAAGTCCAAGTTTGTTTAATAGTACATAATGCAATAAGTCGATGGACCCCCGCCGGAGTTCAGAGGGGTAACGCTTGAATTAGGTTTGGGGCAGGTGGGTGGAGGCAGGGCGGGTGTTGATGGGTGGGGGGGATAGTTGAAGTAATCGTGAGTTTTGCAGGTGAGACGAGGGAGCTGCACACATGGTGTCGAGCAGACTGTCTGGCATCTGAGCATGTTAGCAACAATCTCATTTCATTTCTTGAAATTTCCCATAAATGTTGAATATTTCTTTAATTTCTTAAATTTTTGCTCCTTGACTTCGACGCATCTCTGTTTGGAAGATGTCACAACGGCCATGTTGGTGATGTGAAAACACAACATTTTGCAGATACAGCTCTTGAAGGTTTTTGAGACATACATAACATAGTTTTTAAAAAAAAAAAATCAGATTCAAATTAATATTTTTAACATGATTTTTTAAAATTTTATGAATTTTTTTTTTACGATTCAGTCGTCTACAGATAACTTAGTTAATTTTCTTTGGGGTCTCCGGGTCCCCACCTGTAAAAATAGAGTTAAATAAGATAACAAGGTGGATTGTAGTTTCACTATATCTGTAATTTTTTGTGCAGGTTTCCATGTCTTAAATCCTAAATAAGTGTATGCACACTCTTGTCAGTGGTTTATTTGGATTTCTGGCATTTTGTAACAGTTTGTTCTTAAGAGATCTAACAGGATGTTTATCCTCTCTGGGGTCTAATCAACCCCCCAAAATACAAACATCACTCTAAAGGAAAATATACAGTCCAGTTTTTGTTAATGACGTTTTTGTTAAAAAAAAAATAAAAAATAAAAAATAAAAATAAAAATAAAAAAAATAGAAAGACAGAAAAAAAGAAAGAAAAAGAAAATGTGTATCTTTTCTCAGACACAACAGTTAAAACAACATTTTTTGGTGTAATAAAGTTTGAAGGTCTTTTCTCTATTTTTCAATTTCATCAAATGTGCAAATCTTGTTTTTAGCAAAATGAAGAGACACCGCTTTGATACTTAGAAGCATACTGGGTCATAACACGATCAGAGGAAAAGAAATAAAATGTTGGAAAGGGGGAGGGAGGTCGACTTTGTCATCTTCGGTGTTATTTTTGCACAAAAAGTGGGAGTGGGATCGACACGATGGAAGAGGGGCAGATTTTTTCATTACTGATTGATTTTTTTTGAAGTCTAATTGAAATCAAGAAACAACGGAGATCAGTTCTACCCCAAAATCAGATTTGAACTTGATAATGTGCGGCTCTTCTGAACACATCAGTATTGAGGTGTTCTCTGAAGACCACTATGAGGGTTTTGTGTCTGAGTCAGTTTGAAAACAGAGGCAACTCTGCTCTCAGCTGTCTGACTCTAAAGCTCCCACTGCTGTCTAAAGCAACTCACTGCATTAATAACTTCATATTCATATGCAGTGTTATAAAAGGAAGCATTATTTAACAAGCCACGTTCATACATTACAAAGGCCAGTTTGGAAATATGCAGTTTATTATGAGAGTATATACAGGCACATGCATTTCCACTTGAGGTAAAATAGAGGGTGCAGATGTTGTGGGACGACACAATTGAATTTGTGACAAGATTAGACTTTTTCAAAAGATCCTATAGCTGCCAGGTAGTCACTGAAATCATTACGTTAATAACCTAAAACATCAGGCATAGGATTACTCTGTGAATCCATCAATAAATTAGAATAATGTCAGCGAGCAGCCTTAAAAAATGTTCTTTAAACTGACATGACATTTTTTGTTCCATTTCCAAATGACCGCTGGCAGAGATTGCTGGCTCTCCTATTAATTCTCAGGTTTTCAAGGAAAAAAATATATCTATCATAAGTAGAAATAATGAAGTTGAAGAGCTGATGCCCCGAGGAGCAGTCACAAAGAATTATATCTTCCTATAACACAGGACACAGGCAAAAAGATAAGTACCTGTCACTTGGCATACTTTCTGCTACATGTGCCTATCAATAAAAGAGATTATTTTCTCCAGTTATTACAACAAAGATCTGGGGGGCTCGAAGATTGCACCTTTAATGAGAAGGCATGATTTCCTCCTGCACACTCACAACCACACTTGAAGTGAGTGAGCTGTAATGCCGTCAATTTTTTTCCCTCTCTCCCCCATTTCACAAGAACTTATTAAAATGAAATATTGCCAACATTAATTCACAGGGATTATTTATTACATTTTAACAGGATTATGGTGTGCGAGGCTTGATTTGGGATTCACACCCTGCATTGTGATATCGTGGTTTAGCAGTCAAATTCTGCAGTCTTGTTGTAATTAACGGTGGCAAAATAGATCATTGCCAAGTGATATGTGGCTCCACAGCTAATCTTTGTGTACTGCAATGCTGGAATACTGAAGGATGTGTTCAGTGGATGAAAACTTGGATTTAGCACCTATCAGTGGAGGGCGTCTTCTAATTCTTTGCAGTACTTTTCTGTTAAAGAGACTCCAGTCCAAATTGCAAAAGGTGAGCTGTGTGCGTTATTGAATTCTATAGTGTCAGGTGTGATGGTGTTTAATAGAGCGGTAACACTTTACAATAAGGGCCACAAAATTTGAATAGCTAGCGAGAAACAAACAAGGAATGAATGTGGAACTCACTGCTAGTTAACCGTAAGTTATTGAGTAAAGGTTAATCAAATTCTATGAGAGCAGATAGAGATCAGTTAATGATTATTTAATTAAAAGAATGAATCAAGAAGGAATCAGGAACAACTTGATAGTTAACCAGTGTTAGGAAGGTTACTCTGGAAATGTAATAGGTTACAGATTACTAGTTACTGTATTTAAAATGTAATGTAACTATTTCAACTACTTTATCAAAGTAATGTAACTTATTACATTTGATTACTTTTCTTAGTTTCTAAAGAGTGTTTTCAATTGTTAACCATTTTCAAATGTTTAAACCAGACAGTGGAAGACGTGGGGCGCTGCAGATTTAGACAAGAGAATCAATCAAAAGCAACAGAATATCAAACTTTACTAAACATTCTTTGCTGTGAATGGCCTAAAAGGCGTTGTGCACATCAAAAACATGCAAAGCAACGAAATGAATATTGTCCAACATACAGTCTAAGCTTCTTACAGAAAATGTTCAGATGTAACCCCCTTTGTAATCATTAACGTTTTCAAAAGTATCTGTAATTTAATTACAGTGTTTTTCTAAGTAACTGTATCTGATTATGGTTACATTTATTTTGCAATTAAATTATGTAATTCTGTTACATGTAACTAGTTGCTGCCCAACACTGTAATGAACTACTCATTAATATGTTCTTCTCTTATCATTTCTAATGAATGTCTATAGAGCAGATGATGAAGATCTACCAGAGATCAAACCATGAGACACCATATTAACAAGTTACTGAGTAATTATTTGTTCATGAGTGTCTGTGAATCAATCAAAATTACTACTTTTTTATTATAAGTATTTGTTTTTTGTGCACCCCAAATAGTGATACATAATGCTGACTAAATAGTCCATTATTAGCCCTTACACCCTATTATTATTATTCTATTGAGCAGCATGTTGGCTGCGATCATGTTTTAGCAAAATGCATTGGTGAAGCATAGCACTTTTCAATGAATGTTGAAATGAAAAAAAAAAAAAATTTAAAAAGCTTCCTTTTAGTGTGTAGCTTCGTTTCTAGCACTCACCCTGTTAAGAACTCATTCAGTCCTAGCAGGGTATGAAGGTTAATTCATCATTATCTTGTAATTACTTAGTAATTAAGAGTAATTTCATGTAAAGTGGTGCATCATACTGAGTTGTTACTGAGGACTGAAGCATAATTTTATTAATACATGCTCATTGGTTACAAAGTCTTCCTTTCCTCACCCTAAGAGAGGCATCAGGCTTATATATTACATTATAATATACTGTATCTCACTATCTGATCTGTAGTAACGCATCCCTATCTGCTTTATGGATCTTCATTGGGAATTATTTGAAAAGAACTTAATAATGTCAAGGAATTAGTCATCAAGTCATTCCTGAATTGTTCCTCACTTGTTTTTTTAATCAACTAATCTTTAACTGATCATTAGCCACTCTTATATAATTTGATAAGTTAGCCTACTAGCACTTGGTTCCTCATTTGTTCCATGGCAACTGCTCAAATTTTGTGGCCCTTATTACATTGATGTCATGTCTGCAGCCGTCAGACTTGTTTTCCCACACACAGCTTTGCAGCCGTGGTGTAATGCACTGGAAACACCGAACAGATGCCTCAGCAATGACGACACAAAGAATGCGAGTGTGTGTACGTCGATGACAGCGAGGCAATAACTCGTACGGGCACCTTATCGTATTCAGCAGAAAATCCAACACTTGCAAAACACGTCTTTAATCTCCAAACATGGCTGCTTCCCTGAAACGTGCCATTAGTTATACTGATGAAGGAGCATGACTTCATACCTTAATTGGGAAGTAATGTGAAGGTCCTCAGAACAAATCTATTATGAATGCTTCTACCAGACATCACATGCGGGGGTCCTTCTGACACCCCGCACTCTTCAGCCACATCATCACGCTGCGTCTAGTCACATTGTGTTGTGGAAATTTTCCATGTTCTTTGTTACCGCGGAGAGTGTTACATTGAAGGTAATAGCTTTTCAGCATTGTATTTACACTTGCTTTGTTTGCTTGTGTGTGGGAAGAAAAGGGATCTATAGAGGGATGCGAAACAGGGAAAGCAATCAAAAGTCTGGCCTTCATCTTCACTGTGCTCCTAAAAAAATGTTACAAGGCTAGGAGCTGCTGAAGTACCTGCAAACAGAGAGACATTTCTGCCTTTCTCTTTGGAGCCACTGAGAGGTCCTCCTCTCTAAATGTTCCTCTTTATTAATCCACATGCAGGATACGTGGTTTAATTCAGCCTCTGCTACTGCAAAGAAAATGGCTTGTCCAAGTTACCTGCAATTAAAAGCATGGTATATAGGCTGAGCTACGTATGGCAGATCCTTGGCAAAGTCTGGAACTTTCAGTATTTTCATTCACTGTAGTTGTTTGTATGAAAAGTAAAATGGGTCAAGTGGAACAGTGCTCTTTGATAGTCCATTTCCAAATGGATGAAATGTGCGCATAGAGGCGTTTTTTTTTCCCCTGCTCAAAGACGTCGCAACCCATACAAACTCTCACAGGAGGCACAAATGAACTTGAATGTCTAAAAAGCGCACCTCTGCACTTTGATATTAGCGCAGACAGGTGTAAAAATATACATAGCTAACACAGAGCAATAATGGGAGATTTATGTATGTAGGGCGCAAAAGACGTGCAGAGCCGCTGCCTGGTGCTGTCAGGTTCATTTTCCTGTTGCGTCATTCACCATGCCAGCGCACAGTGGAGCCAAATATGGCAGAATCCTCTATTTCTCCTACCACGTGCATCACGATCTCTTGTCAGGCAAACAGATGTCTGAGCACCATGAATTGTTGGATGTTTGTGTGTAAGAAACGAGTAAACAGGTTGATATATTTCCCCCCTTAATTTGATGCACAATGCATCTTGACAGCCAATTGAATTCATGCAGATTCAAGATCCGGTGTCACATGTCAGGTCCCTTCTGCTCGGATTAATAAGTTGGTTTAGCAGCAGGCAGCTAATAACTATGTTCTGACACTCAACGCGGAGAATCAGGCAGATCG
>JAPZDX010000005.1:10845431-10861068 GCA_029783625.1 Naso annulatus | reverse complement strand
AGATGTTGGAACATTTTCCAGTCATCGTTGTGGCAACCATATTGGCTGTTTTATGCCTCCCCTCTAAAATGATCTTTTCCTGACTTTAACAGTCTTTGTGCCTGAACATAACCAGACCTTAACCACAACCTTGTCACACCATTTAATTGAAAACTGATGCCTTAAGTTTCATTGTAAAGAAACTCAAAGTTGCAACATATCTGCGGCTTTTACAGAAACATACAATTCCAATATTTATTCTGGTGATTATGATAATAACAGTAACTTTTTTTTTATACAGCATTTTTAGAAACAGAGTTTACAAAATGCTTTGGCAGACAAAGCAAAAGGCGGAAACTCAGGAAGACAATATAACACATTAAACACTCGACAATCAAACTAAACACAATTAAGTCTGGGCTAAAAACTAGTTAAAATTAAAAGGCAAAACGCAAAAGTAAAAAAAAATAAATACGTAAAACTTACAAAAAATAAAAATAACAGCACAACAAATAAAGAGATAGAGGGGAAAAAAAAGAAAAAAGTGATGAGAAGTTGACAGATTAAGTCTTTCCAATCTGACCACAAGAACTTCATTCATGACCAAAATTATACAAAAGTTTATTTAGAACTGCGATGATAATCTTTATGAACTAATAAAATGATAATCACAACGATTAAAGTAAATTCTAACATTTTTTGTATTGCACCGTCCACATTCATCTGTCATCTCACACTTTATCTGCAATAAAACTGCCCACTGTTAGATTAAGACAACATTTCTAGCAATGGGTTGAATGCTGGTTCATTACAGGGAACACAGGAGTGATTAAATGTTACATGAACTCATTTAGGCCATTTACTACCATTTGTTCTCTCACCTTTTCCATTACCACGGCCCTCAGAGAAATCCTCAACAGGGAATATGTTGGAAAAATAATGAGTGTGAGTCTCTTGCTCTATGCGAAGGTCCGATCAGACCGAAGTGCTACGTGTCAGAACAAACTGAACATTTGAACAAAGGCGAGCGGTTACCCGCCTCCCTCCAGCTGTCGCTTTGGTTTTAGGAGACGGTCGCGAAAGAGAAGAAGGAAATGTGCAACAGAGCAGCAGTAGCCGCATTTAAATTCAGGCTGCCACAGTACACGCACAATCTGTAACAGTCCACTCACACATCATAGCACCCGATTCAGAGGCTTCACAGCCAAGTCAGATTTATCTCACTGTGTGAAATTATGACACTGCTAAGAAAAGATTGTATAAAATAATACAAAACATGAGTATGAATTGTTTTAGCTCTGAAAATCTGGTTTTAATTCAAAGCACAGGGTGAATGTATTAAACTAATCCTTGACGTTAACTTTAAATGTATTAACTTGCCCGGTTTTGTGCAGGTCAGTGTTGCCATTCTGTAGAGAATCTTGTCCTTTCTAACTGTCTGATCTTGAATGTACCATTATTGTTCAGACAGGGCTGCTTCTTCATTATGAGATTTGGGTCTCTCCCATCTCTCAACTGAATGAGGAAACACAAACAGGGCCCTTTCAGGTCACATCTTTTTCAAATCAAGAGGAGACAGCGCTACAGTGGCTCACGCTGGTGTGCCGCATTTTTAAGTGAATCCACCTCGAGACAAGAAACAAACAAACAAATTTAGCATTTTGATGTAACGACACATTTTGCAACATATTCAGAAATGCGGCGCGCTGTCCATCGAGGCTTGTTTGTTGTCACTATAAATTACAGGCCAAAGCAAGCGGGTCTGTTAGAGCAGTTATAGTGACACTTCAGGCCAGTCTACAGAGAAGGACATGCCCTTGATGTGCCGAAGAGCCATGAGGAAAAAGGGGCTGATAAAAAAAGAGGGTGGATATTGGGCTTGGGCAAAGGTTAATGTGAGATGAGCGACTCGGTCGGGCGACATTAGAGCTGCACAGTATGCTCGTGACAGGGGGAGGGAAAACATGATTTTCAAAGAGGCTAATTTTGCATTGAGGAATATCGTTCATTTGTATGAATACTGGCAGGAAATCTCAGAGGATATTGTGCATACAGCCAACAGTCTGACATTGTAATACGGAGCACTCAAGAGCCATGAAAGCCTCTTATAAACATCAATTCAGTGTATTCACAACACAACATTTATTTTGCTTTTTGCCAAAGCTTTTCTTTTTTCTTGGTGTGAAATATCATTCTCATGTTTGGTGTAGGGAACCATAAATGGGAGGATGAAGGAGGATTTTGTCACTTTTCTCAGGTTGGCAGTCATAAGCCTGGATAAGCCCTCATAAATATTAGTGTGTCTCATACATACTGTTTCCAGTTGTTGCAGTAAACTGACAAAGTTTAGTACGTCCCAAATCCAAATCCTCTTCTCTGCATTTCTGAATACAACTGCAGCACTGCATGCATATTATGGCCCGTCAGACATAGCATTTTTGGGCCCGATGCTGACACTGATATTCAGGAGCAAGCAAATTCCGATACCTGACACATCGGTTTACATTATATACACTTAACATCAGCTGTATGTGGTTATCAAATACTTGTGACAAAGTCGCAAGTCAATGGAGGCAGATTATCATACATTTTGACAAACTTTATTCTGAACATCAGTGCACCGACCAGTAAATGCTTTACTCACTAGCTATTAAAGAATGGGCCGCCCTCTGCTGGACACACTGCAGAAGTACACCATTTAAAATCACTAGTCCAAGCATTTTTCCCCGGCCTTAAAAAACAGTTTTAATACCAGCACATAGCGGAGAACATATATGCTGATACGAAAATATATGTGATACGCCGATACCATGGAGACAGCAATGCACAGCAGTTGAGTCTGGGGCCAGAAAAGTATATTCTGATTCTTTTGACTCTGATATTGGCTGATAATATCAGTATACCATCTGTCGGGCCCTAATGCATATAGTGCAACTCTCAGTCTGAAACAATGGGAATAGCCTTGACATGCAGCACATGCGTGCACACTGGACACCAATAAATGACAGTTTATGCTCAGGATGTAATGCATCAATTATTGCTGAGGCCCCTTGCTTTGCCGGTGAACTGTGTGAAGGTTTACTGAAACAAAAATGTCTGAAAACGAAAAAAGAGAGGATAAAGGTCTCGCTACATTGCTTGGCTGAAGTCCTTGAGGCAAGCATGAATACACTCAGAGTCAATAATTTATGCACCCAGACACACACGTTCAAACACACACACAAAGTGGGAAAGAGAGAAACAGAGCATTGCTGCAAAGGGAAACAGAAGACTGAAAGAGCTTCAGGGACAGAAACAGTCTGCTAACAACTGGAAGCCATACATATGTCGCCAGATGTGAGATTCTATTCTGCGCTCTGATATGAAATAAAGAGAGCGATATCAAGAGGTTTGACTCAGTGGTATTTCTACTGTGTTTGCTCGCCTGATGTAAGCAGATAGTAAAGGTTTTCCCTTTGGTGAATGCTTACAGTCATATGCTGTCTTCATACTGCCTGACACGTCTCTTCAAGCTTACATAATGTAGATCTGCCCTAATTTCCCTCTCCCGAGCAAAACTGGGGTCTTCAGCAGCAAAGCAACATAACACCATTAATCTGACAAACCGATGAGTCAAAGATGATCCACAGCGGTTAGCAGTCTGACTAAAATTGACACTTTTCAGACACAGATACTGTGTTCGTCAGTTGCGCCTAAATGCAATGCAGGGGAAATGCGTCCCATGCAGTCGCCTTTAGTCTGTAATGTGAACAATTTAGAGATGTGCAACACTCGGTAATCACGTAAATGTCAAAAAGCCCACTTACAAATTAGTTCACTCTGTGCCAGCATAGTACCTCTTGCTCTAGAATTGTTTTTCTGTGTCAGATAATTTTGTTTCCATGGATACTGGGCTTCCAGAAAGCTACGTCTGCTAAGAATATAGTTTCTCTGCAGGAGTCTGCTAGCGTGTGCATGCAGATGTGTTCAGTCACAAAGGTCAGGTGTCTTTAGTCCAGCTTTACACATCATATTTGACGCGACAAATGCATCCTTTGTTACAATGAGATCAAACATATTTAATTCAGATGTATACAAGAAAGTCAGATCTTGTATGAGTACATTTCGTCATTCGGCCCGAGGCCTGTTCCGCTATTTATGCAGCTGTCTGAACCCTTTGGGCATCAAATAATTGTTTCGTATATACATGAGGGATCTGATCATTTAGGTTCTTTGTCAGAATGTCTTTGGGTTATACTGAGTAAAATTTAGGCAACACAAACTGCTAACTATGCCATCTCGATGTCGAATATGCAACACGGCCTTTTTGTTATTTCCCATTTGCCTAATTGAAACCAGGACAATTGCTCGATCTGAACATTTGAATTGGATATTGTAATTTTAGTAATGTTCAGAAAAACGCCAATGGGGGTTTTGTGCAACATTTTAAAAAATACGTCCTCACTGTGCACTATGACATTTATTGCACACAGCATGCTTTAGAGGCTGAAGGAAACACAGGCACAGGCGTATACCAAATGAATGCATATCTTTTATTCATCAGCTAACAACTAAAGAAACAGCACATGTAGATATATTTACCCCACATATTCCTAGTTGTACTGTGTTTTTGCAGTAAGAGACCAGGTTTTTGCTTTCCAGAGGCGATGCCAGTTTGTGTGGAAAATGCTGATGAAGTGTTCTATTTACAAATCAGAGGTTGACAAATGTATATAAAAACCACCGTTTCATATGAAAATCAATCAAAATGAACAAAAGCAGAATTGGAATACGATTGAGACACCGACCGGACCTGGTCTTTGAAAATCGAGCATTTGCACATATACATGGCACAGTCACATTTTGATTGAACATCTTTTTGGATTATCAGTATTTGCAGTTTCACGTGTGACAAAAATCTGCATTTGGTCATTGAGTACAAAAAGCTGAAAGAGAAAAACATATTAAAATTTTTTGCTATATACAGTAAATGCTGTGTTTTCTTTTATTCTTACAAATTGAAAGAACGTCATGGCAGGATGTTAATAGAGAGGGATTTTCTTCCAAATACACTGGCAGTCTAAATCATTTGACTTTTGTGATGTGCTGTTTTCTCCTCTGTTGCATTAGCCTGGCTGTACAATATTAACCACACATAAGAGAATTATTGATTTGAGAACTGGAACAATTAACAAAATGCTGGCAACTGCTCACAATAAAACACATTTTCTGTGCATCTGTCTGCATGTGTGCAGGTTTACTGTGTTCACCACTGACTCCACAGCAATATATTGATTAAAAGAAAAATCCCAAAAATCGAACATGAAACAAAGTACAAACCTGTGCAGGTTTTACGTCATGCTTTACTGTGCAGAATTTTACTTGGTCTTATACATTTCCACACAACTCAATTGACAAAAGAATCACAGAATGACTCTGAGCATGTGAAAGGCAACTAACCAAGACTGTATAGTTGATGAACGGCATGACTAACGCTGCAGTGTAAAGCATGGTGATGTGCATACAGGGTCCACACACACCATGTCCTCTAATTAGCTGAGTTAAGATGACAGGTTCAGTGCATAATACTGTATGTGATGCGACTTTACTGTGTGTGGGGAAAGTCAGATTTCCGGGCTTACACTATTGACCCAGAAACTGGTTCAACTGCATTAGGACTGGATGATGTGCTCCGCTTGCTTTGTAGCATAAGACATTTCTATGCATAAAGACGTCTCTGTCCATTCAACTGCGGCACTCGCTTGCTGTGGTTTTCAGTCTAAAAGCTGAGGCTCTTGCAGACTTTTACACATTTGTTACACTACCCATCAATCCCTCCCGACAAAGGGAGCAACACAGGCTGCTAATTGCAGTCAAATTGCCAGATTGCATACAACTCTGCAACAAACAGATGAAACAAACAATGCCAGATAATGAGACAGTGCTTCTTGTTGTAATGCAACACACACATCCACTCAGTCTTGGCTTAAAACACATGTAATTAAAAACATACGAAGTTTTAGAAAGAATGAATTATCCAAAATGTGGTACAAAAGCACCTCTGATTATTCATGTATGTTAAATTTCCAATATGCATTTATGGGATGTTATAATATTCTTAATATCATGTTTATGGGTGTTGTTGGTGACTGAGGGGATGAGCTGCATTTTGTACAGATTGTCGAAGTTTTCTCTCTCTGTGCATAGTGCAAGATTTTTTTTTTTTTTAAACATGAGTTACTTTGACGTATGCAGTTATCAAACCTACTTCTATGGCTATATGCACACGTGTTACCATACTGTGCATTTCACAAAGTGACATCATTGTTGACCTGTAGAAGGTAATAGTGCATTTTAGGTAAAAGAACAAAACAAAGAAAAGAAATATTTGTCTGTATAAAAATAGTCTTTTAAAATATGTACTATATGGGCCCGAGGCCAACAGATTTTAAGGATTTTCAGCTGAATTTCAAGCAGAAGTATATGGAGATTCATTAGACTCTTACAATATTGCAAATCTACTCAAATGTATTGCAACTGAAAGGCAATTTTTGAAGGTAAGAGAAAAGGCCGCAAGGGTACAATAAAACACAGGATTGTGCCCTGATGTAACCCTCTGAGTGTCAAACTTTGCATATATTATGAGCTGATCTTTAGTATCAAGGGCTTTGGTCGTGGTACAAATCGATAAAGACGCCCATTATGCGTTTTCAACTTGCACGTTCGTAAAATACCAGAAAATGCATATAATTTCATGGACACAGAATGTGGACCTGCAGTTGAAGCTCATTTTCTTTCAGTTGCAATACGTCTGAGTGCAGTTGTGATCATAATCCTTTAGTTGGAACATTTCTGAGTACAGTCACAATACATTAATATTTAACTCAATACAAGTGCAACATGTGTCCATAATCCACAAGTGCAGTTGGTTTGGAGACAGGGAGGCTCTGAGGAAACACCACCGATTTTCACAGATTTATCCACAGTATATGCACTGGGTCAGCTCGGTGTATTTTTAGGAATCATTAGTCATTCTCTCCCAAATCTGCAAACAAGACAGCAGAGATTTACCGTCCTCATAATCTGTGCTGCGAGATATTGCATCGGACGTTGTTTTATGATCCCGTGCATTTAATATTATCATCCCAGAGCTGAGCATAGGGGAGAACAAAGTACCTCGCTAAATGTGTCTGACTCCATTTCTCACCGGAGCACTGTAACAAATGTGCAGGCTGTGTGACGTTTGTCAGCACCTGCATGCAGGTCAAATTCATGGTAACAGCCAAGTTTACTTGCAAAATTAATCAGAGTCGGTCTCATGCGCGAGTGTAATTTTGAATTCATCTTAAGAGACAAAACCAGGCCCCATGCATATGACTGTGAGAAAAACCTGCGTTATTTTGGGACAGAACATTTCATCTGCACGGTTCATTAACACTCATGAAATGCAGCTAATTTAAGAGTAAAAGCTCAGTCTCGCATTATTGTCAGTAAAACACCTCCAGGATGCATTTTGTGATGGGATGAGTCATAAGAGCCCTGAATCTCTGGTTGCTTGTTCATATTTACAAACTAAAACCAAACTGTTAAACACCACACAGATGAAGAGTTATGTGATACTTTAAACATGAGTAGTGCCTTCTTTTATTATTCAGTCCCGTAAAGCATGAATCCCAGAAATGCATACCGAAGCGCACAAAGCATTGTAATAAAGATGATATAATACAGTAGTTACACCTGTTTCTCAAACATAATCTCATTCCTGATTAAAATACATACATTGCATCAATGTATCCATCCAGAGGCTGAGTCTGTTTAAAACTGTGTGAATGTTGTTCGTTTTTCAAGAACCTCAAGGTAATCGGGGTCAATATGAAGCTTTGCTTTCAGTTCCCAGTACTCACTCCTGTTGGGCTCCACGTAAACAGTACTTGGTGCTGTACAATAGAGTATTGTTTGTTGTATTCTCTCTGGGTGCACATACTGATGCCTTGCATCAAAGTCTGAGGTATACTGACTGGATGAGGGCGCAGTGTGCTTGCATGGTAAGGTATTGCTGTAGCGTGCGTGTTTGTCGGGCTCAAGCACGTCTCTGTAGTAGCACAGATCATCTCGGTGAGGGGTGGAGGGCTTGTTAAGAGGCTCTGGAGTAGTGGCACTGTATTCTGAGCTTATGACATTACTGGCCGCCTCTTCATCCGAGTTACCCAGAAAAGCGCCGCTCAACTCATCAAAGTCTCTAAATCCATCCACTGACTTGCTGTCCGTCGGGGTGTGGGCAGTAGTTCTGCATGTGGATTCGGTGGGAGGGGGGATGTACTCGTATACATGTCCAGCAGACGTTCTCACCTTGGGAATGGATCCCTTTTTGTAAAGGCCATACTCCATGTTAAGAGAGCTAATGCAAGCGTTCATGGAGATATTCTGCTTGTTTTGACTTTTTTGACGTCTCTTTTTCATGGCCACAAACAATCCTGCAGCCACAAACACCGATACAATGAACATGAGGAGCAGGGCAAGAATCATCACAGATAAAGGAATGGTGCTGTACCGTGTGTCAGAGTCCAAGGATGTTTCTATGGTGATAGTGCTGCCAGGAAAAGACTCTTCCGAGAGTGGGATCATGGAGGCAAGTATATCAGAGTTATTAGGGCAGAAATTAGCTGTCTTAATGTATCTCATGTCCTCTCCGGCGAGCCTCTTGGGCGAGCCACAGATGACATTGTTGACAACTGTGCCTGTGCTAAGCTGCTCCAGCCACATCTTCAGCTCCAGTATGCTACAAGAGCAATCCCATGGATTCTCAAACAGATCAACTTGGACCAACGCTGTGAGCTGATCCAACACGCCACTGATGGGCAGATATCGCAGATGATTGTTGCGGAGATTTAATCTAGCCAACGTCAGGCCGTTAAATGTTCCAACTGGTAAAGTTTTCAAGAGGTTATTGTTCAGGAACAGAAGCTGAAGTTTGGGTACATGCTGAAAGGTGTCAGAGGCCACCTCTTTAATGACATTGTATTCTAAATACAAGAACTGCAGGGTCTCCAATCCGTAAAACATATCAGCTGTGAGATGATCAATCAAATTCCCGTTAAGATAAAGTCGTCTTAGATGTGTCAAGTCGCCAAAAGCTCTGTCATGTATGCGAGCTATTCGATTGTTACCCAGATGAAGCAAATCTAACCCAGTCGCCTCGATAAAATCTGATCGGCGCACCACAGGGATGTAATTTCCTGTTAGATACATCTTTTTGGGATTGTAAGGTTTGGGATCTAAGTCTGAGATATGCTCGATCTTTCGCTCCTGGCAGTTCACATTCAGGCCGAGGTCTGAAATTTGAAGATTGCAGGTACAGGCAGCGGGGCAGTCTAAAGGCACGGGGGATTTCGTTTGATATGAAACGATCTGGCCGTAATTTTGCGGTTTATTCGATGGGACGCGAGAAGTGGGTCTTGATTTTAATTTGCCTGACTGGCGAGGTCCCTTGGTGGGCCTCGATGAGGACCGCGCGATTCCGGATGAGGTGAAGGAGGCGGTGACTGGGGCCGGAGTGGTCCTATAGTATGCATCGGTGCTCAGATGCGGCAGGGGTGGCATCTCATATTCAGCAATGGCTCTCCTCGGGCACAACTCTTGTTTGGAAACCTCATCAAGATCTCTCCCATGGAGGCGAAAAGGGAACTCGCAAACAACGTCGCCGACTAAAGCTGTGTATGATATGCTCTCCAGCCAGGTTTTGAGAGCGATTAGCTCGCAGGAGCAGTTCCACGGATTCTCCTCCAGCTGTAACTCCACAACGCTGTTCATGTGCTCCAGCAGACCTGAGTAGGGAAGCACTTTGAGCTGATTCCCCCTTAAGTCCAAATGAGTCAACGGGACGTTCTGGAAAATGTTCACAGGCAAAGCAGATATTAAGTTGTCATTTAGAATCAGGACTTCCAGATGTCGAAGTCTGCTGAAGGCATTCGGCGCCACGTGAGTGATATAGTTATAATCAATTTGTAGGTATTCCAGACTTTCGAGGCCAAAGAAAAACTCTTCCTTCAAGGCATCGATTTTGTTATTGTTGAGATGTAATCGTTTTAATCCCTGAAGTCCATTAAAAGCTCCTGCTTCAACCTCAGATATGTCGTTATTCCCCAGGTGTAATATTGTAAGTCCTTTATACTCAACAAAATCATTGGCAGACAGCTTTTTCAAAAGATTCCCAGTGAGCAGCAGATGATACTGGGAGAAGTACAGCGGCTTTATGTCTGAGAGACTTACAATTCCTCTGTTTTCACAACTCACTGTAAGTATCCCCTCTCTCTCCTCGCAGGCACACAGTCTTTGACATATTTCTCCATAACTGCCAAACATCTCAACAGTGCACATGGACGTTGCACTTAACAAAACATAGGAAATCCAAAGATGCATTTTCCCGCGAAAGACAGCTGAGCTCACAGTCCTGCTAAGAATATCCTCAATGTCATCTAGAAACAAAAGACACACACAAGGTGATGTGAAACAGACTTGCAGCTGGCTGCAGTGAAAAGCAACTTCCACAGTCACACACAACACGCTGTAGCCTGCATGAGTCAAAGCTTAATTTGCTGTTACCCAGAGGTAACTTCTGGCTGTGTGGCTGCTGATTTAAAATGGCTCAAACAAAGGCAGGGTAGAAGCAACTCCTTCAAGCTATGTAAATAACAAAAAAAGCAAGGTCACAGCAAGACATGAGCGCAAAACAATGGTCTAAATCCGCTGTGAGGGGAATAAGCCATATCCCATTTACTTGTTAAGACATGAAGAATGCAATTAAACACTGGGTTTGGATTTAAGGCGGTAAATTACAGAGCCTTAGCGGGAAATTCTGCATCGGAGTGCACGCCTTGTCAGACATAAGACAGCCTGCATAATTTGTGTCTAACTCCTGGTAGAAATACATACCTCACACACATTTATGAAGATGTAGGCTCGTTAGGTATTTCAGTGTCTCTTTTCTCTCTCTCTCTTTTTTTTTAATCCTTCAAAAAAACGAAACGGGGAACAGGGAATCTATTCAAGTCGCGCGCGGTCGTCGTCTCTAATGCAACGGAGAGGATGAAAGAAACGCTGATCAACCATAACTGCCAAATGCTTCTCTTTTACCACGCTGTGCCGGAGGAGACACAGCTATGCCTGGTAACAAACTTGCTTACTCTCTCTCTCTCTCTCTCTCTCTCTCTCTCTCTCTCTCCCTCGCTCCCGCCGTGGACGCTCACGCACGCGCGCGCGCGCGCGGTGGATGTCGGGAGGATGTCAAGTCATTTCATGCACAAAGAATCAGCTCACTGGAGCATCATACCGAGATACATCCCCCGAAAAGATGTTGACCTACCTACAGAAAAAGATGTCCCAAAAAAATATCAATAATTCACGGGGCCAGACGCGCTCCTGCGCTCGAGCGGCTTGTTAAACCGCTTATCATGTTATCCATCCAGAGAGAAAAAAAATAAATATATAAATAAATAAATAAATAAAAACAACAACCAACCTTTATGGGGATGCCACATTACATCAGCATATTCTGCCCATGCTGTAATGTTAGGTTGCAGGGGAGTGACGGATATAGTCTGAACAGTGGTGACAGTGTGTCTTTATTCTGGCCTGACAGGAATTAATTACACCTGTCCAACATCTCACTGACAGTGCAGGTTATTTACATCCCAGCTGCTATTTTTGGACATCTTAAGTCAGAGTGCATGGGATGCCCTGCAGGTGCTTGGCTGATCAGACCAAATCTGCCACTTAGAGGTCAGGGGTTGTTTGAGTTTGAATGCTGAGAATATTTTATCCAAATCAGTGTAGCAGACCCTTGTATGAACTGTCACACTGATCCCATTTCAGCTCCTCAAAAGCAGTGCTGAAGTGCTCATGTGGCCTGTGCAGAACGGCCCTAATAATCATGTCATCCGTTGCATAATACATGGACACACTGGGCCTCTGCCATGTTCGGATGTTTATTGATCTCCCTGTGCCAGCTGAGAGCTTAAAAAATTAAAAGTAATACTCTTGAAATGGTGCAACATTTGCCTGGTGGTTTATCAAAATTAAACAGTAAACTATGAGTCACAGGGAGTATGACTCATCGTCCTTATCGAGTGTGTTTTCACCTGATCTTAATGAAAACTAAACAGTCCTGGCACGAGTTCTCGCAGAGGTGTAATTAGAGTGAATTATTCAATCTGCTCTGTTTAATTTATTAGACGTGGCATCCGAACTGGTGGCACATGTTGCATGCAAATGGGGTGTTAGCTTAGTGACAGGGCAAAAGGTAAAGAAGAGGACCTGTCATGTCCTCCTCAACCTGACGCGGCGGCACTCGTGTGGAAACATGTCAAGTATCATATATCACTTTGTCCTCGTGGAGCTATATCCATCATCCTTCTCCGCTTGGCTCTTGCTCACATGGGAGGAGAGCAGGCACATCAGGGACACTGCCTGTGGCTCAAATTAAAGAGTATGAAGGCTGCATTCAGCCTGCATGCAATTCATTTGTGCTTCTGTTTCTGCCTTCAGAGATTTGCGCTGCATATCGGGCTAGACCCTCAGCATTAGCTAAACCCCATCATTACACCACTATTCCTGCATAAATTAGCTTTTATGTTTCTTGCAATGTGATAAGCACATTATGCAGCCAGCTTATATCTTATTTCACTAAAATAGCCGCGATCGCAAATATCTGAATGAGTTTATTTTTTACACTTTTAATGAAATATTCTTTCAAATCACATTTTGATTATGTTCTCACATGTGTTTGCTTCTGGCGACCGTATGATAATTCATGTTCGCCAGTGGTCACAATGTGCAGAAGGAACATTAGGCGCACACAGGCAGTGCATGATACGAGCCTCATTTAATATCTCTCCAAGTTTTCCATGACACTGAACATAATCTTCTCCAACTGGGAGCAGAAGACGGCACTCTCTATCACACGCACACACACACACGCACACACGCACGCACACACACACACACACACATGCATAGCAGAGGAATCAGCATAACAAATGACTAGAAGGGAATGATGATGACTAACTTATGTGCTCCAAGGTCAGAAATACACAAATGGAGTTGGAGCTGTGCCACAGAGGATGATGGGTAGGGCCTCTGATATATGTTACTTGCAGATGGTGTGTCGCACTTTGTCAACTGTGTACAGCTGGAGCATGCGAGAACACTCAGCATCCCAGTGAACTGTTCTGTTATTGTCTGGCAGGAACATTGCTGTCCGTCCTCTCACAAGGCTTTGTTGCATCAGAAGTGATGTTACATGGCAAACATGGCAAACAACTAGACAACACAGAGTTGTGGGTTGTTTTTTTTCTTCATTTTTTTGATTATTCAAGGACCATACCAGTCTTTTTTTGACTTCTAACCATCAGCAGGGACTTTCTCTAGCTCCTGCAAATGTCGTTTAAATTTGACCATGTGTATACTTTAACATTCTCACACTGCATTATTTAAACCCCATTCACTCCCATTCATGTTGTAACAGGATGTAGAAACACTATAGGACACGTGAAAGTTGCTAGGTAAAAGCAATTCACTCTTCTGAAGAGAATGTCTAAGTTTATTTGGTCAAAAATCTCTTCGCGCGCGAGAGAGAGAGAGAGGGAGGGGGGAGCCAGGAGTCATTGAGATGAAAGTAATTACGCCTGGAAAAATAGTTCCTTACAAGTGCTGCTGTCCTAGCTGGAATATCAACGTGAAGGGGGATTTTGACACAGATGTTCTTTTTAACTAACATTGTCACACTTTTTCAGGTACTTCTGTAACTTGTATTAATTATGCACAAAATACAAACAAATACAATATCTCATAGATTAAGTTATTTCGGTAAAATGTGTACGGTTTATGTAACCAATGTGGCTGATGCTGACATATAGTAACAGTGGTATGGTCCTTTTTCGTCAGCACATTATGCAGGGATAGTAATAACTGAGGCCCTATGAATAGTGGGATACTCGGTCTACTTATGCATTGATATAAAATGAAAAAAGATCAGAAAATGCTCCTTTAATCACCATTAATGGGACAGAACCAACCTGAGAGCACAAGAACAGTAAGAAGGTGGACAGATGAGGCTTTGCTTTGAGAGGCTGTTTCAAAGGAAGTCACCAGAAAAAGCGAGCTACAAGAGGAGGATGTTGCAGACAGCCTGACACACTGCATCATGCATAATCGTTGAAAACGTGTCCAGCAGGGAGGTGCAGTGTTTTCCTAAACCAGTCCTGGATTGTGGAACTGAAGGCTCTGCTGAATGACAAAAAGAGGTATTTCATGTCAGGGACAAAGAGGACCTGGGGCGCGTACAGAAGAAGCAGAGGCGGAAGATCAGGGAGGGCAGGAACCGTTGCAGGAGGATGACTGAGGACAGGCTGCAACAGAAGGATGTGAGTGAGTTTGTAGGGGCATGAAAAACATCTTTGGATACAAGAAACCTAACAGCAGGCAGTCAGTTAACATGCCTCCCAGGGTATCCCTGGTCTCCCTTGACGAGGCGGGGGAGAAGAAGATGATGGCCACATTATCAGCCATCATGGACAACACCTCTCACCCCCCACATGGATCCCTAAGTGCCCAGGGCAGCTCTCTCTATGGCAGCAACTCCATAAATAAAGTCATACTGCAACATGTTTTTCTGCTCCACCGCCATGAGGCTCTACAGTTTCCACTGTTCTCAGAAAAAATATAATAATCTGTCATGTTATTCTAAATCATGACAGTTTTGTACTATTAAAATGACTGTGTTCAATTTATTATCATCCAGAACCATCTGCTTAAATGTATGCTGCTGTTAATTTGCAAATTTGCACGCAATCTGTTATTTATGACACTTTCTCCCATTTGCTTCAGTACACTCTTATACATTAGGTATTTTTTTCTTTTTGTGCGTTCAATGTGAATATGATACTAGATCCTTCACATTCTTTAAATATGTTCTTTCTCTTTCTGCTCTTTTTCTCCTTGTTATTTGGAAACACATGAGAATTCTCTCATTTTAAGAGCCCGCTGCCCCCACCACATATCCACCATAATGTATATTTAAAGCTGAGGTAAGCAACATCTGGAAATCAAGCTGGCTGTAGCATAAGACACCATAAGGAAGCAACTCTGCTGCACCCTCCCCTCCCTGTTTTAGGAAACACCTACCTGTTTCATTTTGTGTGTTGCTCTCTTTTTGAAGTCCAGTTCACGCCAAAGATTCACAATGAATCGCCAGAGGCCAACGCATGCATTAAGCAATGCATGTCCTTGTTTCAACAGCCAATCAGCTCGTAGTGACATCACCTGTCACTAATGCCAAGGTCAGACTACAAGATATTTTTGTTGTGTAAGTGTTCACTGTGTCAGATTAGGCGATTAAAAAGTCAAAAATTCTTGCCGTGTCGTGGCCGAGAGACACGACAGACAACACGTTTCTCCCCAATCAATCGTCGTTTGCGGTTAATGTGACGTAACCGGCAAGGAAAGGCTGACTAACTGACTGCTACTACTACTGACAAGCCATTGTGGGATGTAAACAAAAAGTCAAACATGCTAGTCTTTCTGTCGTGAGGTTATGATACATCCTGGATTCTGCATCGGCTGTCATCCAACGACACACTATACGCAAGATGAAATGATCGATTGTTGCACCTGATGCTCATTA
>JAPZDX010000005.1:10811548-10831098 GCA_029783625.1 Naso annulatus | reverse complement strand
GGTTTGTTATTGGACAAAACGTTAAGGACATAGGAAAAAAAAGGCAACTCAGGAATTATTAGAGTTGCAATCCTCGGTTATTTTGGCGTATCAGACCTCTGCTGGGTGGAGCTTTTGTGGGAATAATTCTAGGCCCCCAAACTCCGTGTACTAATAATCATAAATGTGTAAATAGACTGAACCTAACAGGTGCAATAAAACTAACAGGAGAGTGAGGCACATGTCAGTTGAACACTCTTCTTTACACACCCACGCAGTCCTCATGCGAGGTTCAGCCAAAGCAAGTGAAAACACCTGCGTGGACAGTGTCTCTGCACAGGCTTTAATGTCAGTGGGACTGCATGCTTCAAACATTTATGTGCAAGGCAGAGCCACTGTGCATAATATTTCTATCCATGTTTGCTGATTTTCTCTGTCTTCTTGGTTTAATTTCACAACTGCATTGTGTTTTGAGAGCTGACCTAAATCAAGGATTTCGGAGTGTTTTTGAAGAGCACTAAAGAGAGGTTTTGCGCGGTCATAACTGCGACACGATGATGAGTACCTCTGAGAAAAGACAAATAAAGAAATATGCATTGTGACATGTCGCCTACCTCTAAGAAGCTTCAGCTCTCTGAAGGCTGATTTGGATAATAAATTGAAATGAACAGAGAGAGAGCAGGCTGCCGATATGAAGCAGGAATCCAAATGCTTATGCAGTTCATGTGCTAATGGATGCAAACTCATGCAAACTTTAAAAAGGCCCAACCACCTCCAAAGAAGATGGCTGCATTATCATTTGATGATCTCAGTAAATGGCAATGAAATCTCTATAAAAGCCGTACAAGGTGTGAAGCTTGACATTCAATGCATTTAATTTGTGACATCCTTACCTTTACTGCTGCCTTTGCAGAGTCAAGCAGCTGAACAGTGTGGACGCCTGCTGCGTCTGTGAAGTCTAATGTTGCTGCCTGTGTGACACTTAATTGGGCCATCCTATTCAACACCTAACACTTTTGTCAGACACGCATGTTTCTCACTAAACGGCACTGTGTATTGATTCAATAAACTGTCTATTGATTCTAAAAGACTGGGCATATTTCTGCTCTCCGTCTCTCTGTCTAACGCTCCCTTTCTCCCTCTGTTCAGCTTTAAATTTTCTATCTTATTTGTGATGGCAGACAAAGCACTTAAAGGCTAAAGCCTTTTAGACTCAGGACTTTTGAGCATATGACAGAACGCATTAGCTTTTCTACTTTATGCAGATATTGGCCCACTTTGTCACTAAAAAGGCGTGTAGAGGACTATTTTTGCCCAATTCAAAGTGAGGAAAGTGTGTCATGACCCAGTAACACATAGCGAAACCTGTGTGAAGTCCTGCCGGATCGCTCCTTCATGCTATATCCTTTCTTGGCGTTAAACATTAATCGTGATTGACAGATTGGCATGCATTTGAACTCCTCCCAGAGGAGAAGCCATAAGTAACACCTTTTAAACAAGCACTAAAAATGAAATAGCTGTGTAGACGGGAACTTGTCTGTCAGACGGGGTCAATGAAAGGGGTGTTAATTCCTGCGGGTTTCAGTGAAAACTAAATGCAGTCAGCAGTGTCACACTGCTCTGTGAACAGGAGCAAAACAATGTTTAAAGGACAGTATTTTGCAAAGGCCTCCCAGACTGCCCTGTCAAGTCTGTCTACAGTCACAAAGGGAAAATAAATTGTGAAAGTGCGGTTGCTTCAACACATGCATATCTTACTGTGCTGCTTTGAATCTAAATTAAGGGAATCATTATTAAATAGCGAAAGTTGGCATTTACATTTATTTCCATGTCACTGTGTGCTGCAGAAATATAAAAACACATTAATCAGTTTGGTTAACCTCCTTTTCTCTGTCCGTTTCCAGGTTTTCACAATCATCTCTTTCAAACGGCGTACTTTTAGCTTAGTCATAATAACAGATTTATTTTCTTTCGCAAGAAAACTAGCGCTTTTCTCGGCATCAGCCAGTGCTGAACGAAAGGAAGATGCAACAAAGAGATGCTATAGTGAGGCTATATTTCAATATCACTGAGTAACACAATGCTCAGTGTTTCTCTGGAGTTTTTATGGTAATCGTATTGTTACTCCCTAGACACATCTACCACTATGATTAATATTTTAACATGGTATTCATACATAAATAGTTTTAAAAAGGTCTGAAAAAAGGCTGGAGGCACATCTTCACTTTCTCCACCATTGAGAGCTTCTGGATCTATGAATCACAGGCGCTTTGTCCCGGCGCGTCACCCTTGTTTGTGTCGTGTGAGCCACTGAAATAGCTGACCGCACCACAATGGCAAGCAGTTAGCATTAGAGCTAACATCAGTGAGATTCGGACATACATGTTTATTTTGAGTCTGTTGATCGCAAGGCCACACCAGCAGACATATCAGGCTGAAACGTAACTGGCAGTTGCGCTAATGCTAATGCTCACGCTCACCGACAAGTCCGCTCTGCAAAAGTTTCTTTGTCTTCAATTGGTTTTTAAATTTGTGACGTCCCAAAGCTAGCTTGCCCGTGCATGTTTCAGATTTTAAAGAAGTAGAGGAAAGTGAAAAAAAAACCCCTCTCTAGTGGCAAACTTTGCATAACCAAGTCAGTATAGTCAAGGCCCGATAAACATAAACAAAATTGAAACAGATTTTTTTATCTACGCTTGGTAAGAACAGACCAATTCATAAGCTGTCGGTGAAGAATTTCATTTCTGTCCCAGCAACTCGAGCAGACTGATGTAAAAAAGATTTTTTTTGCACTTTGGTTGCAAAACGTAAAGAGGCTTAAGGTTTTGAGACATAGTTTCTCAAAATTAAAGACGAGTCGTTTGACATTTTGGCAAATATGTTTATCTGCTTTCTTGCCGAGAGTTAGATGAAAAATTAATAGTAGTTCTCCCGTGTAATGCTAAAAGTAAACAGCTAGCTTGGGTCATATTCCTCGGCGAAACCACAATTTTTCTTTTTAACACTTTGTTTCTGTACAAATTAAGCAAATGATACATGTTAGCTAGTTAGTGTTGGAAAGCAGATTTAATTGCCTATGGGCAAGCTTCAAAACCCTATTTTGTTTCGGATTAAAAGTAATGAAAATTACAACAAACTGCTTTACTTAAAATCTGTTAGCTTCATCTTTTGTATCTTGTCATATCAAGGTAATTTTTGTTATGGTACGACACCTCCTGAGTGTGACAAAGGTTGGCACCAATGAGTGTTTTTAGCGCACATAATTTATTTCCATTAACAATGAACACGTGTTAATGAACGACTGAATAAATTAACTGTGTGTATTATACAAAGTGATTTTCAAAGCGGCATCTCTTTAACACATTTACACATTCACATTGCCTAATTGGCATCACTTTTAGATATTAGTGTGCTTTCTACACTTAAAACAAATATTCAAATAAACCTTGAAGCAGCATTTTAATATTTCTGCCCTAAAGGCTCGCACGCTGTGTTCATCTCTTCGTTAAAATGAAAACTCTCAATATTGTTTATGTGTTGTGCTCACTGTTGTTTCCCCACCAACAGTTCTCAGCCAAGTGTAACCATCTCCCATAGCATTTGGTGGAGGTGGAAGACAAGCTCTTAATCGGCTGTGTTATTGAATTATTGAATTAAAAGCTTAAGTACTCAGGGTGAGCATGTCAATTTTTCACAACTGAATGGTACACTGCTCATTCCATTTTCATCTGAATAGATCATTTGTGTATGTAAAATGTAGAAGAAAGGAGGTATTACACAGATCAGTTTAATTGTCTGTAATTCCCTTTCACTGTGACTGTAATCATTCTGAGAGACAAGTCATATTCAACCAGCGCTGCACGCTAGTCCTTAATCTGCATTCAGCTCCCCTCAACAACATAGCACTTTTTTTTTGTGAAGCAGCTGTACTGCGGCATGCACAGAGTTAATTAAGAAAAGGTTTGCTTAAAAGCTTATTTTGCATGATTACAGCAGAAGTGGAAGTTTAACCTGCTTTACATCCCTGTGATGTAAAACAATGATATAGTGTGAAGAAATGCAGGAGTAAGTGTCGCAGCAAATGGTTCAACCCTTTTCTACTTGACATTCTGCTCACCTGTCTTCATCCCCCGTGTTCTGAAACCCTGGGACTGATACAGATAAAAATGATGTGATGTTTCTGTCTGTATTTCAATGGGATGGGTTGCTGTGACCCACGCAATCTCCCTCTCAAAGAGTATTTCAACTTATGCAGATGAGCTCATCAGAGCTGCCTGCTGAGATGAGACATCTAGGTCTGGAATTGTGTCAATACCAGCACCAAAACAAATGCAAATCAAAATCCAAATTAATGTGTTTTCCCCGAGGAGAAACTGAGTCGTACTTATAGTCAGCTCTCAGTAGATGACAGGATTCTGTTATCCCGAGCTCATGAAAAACAAGGCATTCTCAAACCGCTCACCGAGCAAGGGTACAAAAGTCAGTGTCTCCAGACGGAGGAACTAAACTGAAGTACGGTGAGTAAAACGAAAAAAAGCAGGAGGCTTTTGTGTGATTGTTTTACAGATGATAAACAGAAAACATCTCTACATTTCCAGGATTTCTATGTTTAGTGATCTATCTCGGTAAACATGCATACATGTGTATACATAACCGTTCTGCATCGACATCACCAATCAGATGGGTGAATGTCCTCCGAGCTTGCTCACAGGTCATGGCGTCTTTTATGTCCTTGTCTTGTACTTGAATGAATAAGCAGCAGCCATGTTTAAAAATGAACGAATGGGTGACTCGCAGGCTGTTCTAATACATCTGCGGACCGTGACCTTTTGTCACTACATCCCTCATTTCTGCATTTGATTGAATTGTAAATAGTGAGCAATGCCTATAACGGTACAAATAAAATGTCTCCTAACCTTTCAATCACTTCAGTGAAGATGCTCTGTTCGTTTATTGAATAATTCTCTCTTTTTTAGTGATAACCTTTAATACACTATTTGTTCAGTCCTTCGCTGCTGCGATGACCCACTTTCCCCCATAGGGATCATTAAAATTTCATTTTATCTAATCAAAGAATTTGTTGCAGAAAAGGCTTCGCTTGTAACTGACAGCTGCAGCCCAATGTTAACTTTATCATTTTTTGTTAGATTCAAGTCTCCGTGCAGTCATAAATAAACGTATAATCACAAGCAGACATCAACTGACAGCAGCTCTGATGGCTGAATTCAAGAGCAAGTATAAAAGCATTAGTAGTGTTTCCAGTCCTTCGTTAAAATAGGGTTGTTCTGATACCGACACCAGTATCATTACTGGCTTCTGATACAGCCTCAAATACTGGACAATGTGACAATTACATGAGTCTATGCATCCACCTAATACAATTTAATACATAGAAACTGCACCCTGCTACATCCCAGAATAATCTTATACACCAGTATGCAACTTAACAGATTTTTATTGCACACGTTTTTCAACACCCCGAATGAAAAAATGGTATCAGAACATCTCTACTTCTTATATGAGCATTGAGCAGAGGAATCAACTCATTGTCTTTTGGGTGCACTAATACAAAGTGCCTGTTTTTATTGGAGTTTTTAAATATAAATGGCTGTGTGAGCTGTTGATTGTGATTTTATTTTTGAAGTCCCCCTAACTAGGATCTAGACTACTGCAGATAACATGTGCTGATAATACAGTACATACCTACAGCTTGCAGAGTCGCTAGAGCTTTTCTCGTCATTAACACGCATTAAGAACCTTGTAGACATAAATGCACTTCTCTCACACAAAAGAACATGACAGCTCCGGAGGTTGTCACCAGTCAAAAATAATTGCCTTTCAATGCACACAGTGTATACAAATTTAATAAAATACACAACAAGTACAGTAGCCCACATTCACGTGTAAGCTCAGCTTATTTTCACATAAACTGCAGAGGACAACAATAAAATTACAAATACATTCTTAAAAAACTGTTTTTATAGGAACCTTAAATGGTTTTATGAAAAGGGACATTCCCTGTTGCACCACCATTAACAGTTCATAAGACACTTCACTTTTGTATTTAACGTCACTGATATGTATTCAGTTGCCTGTGATATTCAAAGAGATGTTCCTTATACACTAAATGGAGACAGAGAGCGTCACTATACAAAAGCAGACAGGACTCAATAGCTTAACAGTAGCAATTTGTTCAACAGCCTCACAAAATTGGAGCTTGAAATGTGTAAAATACAGACATCTAAATTGACAGGTACAGTACACCGTGAAAACACTTGAAGTCAGGTAAGCACTGATTCCCCACCCCCCCCAAACTTTCACAGCAGTCAAGGACACAGATTTCACTGAAACACAACAAGTCACAAACTCGAGAAAAGAAAAAACATACAAAGCGGATGGTTTTTGGTTATACAATGCGTGTCTGGACACCTGTGTGGGTCAAAATAAATCAACCTCTTGGTCATTAATCTGTGATATCATCATCACACCCCTGGCAGGTGAGATCGAAGCGGGATCATCTGACCTGTCAGTTACTGGAGTCCAGCGGGTCGTGAGCGCAGTCCGACCCCCCGCACTCCTGGCTGATGACAGAGCTGTGAATGAGGCTGCTTGACAGGGACTTCGGCCTGAGCTCGCAGGTCAGGTAGGAGGGCTCCTCCAATTCAGTGTGCAGTGGGGAGCACTGGCCATCTGGAGGTCCATAGGCACTGATGTCTGAGCCACCCTCCTTCTCTTCCGTGGACTCTTGGTTGGCTAAGTCCAGGGGCAAACTACTCTTGGTGGGACTACTGGACGCAGATGGACTCTCCTGTAGCGGTGGGCTTAGTGCACGCTGTGATTTTAAGTAAGGTTTGACATTGGCCACAAGGATTGTACTGTCCCGCTGTTCCTTTCCAAACGTGCTGAGGGTTTTTCTGCTGCTGCAGCTGATGGTGCCATAAATCTCTGTCTCTACCATGGCATCCATTCCCACAGGGATGAAAAGGTTGGTGCGATTATCGGCGCTGTCTGCTTGGCTTCCTACCCGTAACTTTGGCATCCAGCATCTGTCAGAATGTCCCAGTGCACGACATTCATCGGTGCAGTGGACTGATTTGTCTTGCTCTGCAAAAACAGTTAAAGATTTGTTATTGGACGCTGCTGGGCAAAAGTAAACAACCTAGAAGAGAATGTAGATGACATTTTGAGGGATGAGCAACGATAATAAAACACTTCAGTAAACACAGTTTCAAGTACCATTCTTGAAATCCTGCTACTAACTTTAGTGCCTTTGTAGATACAAGTTATTTAGTATGCGTCACTAGAATTTTTCAGAATAAAATAAGAACCAGGCGCAGTTGCAACAGCTTTGAGTTCAAATTTAGCAATGTTGTTTTGTCTTACTAAGATAGAGGCTTTTATATACTCAGCTCTCAAAATGCAAACTTACAGTAAATAACAACATCATGCAAAAGGAAAAAAAAAATCATAATTTTCCTTTTTTTTCTTTAGCTGGTCAAAGTAACAAATTGAGTCAACCTATTCATGAACCCTTTTCCCTCTGGTATTCTCAACCACTTGTGTAGGTGTTTCCAGGAAAATATCATCTGGTGCAGAGGAAGTGATGTGTCACTCATTTACATTTGCAGCAGCAGTAGCAGCAGCAGCAGTTTGAGTGAAATTAACAGGAAAAAAAAAAGGGAAATTTGCATCAGCATGAGTGATATTTACTTTTTCCTTTAACAGAAAGCTGGTGAGAAGTTCTCTGGTTAGATTATTGTTGTTCACATTATTTGTTTTTTTACTCTTTAAAAAACAATTTAGAGATAGGAAAGTCCATCGGATGAGTTAATTTGGGATATTCAAAAATCAGATAAATATCTAAAAATTTAAGGTGAAATTGGATTTTGGAAACACCACTTGTGGCACAAACGCTCACATTAATTTGACCTTTAATAGCTTTTATAATTACTTCGAGGGACTCTGGTGCGTTCTCAGCTTCTCATTTGCTTTTAGGTTAGGTTAGGTTAAACTTTGTTGTCCCCGTGGGGAATTTTGGCTCAGGCACAGTGCATGATTGCTTCATAAAAATCACTGCAGAACATCGTGTCTTACAATAAAAACATGAGGATCACTGGCATGGTGTTGTGTAGTGACTTGACATGACTAAAACCAAGAACAAAACAAAACAAACAAACATCGAATGTCATCGACAACATGGTGTTTCTGAGTTAGAGTGCACTTTGCTCTATTGCATGAAAACGTAAGGTGTAAGGATAAAGTGAAAGTGTTAATATGTTTATTGCACATTACCCTATCGCACTTATTAGCAAAGTGCTAAGTGCTAACATATTTACTGCACAGTATTCTGTTGCAAATGTCCACGTTTCTCCACGTTACACTTCACTTCTTATTAGTGGTAGACGGCTACTGAATAATGTGACCAGCACTTGTTAACTGTAAAGGACTAATGCTCCATTCACATGTAATCAGGCAGACAGAAGGCGACAACTCGTGAACGGCACGGGAAAAAACAAACAGTCCGACGGAACGGAAGGACGGCAAAAAAACCCCATGCATGATGACGTGTTGCTACGTTGATGTTGTATCGTTTACAAAGAATGGGATGAAATATATTTGATGAGGTTATTTTGTGACTATTATTTTATGTAGCTATTCCAGTCATGCATGTAGCTGTAAAATGCAGCTTTCTCTTAATTTTCTATAATTTGCCTTCCGTGTAGCAGTTTTTTGTGTGGCACCTCGGTAGGTTTTCAGGCTTTGGTAAATACAACTCTTGCTATTACTGCACCAAAAAAATCTGCTTCTCATTGTCGAGATTGGACGTGTTTTCTTCTTGTGTGAGGCATTTAAGGAGCAAGGCAACACCCGGTTGTAAATTCCGTTGTGGAGGACGGCAAAGAGTTAAAATATTTTGACTTTTGACAGCAATGCCGCCCGCCAATACTAATGTAAATTCCGTTGCAAAGGACGTCAAGGAGTTGAAATATTTTAACTTTTGACAGCAATGCCATTATTGTTGCTGGCATTTTTTGTCAGCCTCATCAAATTTTACCGTCCTGCTCTCATCTATGTAAATGACATCCGGTGTGCCGTCCACTGCCTGCCTGTGAATGCAGCATAAGTGGTCGACAGTTTCTCCATGCAGCTGGTTGTGTAGAAACATAAAAATATTAAAATTTGGGCCCAATTGACTTTTGAGGCCGATGCTGCTACTATAGAGGGACAAAATTCTGATAAAAGAGATACGTATTGGAGGCAGGATATCTTACATTTGAACAAACTTTATTATAAACATGAGTGCACTGAACAGCAAACACAGTAAACAGGTAGTTATTAAATAATGGACCTCCCTCTGCTGGGCAAACTACGTAGTGACACCATTTTAAATCACTGGTCCAAGCATTTTTTTTTTGTCTTGCCTTAAAAAACAATGTCAATATCTGCACATATTGGGAAACAAAAATATATCAAAATACCCATATATCTGCGATAGACCAATATCATCCGTTAACATCGGCAAACCAATATATCGATCAATTAAACTGCACTTCTATAGAACAAATTCTTGAAATGCTTTGAAGAAAAAGAAAAGTAGTGAGCTATGAATATGTCTAGTGTAAGTACTACCTCAGTGCCACTAGATGAACGCTAGTGGTAGCATTTCAAATTGATGGGTGTTCATTTATGTCACTTGCTGCAAAGAACAAAAGCAACCTTTTATTCTTGACAACAGATTCTTGATTGAAGTGGCTCTCTGATTATTCCAAGTCTGTAATAGCTTCAGCTGCATTAGTTGATGCCGAACACAAAGCCAAACGCCACAGGACTGTACAACATGTGCGAGGGACTGCGTATTAGTGTCAGTAGTAAAAAGTGGAGCAATGGGTAAGGCTCTATCTTTGTGCCATAACTCAGTCTTTTTACATTTCACACATCTAGCCCTGCTAGACATGAAATAAGCACAGGGAGAGTGACACATAGAAGGAGCCAATTTCCATGGTGTTATGATGTGGAAGGTTTCATTTTTTTTCCCCTAGCCATTACACTGGGCTATCAAAATTAATCTGACAATGATGCATAGAGGTATTTTGTACATAGAGGCGTGAAGCAAAAATGTCAAACATGTCTTTTTAAATTGGGAGTAAATGACAGTTTTCCCTCATTTGTTATCCATGAAAAAACAAAACAGCAATTTAATTTGTAAAAGTAGAAATTTAATCTTCCTGTAATGTCTGAGGATTGGTCTAACTTAACACAAACAAATGTTTTCTCCGCAGTGTGATTTTGAAATGACATCCTTTACGCTAGATAATGATCTCTAAATCGATCATAATTGGGTTATTTATTTAAGTTTTGTGTATTGCGTCTATTGTCAAAAATCCCCGACAAGATTAGAGAAGATTCATCACAAGAAATGGATGAATGAGCCAGTAAAGCACACAAAGACAATCAGAGCAGACACAACATCCAGAAAACTGCCCCTTTATGTAAAGGTAAAGGAAAAGGTGTAGGTGTCTCTCCAACAGTAACCAAGTGTTCCTATTAAACTATAATGACAGAAAATAATAAAAACTCTTTTATCTTGATAGAGCCTCACATTAACACCCCACAGTCTCACGTAAATCCACCATCTCCTCCAGAAATTCCAAACAAATCATTAAACCTAGTTTTTTTAACGGAAATAATCACAAATATTTCATCCAATCACGACACGGCTTGATACTACACTGATTAGCTCTCGCCGCTTTGGTCTATAAATAAGACTTCTCCATCTTGCTCACATGCCATTATGTGATATCAAAGACAGTGAGTAGAAAGTGACTAACTGTGAATGAGGCACTTGATCTCATTTTCAAACCTGGCCCTGATGAGGATGAGAATATCAGCCTGGAACAAGGTGGTGGTGGGAGGGGGGGGCTCCACATGATGGGGGGGCTCTTCCTAGAAGCGGTGGGGGGATCCTCTCGTTCAAAGGCAACAGTACCTTCTGCGCACGCCAGCCTTCGCCAGTTTGCTGAAGGACGCGCAAACCCAAGGGAAGTTCAAACAAAAAAGAGAAATACCATCTCCGCATCGCGAAACCCCAAGAGATGTGAAAGCCAGCGCCATGTGCCACACAAGCTCATTTGCAAAGAACAGGCCGCCACTATCAACTAGTGCTGCTCAAGTCCATGAACACCCACACAAACACACACCCACACACACGCAACACACACACATACACTCTTGCAGCCATCGGACAGGATGGAACTGATAATTATTCTGTGGCTGGACGGAAAATTAACACGTTCAACAGGGCTGTTAACGCAACATCATAACGGTTTTAGAGATTTCATAAAGGACGCTTACATTCAGAATGTTTAAGGAAAAGCCTTTTGACGTGTTCTCATATATCACATACATCTCACATCCCTTTATGGGCTACAGTTGCTTCTGTAGGACATTGTGTTTTATGCGTGTAGTAAATTCTTTCAGGATAATGGGTGTGATTTCGTATCATGTGACCCAGTTGCAGGTGAAGCTGTCTTATTTTGGTTTCATATGATGATGAAAAAGAGTTTGAAGGTCAAAACTTTGCGCTTCTTTTTTCGAGGACATTTCAAATTTTTTCTGAGTAAATTTATCTTTTCCTCGCCATGTGTTTTTTTTATTGTGCATCTGAACCCAACTGAGGTCGGACGTGCTCACCATCCATTTGCTTTGGTTTACATAAATAATGTCCATATGGAAACAAATGTTTCTCTCAGTCGGATCAATTCATTTAGTTTTGACAGATAACACCAACAGATGCTAATCTGACATAAAATTCTAAACCTTGGAGTCTTTATTACTGCCTGGCTACATGATGTATGAAATATTATACGAACTGCGCTTATTTATTCAAAGCAAAACGCTAAAATTTATATTAGTCTGATGAACAATACATTGAGTTAGCTGCTCTGAATTTGCTGGAGATAATTATTATTGGAGAATTCAAATCAATTTCAAGGATTTGGAGAATAACACTGTTGTTTTGTACTTTTTGAGCCAGTTTTGAATAATCAACTCACTTTTCACTGGATATCGACTATAGTCTTGTGTACACTTACTGTCTAATTAGTCTGTTTATGTCGTTCTATTTATTGTTGTAATGGTGCACTTATGCTGCCCTCTTGGCCGGGTCTCTCTTGAAAAAGAGATTTTAGTCTCAAAGCGACTTTTATCTTGTTAAATAAAGGAGATCGGAATTAAATAAACATAAGAATGTCTCATATGTGAATAAATGGAATTGGTATAAAGGTTTAAAGCAAAGTTAGATCACAATAATGATGAGAACTGCGCCTTTGAATAAGTTATATCGAGCAGAGCGGGGACTATCTAAACAACTAGAGAAGTATGCTAATTATAGTTAAAGTCTGCACTAACGTCTATTTTTCATAACTGATTTGCTGCAGCGCTCAGTGGTAGGTTTGCGTGTGGAACATACAAGCGGTTTTTTCCTCTTTTCCTAAACAAATTTAATTTCCAAGCTGCATACTGTGATTTTTTTTTTTTTCCCCTGTCATGTTACATATTATGTGAACTTACACCGTTACATTCAGAGCACAAATCATTCTGGTACCCTCTTTGTCAGGACGAAGATCAAGAGAAAATACGCATTTGAGTTCAAAATACATTTTACATCAAAAGGGGAGAACTAAATGATGGCTTTGATTTGGCAAAACCGCAACACGGATCCTGCATATTATAAGTGCCGTGCTTTGAAGCATCTACACCCGAGATTACAGTTCTGTGCCCCGTGCATTTGTGGTGGGGGTTTTTTTTGTCTTTCTTCTAGCACCATAGAGGAAAGTATTTTTTTAAGCACAGATACATGAGGCCAGAACAATAAGCGGAAGCAAAGCAGAAGAAGAGAGATGCTGAATTCATTTCCATGGTACCTATCACCACTGCAGAGGAGCTTGCAGATGATGCTGATGCAAAGGGATGTATGTGCTTAGAAGGTTGAACAAAAACCCAGAAAGGTATTTTTGTCATTGTGCTACTTGTCTCGCTACATAACCACAAGCAACTGAAGGATTATTTAGGGATGTTTACAAAACATTAAATGCTTAATGCCTAGAAGAGATAAAGATTTATAATCAGCCATAATTGCACCATTAAGATCGGACAGCGTAGTTTTTTTTTATAACAAATCATATAGAAAATCGCTTTTTACCAAGTAAAATTCTGGAAAAAAAACATATAAGTATCACAGTCCTGAGAGTAGCTTAACAACTCATAGTATTTAAAAAACAAAAATGCATAAGTAAGAGGATGAGGAAGGGAGGGCGCTTTCATCTATTGTGCCTGTCATTGGCTTTCCATTTCCATTTTCCATTCCATCACTGAGTTAAAAAAACTGTCGAATAATAGCTCTAAAATAACAGAGTTACACAACGGCCTTATATAGTCCACTGCATTTACATATTTGCATAATAGAATCATGACAAAGTGACAAAGCTGCGATCTTATGGGCAACTGTGAATGGAACAATTACATGTTCTCAAAAACAAAGAAACTGCCTGCCCATTATAAATAGAATCAGAGAAAGCCTAGCAACATACCCCCTGTGCATCTGGTGTCTGTGAGAGTGAATAAATATTCAGAGTGCATGATAGTGGAAGCTGCACAGGTGCATATATTACCTGTATCAAAGCAGCCTGGAGACTAGAGGGATGGTAAAGGTAAAGACATAAAAGCAATACTACTTAACCCACAAGCTTTTGTGTTGGTGCATTTGGAACTAAAATTCTGTGGTGTCTCCATTTTGGATAATAGCACTATCTTGTCAAAATCTGCACAATAGCGGCTTTGTTGTTCAATAAATGTACCTGTACGTATGCGTGTGAGCGGGAGACAGAAGGAGTGCGTGGGTTGGAGGGCGATGTTTTTGTGTGATCGGGTCTATGTGATGCACATAATGTAGATCTTCCATCTATTAGTCAACAGACAGTGACACCATTTAATTTTCAACTGACCAACTCAGAGAGAGAAAACCATTAAATCTAACCATTAGAGCTGCTTTCAACTGTATTTCTGGCGAGCAAACAGGAGAGGTATTAGCAAAAAAAGCTATTAATATTAAAAGCAACGCCCCACATCTCCGCATTTCTATTACCTTACATATGCAGCTCTATAAATTAACCGACGCTCCTGTCAGTCAAGCGTCAGCGCTGCACATTTACATACTCAGCCCTGCATGTACAAAAAAATCTCTTTCAATATGTGTCCACTTGATTGGCCTTAGAACTTGGGCTGAATCAGATTCAGAAATGTACTGCGAAAAAAAAAAAAAAATAAATAAAAAATTGTGATTGAATTTACACCTCCCACAGAGTCAAGTTTGGTCTGCCATAATTCCTCATAGCACACACTCACGCACACACTTGCACAAAAAGTGAGACAGATAGAGAGAGGGAAAGAGAGGGAGGTTCACACATCCTTCTGGCAGCCACAAGAGTGTTTCCATCTCTGCCCTCCTGAGCACGCCACAAACAAACAGTTCATAGCAATGTAAATGGTGTGGAAAGTACTGCACAGGGACCCGATGACCAGTGACATTCTCCTGGAAGCCACACACAAGGAAATGAGAAATGAGAAGCATCACCACTTCACTCATGTCTCCTATTATCTTTTATCTTACCAGTGAGAGTAGCTTTCATATTTCCAGTTTATATCCCAAATCGCTAAATATATCAGTCCCTAGCAGGTCAGGCAGGGTGCAACAGATTGACAATCATCTATGATTATACTCCTGGCAGTGCGGATCATTTCAGATTTGTGAAATAAAATTTAACATTTCTATTTTCAGTCGTAAAGCAAAGCTCCTCTCACAACAGCGTAACCACTGCAAACCTGATAATAACTGAGACAATCTTTCCAAGCAGAAGGTGGAAAGACTCTGTCATGTTGCACCAGAAATACCTGTCATTTTGCACTGCAAGTGTCTATCATGCTTTCTTGTCTCTGTCGTGTTATTCGAGACATGCATGCAGTGAATCTGTGTTCAAATAATGACGTGATCAAAAGAGGCGCAGACGGAGCTACACTTTGCCATGCATATGAGTTTGTTTGATGGCGAAATCAGACAGAAGATGTTTGAACATTCTACCTTCAGACTTTGGACTCTTTTATCCTTTAAAACTACCATCTACTTTCCACTGTGGTGCCTTCATATCATCTTTGAAACACGGCACAGGCTGTCTGCAATGTAAAGCGGTACAAAGTAACACGACCTGCATCTAATAACGGAGCAGATTTTTCTCTTCCATGTTAAATATTTGGCTGCCTTGGCTGCACCCATGGGCCAGCAGAGCTCCGCTTCAACGCCAGCGGGACTGCGTGCATGTTCTCAGTGCATAAAGTACAAACAATGTCTGGTATAAGAGTCAGTTAGGCATCTTCAAGATGTCAGGAAGAGAGTGCATCCACTCACCCTGTTCAAAAGGCTGGCCATTAACTGCTGTTGCTTTCATCTTGAGGGCCTCCCTAGCAGACGTGTCGCAGTGTGAGCCTTTATTAGTATCCTGGTCACTATCAGCCTGGTCACTATCACCATGGCCACTGTCTCGGAGGCTTGCTCGTTCTGCATCCTTAAATGTTGAGCTGCAGCGGAATAAAAGGGGAGAGAGAGAGAAGAAGAAGGGAAAAAAAAAAAAAACATAACTTGCCATTACCTCTGTGTGAGCACTCCTGTTTGATAGCCATAGTCAGCTGGCTTGATACAAGGATGAAGAAGCTAAATGCACTGGTCAGGAAGCTTTGGGATAGAGCTCTTACCTTTGAACAAATGGCTGCCTGCTGCCAGCATAATTGGGTTCTGAGGGGAAATTTTCCGTCTAGGAATGAAACGAAAAATAATATTTTGCCTTGGTCATGTGAAAAGTTTCGTGCAAATTCTAACCATTTCCCGTGTAACATGAGATTCAGACAGTAAAAGAAAGGTTCTTGTCTTGTTTCTGGATGCTTAAAGCTTTATTATAGCACCTGTAAGTTGACAATCAAAGCCATAGAGCACCTGCCAGTATTGACGGCATGATAAGAACAAATCTCCATTGTGACCATATGTGACTTCTTGGCAAGGCAAAGGAGTCAAGCATTAGCCACTGTCATCAGCATCCTTTTTCCACTATCTTGAGAATAATGTGTTTGTGTTGCTCACACCCACATACCCTAGTGACTGGTGACAGTGCCAGGCCTTGTCATCTGTGTTATCATCTCCAAATGAGACTGTCTGTGAGACTGTCCTAGATATTTACATCGTTTACAACAGATAATTCTGCTGTGCTAAACATCACGACAACCCCATGCTGTCAAATTAGCATGTTAGCTGGCTTGTGTGCGCAACCCCACCATCCCTACAAGGCAAGGCTGGACCCTATTAATGGCCTTATCGTGCCAACTTCGGACGCGGATGGGTGGATCTGGCCCATATTTGCGGAGAGCGAAAAAATGCGATTGTAAGGTTATGCTGTGTGCATCTAGCTGTCTGCTGCACATTGGTTCAGTAATGTGATCGGACAAGCTGCTCAAACACCTGTCCAATCCCACATTTCAGGCAGGGTTTTGTTTTCACTCTATAGCAGTGGATCTGGCAGGGTCACAGCAGCCTTGTTCAAGACTCACACTGTTTGCATGTCTAACTGAGAGGACTGATTATGCAGACCACCTGTACCATTTTGCAAGAGAGGACTTAGAATGGAGCACTTTCTGAAATGATTCCCTTTCCTTAAATGCAGTTAGAAAAGGTTCTCTTTAGTGAGATGCAATTTAGAACGCATTAGTAGATTCCAACACTACGTTTCCATATCATGCAGAGAATATTTCACAGTGTCATAACAGGGAAAGAAAAAAAAAACATAATAATGATGTCTGCTCACGGTGACAGACTTTCTCTTTTTCACTCGATTACTTTTCTTTTGTCAGATTTGTATGGCAAAGCAGCGTGTGCAGATAAGCGAGAATAAAGGGCAGATAAAGAATACAGTGCAGCATCCTTCTTACCTGTATCACTGACATCCTATTCGCTGGAGTGTCTGTGCTAAGCCCGGCAAAGCTGGAGTGGCAGCCTGCTCTGGGGACTGTCAGGCTGTTTGGAGTGGTTTTCAGGTACATGACCTCTGACCTGGGCAGTGTGAGTGGCAGAGGGCTCTGGTAGTCAAAACATATGGGTGAAGTGATGAGAGAGGGGCTGCTCACCACATTCATCCGGCTCGCAGAATCTCTTTCCTCCATCTCACTCTGCACCAGCATGATGTCACTCTTGTTGATCCTTTTCTTTTTGCCTTTCCCCACCGGAGGATTGGAGTACTCAGCCATGCGGCAGTTATAATTCCCAGTCTCCTTATCTTGATGCTTGGACTTGACAGCGATGGCGGTCATGACTGCTAAGAGCATGACAGAGATAATGCAGAGGGTAACTATGAGGGGCAGGGATACATCCCAGTGCTGCTGTTCCCCGCTCGCGCTGGAACCCCCTCCTGCTGCTGTTTCTGTGTTCGCCTTAATGATCAGCTTAGCCACGGCAGATAAGGGGGGCTTGCCATGGTCAGTTACCTTCACCACCAGCTCAACCACTGGGGCGACCTCTTCCCAAAGAGCATGGGCAGTCCTGACCTCTCCTCCTACCGGATCCATCTCAAACAGGTGGTCGTCATTTCCTTCTGTGATCTCATAGGTCAAATGGCCACTCTCTCCGTGGTCGTGATCCACCGCTTTCACTGTAGCCACAATGTATCCGATACCTACGTTTCTAGGCACTGGGATTTCTGCTGTATCATTCAGCAGAAGGGGCAAAATAATAACTGGGAGATTGTCGTTGACATCAAGGACGTTAACCCTGACGGTAGAAGTGCTCTCCATGTGAGGGGATCCTCCATCTTTAGCTTGAACTTTGAACTCAAAGGACTTTGTTTGCTCGTAATTGAATGACCGTGAGGCGTATATAGCTCCATTGGTGGGATTAACAGACACGTAGGTGTACACTGAAACATCTCCAATATGTGACGGCAGAATGGAGTACGACACTGTTCCATTACGACCAACATCTGGGTCGTGGGCCAGAACAGAGCCCAAATACTCCCCCGGGATGTTGTTCTCAGGCACCTGTAGCACATAAACTGTCTTTGTAAAGCGTGGTGCATTGTCATTCTCATCCAAGATTTTCACAGTAAACGACTTAGTGTTGTTCAAAGAAGGAATCCCATTGTCTCTCGCCACTATTGTTACATTGTATTCATCTTTCATTTCCCTGTCCAGAGGTCTGTCTGTGAGTAGTGTGTAAAAATTATCATTGTTTTCCTGCAGTCTGAAGGGTACATTTCCCAGCACCCTGCACTGAAGCTGACCGTTTCGGCCCGAGTCTTTATCCGTCACTCTCACCAGCGCTATGACAGATTCTGAGGGAGCTGCTTCGCTGATGGCTCCCTGCCGAACGGAAACAAAACTTATCACGGGCGAGTTGTCATTTTTGTCAAGTACTTTGACAGTAATTTTGCAGTGGCCTGGAATCGGGTTGGGCCCGAGATCCTTAGCCTGCACGTCAAACTCTATGATTGGATTATCTTCATAGTCAATTTCTCCCTGGACCTTGATGACGCCAGTATTGGGGTCAATGGAAAACAAATCTTGAATTCTCTCAGATGCATATCCAGTGAAGGAATAGACCACCTGCCCGTTGCTTCCCTCATCTTGGTCAGTGGCGTTTAGATCTATGAGCACTTTTCCGGGAGGGGAATTCTCTGGAATCTCAATCACATAGGTGGATTTTTCAAAAACTGGGCTATTGTCATTTGAATCAGTCACCCTGACATTGATTTGCATGGAGCCCGATCTCGGATACTCCCCACCATCAATTGCTGTGAGGAGAAGGGTGTGATGACTCTGATCCTCCCTATCCAGAGGTCTCTGAACCACCAGCTCTGGATATATAGTCCCATCCCCCCTCACTTTTAAATCCAAAGAAAAGGTATTGTAATCATCTCTCGTGACCTGGTAGGTCTTTATCCCATTTTCACCAGTATCTGAGTCATGTGCAATAGTCAGAGGGAAGCGTGTCCCAGCAGCTGCGTTCTCTGAAATATCAATATTAACATGATCTGAAGGAAAACTGGGCGAGTTGTCATTTATGTCCTGTATATCAATCTTGATCATGCATATCTCCTTGTCATTGGCAAACACCTCCATAGACAGCTGGCACTTTGGGCTGCGCCTGCATAACGTTTCCCTGTCAATCCTTTGTTTGGTGAAGATTAGTCCACTCTCCGGGTCAACATCCACCAGATGTGGTGCAGAATTCTCCAGTACTCTGAAGTTAGATTTCTTCCCTCTCTCCATGGTCCCATATCCGGCATCTTTTGCTATATTACCTATAACAGTGCCAGGTCCTTGCTCCTCTGGGACGGAATAATTGAGATTTTTCAATGTCAGGGCTTTAACCCACAGCAGAAAGAAAATGGGTACAGAGAGACGCATCACTTCAACTGGATATGCGGTAGTGGCAGACAGAAAAAAAAAAAATCCTCGTTGACTTTCAACCTGTTGATTAC